>CM042692.1:559052795-559415840 GCA_023614405.1 Avena insularis | reverse complement strand
AGAGGGGGTTAGTGATGGGGGATGGAGTGGGAACTAGGGTAGTGTACTTATAGCTGTACCTCCCATATACGTGAATCCTACTTTAGCCAATTAAATCGACACATTGATTGACCTTAAACTCGATACATAGGCAAGATTCAACTATAGTTAAACAAGTGTTTATGACCCTCTAAAAGAGCACAACTTTTTGAGTTGACCTTGACATTTTATCATTTTCATTGAGAAAATATTTTTGTTTGTTAGGTGATGTAGATAATTATTAGTCGGCCTCAAAATACACACATGAAGACCGCTAGGAGGACAACACGAACATGTCACATGTTGATCTATTTTATTTCAATCCTGCTAGAGAGAATACACATGGCATATGCATACATGACATATGGCTCCTCATTTTAGACTGCAAGACTCAAACCATGCAAGTTGCCTTTGCTCTTACAGATGTAGCACGTAGGAATTCCATCTCGGTTTTGGTTGCAAGTGACCATGTAATCAATGGACTTTTGTACTTTTGTTGTGTAGGTACATGCAAATAATTAATATATCTCACTGAATAATTAAATATGGTGGAGTGCTGTGCTTAGTAACGTGCTGTTTTTTGTCACGCGCTTTTTCAAAGCAGCCTAACTTGGCTGAGATTAAGGAAGCGACAGCCAGGATCCTGACTAAGCATGATCCAAAACCTAAACCAGGTGTGAGTTAGCACCTATAATCTCAGCCATCAGGCTGCTTTGGAAAGCGTGCCAAAAAGACTTAAGCAGCACAGGAGCACTATCTACTAATATGTTATGTATGTGATGTAACTACCAGTGAAGGTAAGCATATCTTTTCTCTTGATATTGATGATGCACTTTTACGTATAGCGTAGCATACAAAAAAATTACTGGTAGGAAAGATATATAGATTTTCCTTAATAAATATGCTGCATATATATGTAGATTTTTTCCTTTTGGTCAACAGTATTTCATGCTACAATAACCAACGAGTTGGTAGCAGAAATCTTATATGTTACACATTATCTTTCACTTATTTTTCACCTCTCCAAATATTTTCTCAAGATTTTCTAGTATGATATGCACATTAATTTGTGTGTGTTGGCACTTCAAAGTACAGTTGACAAGCTTAATGCCGTCACTTTGAGTGCATGACAGAGCATGTATCGCTCATATATGGGACTACGGAACATTGCATATCCATGGACTCATGTCGACGATTGTTTGTTCTTTCAAATTCAGTTAGCCAAGAGAGTAACACTATGTATCACTTAGTGACTTTAATATGTTTTTTATACGTAGAGTGGTGACAAACTATTTAATAGTTGATTATTTTATACAACAAACGTCATTAAATTATAAATTATAGGAGATTCAAAATTAAGATTGGCATTGTAAATTTTAGCTTATTACAAATACCATATTTACACTGAAACATGTATAGTACACCACGCATACAACAGTTCCATTGCTGCCTTAAATCACCACACAAGCATAATGTATTTCAAGATATGTCATATGGTGAGGTTTATTTCATATATGACATTTCAACTGGACACGTCTTAGTAGGCAAAATCGTCTCCATAAATATTTCTCAAAGCATATATTTCTAAATATAGAATATTAATTATTCTTGCATTAAAATTTTGGTGTCAAGTTATCCACATATCTTCAATATTACCAAGCATATACCAAGGTCGAAGATCAATATGATATGTAGGAGTTATTGTTTTTGTTGTGATCTCTTAGAGGCATTTAAAGTCTATCCCTTCATATCTAGACAAAATCACAAATATAAACAGAAGATATACACTATCAATACCATACAATTTATTACTTGTAACCAATTGCTAAATTTGGATGAAAAACTAATGTTCAAAGGTAAAAAGGACACACATAGGGACACATCACAAAAACAAATTTTTATACTACCTCTCAGACGAAAAGGCCAATGATTACTTGTTCGATCTAGGGGCGAACAGAGGCCCGTGAGGCCCAAGGAAGCGTGTGTGTGGTCCACTAGGCTCTGCATTGAACTACAAGGCCAGGAACTACCTATGGTGCAGATCGATGCGACACGGTAGCAGCGGAGAAGCATGAGCGACAACAATTCCCCACCTGTTGGGGATATACTTTCGGGTATCCTCATAGTTTCTCACTTGACCAGGATGGCCCACTGGGTTAGAGTTTTTGCTTCAAGGCGGCCCAGTCAGGAGAAGATACAGAGTCCAATCCGGCTACGGGAAGGCCCAGAAGACTTAACGACATAGACCCGTAGTGTTACAATTAGTTCAAGATTAACTCTATAACCGACTCTTATTCGTAGACTGATAGATCTCTCCTGTAAACACTCCGCCGGATATCAATATAAGCCGTCCTAGGAGAGCCTTTAGGACACCCTACCCTCACAATAGTCTACAATCTCAACTATGCATGTAAACCCTTGTAACCCATATTCGGCTCTTGCGTATTCTTTGGATTGCTAGTAGGGTAGGATCAAGTCCAAAGCGTGATTCAACTGGATAAACTTGTGTACTCACCGTCCTAGAATACCGTCGTCTCACACCCTCTCTTTTCACCGCCTCGAGGAGCCCTCATGGCGTACTTGTCATCAATCCGACGGTTTCAGCTTGGCCCACCGTGGGGCAAGTGAGCTTCGGATCTGCGTTTCGAGCGGAATCTGCAAGAATCGGAATCGGTGAGACTATCATCGTTGGTCGCATCCTCTACGCCAGTGACGTTCCTCTCATCGTCCTAGACGAGACTTGGATTCTGGCTAGGGAAGCCATGACCCCTACACCATCATGTCTTTCGATGAGATCGATGTTTACATCAGTTTTGCTGAACCTGCCCCACCCACCCCAGCAATGATGATAGAGGCAGAAGAAATTTCTGGGTCCCCTCTGTCCACGGAGGCGGCAGAGTTCCGAATCTCAGAAAACCCTAATCCCACCCAGTCCACACCAGTTGCAGAGGTAGTGGAGAAAGCTGAACCTGAGTCAGATCTCGCGGTACATGTCGGATCTAGAGTGGATCTCCCTAGCGAGTACGAATCCCAAATCGATCCACCTGCGAAGGTCGAAATCTAGGATGAGCAAGAAGATAACTCTGGTTCTAGCTCTGATGACGCCGGGACGGATAGGCCCTTCCTGAGATACACATTAAGACGCATGGTGATGCAAAACTCAGGCGTAGATGCAATCCTCGAGACCATCAGGCGTTTCGACGAAGCCTACTATGAAGACCTCAGTTATCTCAGGAGGAGCACATCGCACTTTGTCGGATATGTGGGATCCGGATCCGGCTCTGCCGATGCTGGAGACAACGCCGACGCTGTGCTGGAGGCGATCGGAACAAACACCGACTTACCTGCATCCTCGGATGACTCGATGACGTCGACATATTTCCAGAAGTTCTCCGTGGAGTATGAAGAGGAGTATAACTCCAAAGCTGCAGAGGAAGGAGAATCCGTGGATGAATGATCCGGGGAAAACTCTCCCAAAGCGCAGGATGACATGGATATCGGAGATAATCCCGAGGTCCAGATGTCCGAAAGTACCGATCAGAGCTTGACTCCGGGAAACGGACCCAAAGCCGTGTTTGCTACCGGCGCTGCCAAGAAGGCAAAGAAGAAGAACAAGAAGAACAAGACCCCGGCAAAAGACCCTCCGGCAGAGGAGGTGATTGCCGAGGAATATGAGGAAGACTCGGATGGAGCACTTATCCTGGAGCGAGCCCAAATAAGAGTCGGTGGATGGACACGTGGTCACCGAAGGTGCCGTAAACTCATCGATGATGCATTAACCACACCTATTCCTACAACTGCAGAACTTACTGCTGAAGAGCTAGACGAAAGGGCCTAGGCCCTAGAAGCGCGTCACCAAGTACTCCTCGATGAAGCCAAAAACCCTGAGGAAGAAAAGAAACGCATTGCAACTGCGGAGAAGTAAACTCTAGGCAACATCAGAAGACCAGGAAAGTTCATACTCATGACGACCAATTCCTGCAGATTCACAAAGTCCTCTTTGGAGGAGAACATGGGATACCTTGACGCGACAGCAATGGGGATTGGGTGTATCCAACACCAGTGCAAAACACCGTTGCGGCTCGAGAAATCCTATATGCTAATCCAGGCCCAAAGCAGATCCGATTGGGCATTAAACTACTCAGCAAGGGTCTAGAGCAACAAAAGGTGCATACTGTAGGAAGCCAAAACTGGTCTCCCATTCGGACCAATGTCGCACGATCCGGCCTAGAATGATGTAAGGCCCCAACATGTTCGGAACAGCATCATCGTTCCGACCGTCGGAAGACAACTACTCAAGAACCGGATCTTGAGGACAGCACCACAAAGCGACACATGATCGGTGTAGCGTTACCCAATTGCGGAGCAAGAGGCAATTGCTTCACTAAATCCGAAGAATCCTCCCCGTCGAGAGTCGAAGGATCGCAGGGAAGAAGATAAAGAGAAACGTCGGGAGGAGGACCGACAAAGAATGCCACCTCCTAGACATACAAGCCGTCCGGGTGACAGGCGAAGGAACGACGGACACCGTGCCGAGTCAAGCCGGCAGGGGGCTCGTCGTAATGAAGATCCTCCCCGGAACCGGAATAATGATGCTCCGGACAGAGGCCGGCAAACAGCCGGAAAGAATCCAGCTGCTCCACCCTCTCCACCAAGTAGCCATCACAACGGTTCCCAAGGAGGCCAAGGAGGGCGTCGTAGTGGAGGAGGCGGTGGTAGAACCCGAAGTCCGGCTCCAAGGCATCGCAGCCACAGCTGTCATTCGGGACGATCTTTATCCCCAAGTGACGCAAGGCATAGGATCAATTTCAACATAGAAGCCTGGCGCTACGAAAACGATGATATATAAATGGGCCCAAAGTGCTTCGTACCACGCATAAGAGCTACAAAATTCCCGGAAGGATTTGCTATCTCAAGACACATCCAAGCCTACGACGGTATAGCTCGGCCAGATACTTAGCTCCAGGATTTCTTCCAGGCTCGCTGTATTGCCAAAGGCGGAAACAGCCTGTTCGCAACCCGATATCTCCCACTCATGTTGCAGAAGATGGCACGATCATGGCTCAATGAACTTCCGGAGAACACCATCCACAACTGGTATGACATGCAAAGTGCGTTCTTTCGGAATTTCGAAGGCACATACTGGAGGCCCTGTACGGTCGGGGACCTACAGCGTTGCACCCAGAAAACCAGAGAAACTTGCCGGGATTATCTCGGACAATGGGTCGACACTAAGAACTCCTGTGAGGGAGGAAATGATAGCTGTGATTGAAGCTTTCATTGCAGGACTCCCAATTGAGTCTACTACTTCATCGCTTGAAGTGTGACAAGGTCCTTTGAGTTGGGAGATGATAGAAACAGCGAACAAGTATGCGGATCTTGCGACAACGGCGCAGAGGGATTACTGACGCCCTAGCTGTGCCATAGTCGGCAAAACAACCAAAGCAACAAGCTTCGGAAGTGCAAGAACACCTCGGAAGAAAAACCCAGCGAAAACAGCGAAGTCACTTTGCCACTTTGGTCTGGAGGAGGAGAGGGCGGCGGTGGCCGTGGATGCGATCGTGGGACATCAAGAGTCGAGGGTAGAGACCAACAACCCGGTAAAACCTACTCTGGCGACATTGCCAATAACCCATGTGTGCATCACCTAGATGCCAATGGGGGCTCGTCCCACACAACCGCTGAGTGTCGTTTCAATGACGACATCAAGAAAGACGATACCGCGGGATACAAGGCCAAGCGGAAGAAGGGAAAGAAGAATCCCAAAAAAGATAAGGAGACCAAGGATGATTCCGACATGGAGGAAGCTGATTTTTCAAATTCCAAGCCAGAAGGGAAAAAGAACTTCCCGACAAAGAAGGACACTTATGTCACCTTCCTTGGATCTCAACCAGCAAAGGTCAAGAAAGCAGTTCTACATGATCTCAACGCAACAGTTCCGGCTGTCCCTCAATTTTTGGATTGGTCGGAAGTGGCAATCACCTTTGACCGTGCTGATCATCCGCCTAAGTTACATGGCGAGAAAATATGCCTTAGTCGTCAATCCACTTATTGATGGCTATGGCTTCTCAAGACTCTCATGGACGGTAGCAACATTAATATCTGTATGTCAAAATGCTACGCCGGATAAAGATCTCGAGACCCAGTGAACTACTGACTTTGTGATCTTTGTGAGTTGTCCCAGGAAGACAAGCAAATTCCCTAGGAGAAATCACTTTGGATGTTACCTTTGGAACTCCAAATAACTATCAGACAGAAGCACTTTCCTTCGAAGTGGTCCCGTTCAAGAGCGCGTACCACGCTATATTCGGACGCCCGACTTACTGGGCTTTGATGGCTCGTCCGTGTTACATTTATAATATGATGAAAATTCCAGGTCCCAACGGCGTGATCACCATCAGGGGAGACCTAAAGAAAGCGCGAGAGTGAAAGGATGGAAATGCCGCCTTTGCTAAAGCCATGTTGCACGCCCAAGAGTACCAGGAGATCAAGAAGAGCATAGATCCGTCCGAGATGCCCGCAACAAAGAAGGAGGTGACAAAGCCGAATCCGGAGTTCAAGGCATCAGAAGAGACGAAGAAGATGCTGTTGAAGGATGATGACCCCTCCAAGGTGACCCAGATAGGTGTAGGCCTAGATAGCGCATAGGAAAGCGCGCTCGTCAAGTTCCTCCAAGCAAATCAAGATATCTTCGCATGGCAGCCATTTGACATGACCGGAGTACCTAGGGAACTTGCCGAGCACTCTTTAAATGTACACCCGAATGCTAAACCCGTCAAACAGTCCCTACGATGTTTTGGCGACGAAAAGCATAAGGCAATAGCTAAGGAACTAGCACAGCTCGAGTTAACCGGATTCATAGAAGAGGTCATCCACACTGAGTGGTCGGCCAATCCTATAATGGTCCCTAAAAAGGACACCACTGATTTAAGGATGTGTGTTGATTATACTGCCTTGAACAAGGCTTGTCCCAAAGATCCGTTCGCTCTGCTTAGGATTGATCAAGTTATCGATTCTACGGCAGGCTCGGAACTCCTATGTTTTCTCGACGCATATTCCGGTTATCACCAAATCCGGATGAAGGAGTCTGACAAAGTCAAAACTTCATTCATAACCCCCTTTGGAACCTTCTGTTTTGTCACGATGCCCTTTGGGCTGAAGAACATAGGAGCTAAGTACCAATGCACAATGCATCGTTGCCTCCACGATCAAATCGGATGCAATGTACATGTATATGTGGATGATATTGCGGTGATGTCCAAAAAGAAGGAAACCCTAATTTCCTACTTGGAGGAAACGTTAAGCCAATCTGAAATACAACATAATGCTTAATCCGAAGAAATACTTCTTTGGAATCCCAGCCGGAAAATTGTTAGGTTTTATCGTGTCTCAAAGAGGCATAGAGGTAAACTGAGACAAAATCAAGGCTATACTCAATATTTCCAGGCCAACTCGCCTGAAGGACGTACAAAGACTAACTGGTTGCATTGCCACAGTCAGTCGGTTTGTAAGTCGGCTCGGTGAAAGAGCTGCACCACTATACAAACTCCTAAAAAAGACCAAGAATTTTGTATGGACCGACGAAGCTGAAGCTGCACTGCAAGACCTGAAGGCAGTACTCTCATCTGCTCCCATCCTTGCAGCATCGGAGCCACATGAACCGATGTTGCTCTATCTTGCTGCGACAAACAAAGTCGTCAGTATCGTCATGGTGGTGGAGAGACTGGAGGAAAATCAGGAACACTTGATGCAGCGTCAGACTTACTATCTCAGCGAGGTCTTAATAGAATCAAAGCAGCGGTATCCGCACTATCAAAAGCTGGCTTACGGTGTGTTCTTAGCATCTCGTAAGCTACGACATTATTTTCAGGAACATCCAATTACCGTGGTGAGCACAGCTCCCATGAGAGATATAATCAACAATAGTGATGCCACAGGATGCGTCGCCAAATGGGGAATAGAGCTTTCAACTTTCGATATTGAGTACAAACCTCGTACAGCAATCAAATCCCAAATTGTTGTGACCTCGGATCAATAAGGATCCTAAGTCCCTGTGATTAACATGATAGTCCCTAGATCAATAGCTAGCACTTCACAGTCGATGAATACCATGTAAAACACAAGTCATTATTACACGAATAATCCAGAGTATATTTATTAAAACTTGCATAGCTTATAGCTAGCTCAAAATAAAACAGCGGAAACTAAGTAAAACTTGAGTCCATCAACGCCTCAGGCTAGCTGCGTGAAGACCCGCGATCCCTACGCACCTTTCAATCTTCGGATTCTGCACATAAAACGTGCAGCCAACAAGTTGGGTCAATACTTTGAATGTATTGGCAAATTACACCAAGGAAGGAGTAAGACTATCTCTACATGCAAGGCTAGAAGTAGGCTCTAGGGTTCATTTGCGTAAAGCCAATTTTATCAATGTAATAAGAAAAGAGGTAGAAAGTTTTCCCTACTTTGCAAACCTTGAAATATAGTATAGGGTCGAATGGAACACGTGGATATTACTCACCACGTGCCCAAATCTACCTAGCACTTGGATATTACGCACCAAGTTCCCAAAATCCCACCTAATGGCGATATTACTCATGCCTTGGGGTTTGTAAAACATTAAGTTTGGAAAAGAGAGAGGAAGATCTTTCAGAGGCTCCATCCTTCAGATGCTCAAAGTTGTTACTTTTAGTGAACACGGCTGATCGATCAGATTGCATTACTCTCGAGAGGTTGTGCACTTTCCCCACAATCCATGATCAAGTCTTTTTATAGACAAGACCATGGCGAAGCCTTCCTTTAGTAGCCCCTCTACCAGCTGGATCCAACCATGCCAAGAACCTCCAAATGTTGGTACCCCGGTGAGGTTTCCCACTAAGTACTAAGCCAAGATAGAGCCCATATGTATTGTGGTTGCACTGGAAGCTTCTGAATTCTAAAACGTGGCAGACTTCTTTGATTCCTGGGCGGCCGTCCTCCACCAAATCTCCACTCGTTGTCCCGACAACCATTCCGCCCAGAAGAAAACTTAGTTTTATTTTGAAGGGGGTTTTGAGAAGAAAAGTTCGCTCGAGAGAGCTCTAATACTGAGAAAATTTTGAGTCTTTCGAACCCCCCAACGGTACTTAGCATATATATAGCATAGCAAGAAATACTTAGCAAGACAGGGGAACCTAATAGGATGGAAAATCCTAAGCATAGAGTTACTCATGGCAAACTACAAAACCGCACTTGCAAAAATAGTACTAAGAAAAACTACCAAAATCCTACACATGCATACTACATAATTTGAAGAGTAAAACATGCATAGTCAAAACTGGGACATAAACATGAACAAGTGGTGTAACTTGCCTTGATCCGAGCAGCAATCTACGCAACAATACTCCTCATCACACTCCGAGCAATCTAACAAAACAAACATGGATCCAATCACAATTTGCACAAAACAATGTCACGAAGACGAATATGCATGCATGCAACATGGTAATATGCAAGGATGGATTTGATTTCGACCAAGGGTTTTAACTAGGGGTGTTGTTGAGTTGGGGATGCCATTAGAATCGATTCCCCACAGATTTGAAGTATTTTGGGTTAAACCCTAATTATCCAAGCTTAAAACTAGATCTACAACTCCAATCTATCTCGAGACAGATATGAACACCCTAAGCAAGAATAGACAATTTTGTACAGAAGGTCTCACCGATACAAAGCCAACGCAACAAGAATCAACTAAAACGGAGCTACGGATAATTTTCTAGAATTTAAAAACTCTAATCTAAACTTTAAATCCTACTGCAAGATTGCTGTGGCAAAACAGTAATATTATTGTAGATCTGTGTTCTACTCGAAAATACAAAACCAACGGTATATTATATGCAATTTTTGGACTAATATTCGAATTACTATGGATTTTACAAGATTGAAGCTATATCTGCCTATTTAAAAGAAAAAGGAAAAAGGGTCAGAGACGCGTGACACATGGCGGTTCGCGATTGGTCCGCGGGGGCACGCGTGACGCGACGCGGTGGCGACGCGGCGTCGACGTGGCGCTGCCACGTGGCGCGACGCGGTTGGCCCGCGGCCGTTGACCGATCTGGGGCCGTCGGATCTAGATCCGACGGTTGGAGAGGAAAGGGAGGGAAGGGGCGGCGGCTTACCGAGGCGGCGGCGACGGCGGACGGCGGCGAGCGGTGGCGGGGCTCCGGCGACGACCGGCGGCGGCGGCGGTGCTCGGACGATGCGCAGCTCCTCCCCGCGGTCCCGTTCCCGAGGGCAGCGACGGCTCTTCTTCTCCGAGGCGTCGGTGGATGGCGGACGGAGGCGGCGGATGGCGGCGGAACTCCGGCGAGAAATCCGGCGGCGCTCGGTGGTGGTGGCGGCGGAAAAAGTTGCTAGGGTTTGGGGAGGCGTGCCCGGGCTTTTATGGGCGCGATTTCTTGGCGCGGGGGTCACGGAATCCGTCCCGGATTCGCCGGCGGCGGTTGGAGCTGGCGCGGCGGCGGCCGTGCTCGAGCCGGCTTGGCGGCGATCGACGCGGGCTCGCTGTAGCCAATGCTTGGCGCCGGTTCGGGCTCAAGGGCTGCTGGGGCTGCCTGACGCTAGCGCCGCTCAAGGGCGCCACAGAAGTTAGCCCTGCTGGCTCGGCCTTTAGGTTAGGTTAGGTTTTTTTTATTCTTTTAATAATTTTTGAATTGCTATTTGTTTGATAACTTTTGCAAACGGACTCCGAATTAAGCGAAACTTGTTTCTAAAATTTTGTAAAAAGAAGAGGGTTAGGATAGGATTATAAAATAACTCATTTGCAAAGGTTTTGGTGGTGCAAAAGGTTTTACCCCCTTTTGTCTATAATTAGACTATGGGGTTTAAGAAAATACCTGTTGCAGTTTTTGATATGCGATGCCATGATGCAAAGATATGAAGCATGCTTACTAGTAACATCTGAAATTACAAAATTTGGGATGTTACAAACCTACCCCCCTTAAGAAGAATCTCGTCCCCGGGATTCGGGCTGGTTAGCAAGTAGGTGTGGGTGTTCTTTCTTCAGATCTTCTTCATGTTCCCACGTGGCTTCTTCCTCGGAATGGTGATTCCATTGAACTTTGCAGAATCTGATAGTCTTGGTACGAGTGATTCTCTCGGCTGTTTCTAAAATCCTGGTGGGTTTTTCCTCATAGGTGAGATCGTTCTCCAATTGAACCTCGTCCAACGGAACCGTGTCCTTTAGTGGCGTTTCAGCCATTTCCGGGTGACACTTCTTTAGTTGTGACACATGGAAAACATCATGAACAGTTAACACTTCGGGTAATTCCAACTGATAGGCAACTTCCCCTCTACGACCCAAGATCTTGTAGGGCCCTATGAATCGGGGTGCTAGCTTACCCTTGATTCCAAATCTCTTAACTCCTCGTAGTGGTGAAACTCGGAGATACGCACGGTCTCCCACTTCATAAGTCACATCCCTGCGCTTGGAATCAGCATAACTCTTTTGTCTGGATTGGGTTATTTTTAACCTGTCTTGAATCTGTCTCACCTTCTCTTCAGCATCCTTGATCAGTTCAGATCCAAACAAACTACGTTCTCCCACTCCATTCCATAACAGCGAAGTCCTACACTTTCTGCCATATAGAACTTTAAATGGGGCCATCTTGATGCTAGTTTGGTAGCTGTTATTGTATGAGAATTCTGCATATGGCAAATTTTCATCCCAACTAGACCCATAGTCCAGCGCACAGGCTCTTAACATGTCCTCTAAGATCTGATTAACCCTTTCCGTTTGTCCATCGGTTTGCGGGTGGAAGGCAGTACTAAACTCCAGTCGTGTCCCTAGAGATTCATGTAGCTGTCGCCAAAACTTAGAGGTGAATTGGGTACCTCTATCAGAGACAATCCCCTTGGGTACACCATGAAGGCTTACGATCCTTGACATGTAAATCTTGGCAAGTTTAGCACTCGTATAGGTGGTCTTTACGGGAATAAAGTGGGCCACCTTTGTGAAGTGGTCGACCACTACCCAGATGGAGTCATACCTAGAACGAGTCCGCGGTAGTCCAGTGATAAAATCCATGCCTACCTTGTCCCACTTCCAATCGGGCACAGGTAATGGCTGCAGCAGTCCTGCTGGTTTTTGGTGTTCAGCCTTGACTCTGTTGCACACGTCACACAAGGAGATGTATTCAGCAATTTCTCTTTTCATGTTGTTCCACCAGAATCTATCTTTCACATCCATGTACATCTTTGTATTACTAGGATGAATTGAGTAAGGTGAATCGTGAGCTTCCTGAAGGATTAACTTCCTGATATCAGGGTCATCGGGAACGCACAGACGTTTCTCATACCAAAGTGTTCCTTGTTCATCTGTGTGAAACCCTTTTGCTTTACCCTTGCTTATATTAGCTCTTATTTCTTCCAACTCTTTGTCCCCTTCTAGGCCTCTTTGATTTGGTCCAGAAGCATTGGCACTATCTCCATAGTTGCTAAGTATCCCTTCGGAAGTATTTCCAACCTGAGGTCCTTGAATTGTTCACACAAGTCTTTTGGAAGTTCTCCCACGGTAAGTCCATTTACATAGACTTTCCGGCTTAAGGCGTCAGCCACAACGTTGGCCTTTCCAGGGTGGTACTGCAGGTCTAAGTCGTAGTCCTTCATGAGTTCAAGCCATCTCCTTTGCCTCATATTTAACTCCTTTTGTGTGAAGATGTATTTAAGGCTTTTGTGATCTGTGTATACATCACAATGTTTGCCCATTAGGTAATGTCTCCATACCTTGAGCTCATGCACAACTGATGCTAGTTCCAAATCGTCGTCGGATAGTTATTCTCATGGTTATTAAGTTACCGAGAGGCGTAAGACACTACTTTTCCATCTTGCATTAGTACACTACCAAGTCCTTGCCGGGAAGCGTTGCAATAAACTTGGAAATCCTTTTGGATGTCAGGGAGACACAAAACTGGTGCTGTTACTAGGCGCTTCTTTAACTCCTGAAAACTTGCTTCACATGCCTCGGTCCATTGGAACTTCTTCTCTTTCTTTAGCAACTGTGTCATAGGCTTGCTATCTTGGAAAAGTTTTCAATGAATCTTCGGTAATATCCTGCAAGGCCCAGGAAACTCCTAATATCACCCACATTCTTAGGGGACTCCCATTCTATTACGGAAGCTACCTTACTTGGGTCCACGGCAACACCTTTAGCTGATACAATATGGCCAAGGAAACCCACTTCTTTCAACCAGAACTCACATTTGCTAAATTTGGCATACAACTTGTGTTCCCTTAACTTTTCCATGATTAGGCGCAGATGCCGCTCATGTTCCTTCTCGTCCTTGGAGTATATGAGTATGTCATCAATGAATACTACGATAAACTTATCCAAGTACTCCATGAATACCTTGTTCATCATAGTTATGAAGTATGCTGGGGCATTGGTTAAGCCAAAGGACATCATGGTGTACTCATACAATCCGTATCTTGTGGTGAAAGTTGTCTTGGGTACATCCTGTTCTCGCATCTTCAGCTGGAAATATCCTGATCGGAGATCAATCTTAGAGAATACACTAGCTCCCTTTAATTGATCGAACAGGTCGTTAATATTGGGTAGAGGGTACTTGTTCTTGATTGTTACTTCATTTAACGACCCATAGTCCACAACTAGTCTCTTGGTTTTATCCTTCTTCTCCACGAATAAGACAGGTGCTCCCCAAGATGACGCACTTGGTTGAATGAAGCCTTTGTCCAACTGCTCTCTAAGCTGTTTCTTAAGTTCCTTCAACTCATCCACATCCATCTTGTACGGTCTCTTTGCTATTGGTCCAGACCTGATCAAGTCAATGAGAAACTTCGATGTCTCGGTCGGGAGGCATCCCTGGTAATTCTTCCGGAAACCCATCTGGGTACTCCTTCACAATTGGCACATCCTCCAAGCTAACCACCTTAAGAGAATTCACCATACTTCCTCTAAGTGCGAAAGCTGACTTAAAGTGGATCATTTTCTTATCCGGAGTGGTGAGTGTGATAGTCCTTTTGGCGCAATCTATGACTCCTCATATTCGGTCATCCGGTTCATGCCTGTAATTATGTCTAAGCCTTGTGATTCCGAGCGACTAGGCTGGTGGGAAAGGTGTGTGCCCCAATCCTTAATTCTAACCCACGGCATCCAGAGTTTGCCACTATTTCTCCTCTAGGAGAACTTACACTTAGGGGAGTACTAGTAGTCTCCGTAGGTATCTTGCCTCTATCCACAAATACCCTTGATATGAATGACTGCGATGCACCAAAGATCGAAAAGAACAAGCTACAGGATGGAGTTAAGCTTGAACTTACCAATCACGAGTCGGGTGCCTCACGAGCATCCTCCATGGAGACATGATTCACGTGGCTTTGACGAGCGGATTCGCTTCTTCCCATTTCCATTACCATTGCCATGGTTGTCGCTGCCATTTCCATTGCCATTCCCATTCTTCGCTTTTTCGGGACAAGTAGTCGATAGTGCCTGTCTTGTTACACTTGAAGCATGTCACTTCACTCGATCCTTCCCATTGCCATTTCCATTGCGGTGCTTATGGCCATTGTGGTTATGTCCTCCATGACGATGACCATTGTGGTTGTGGCCATTGTGGTTGTGGGGTGGTGGCGACGAAGTGCGTTGCTTCTGATATGGGGCAGAGTTATGCTTGTGTGAGGTGGACTTTCTCTTTCGGTTCTCTATACTCCTTTGCTTTCCTTCAACTACCACTGCCCTGTCCAGGAGTTCCTGGTAGTTATCAAACTTCAGAGCCACAAGCTGAATAGATATTTCATCATTAAGTCCCCTCAAGAATTCCTCCTATCTCTTGGCATCAGTGGATACATCATCAGGTGCATAACGTGCCAGCTTGTTGAAAAGGTCCCCATACTAGGAGACGAGGCGGTGCAACTGTTTCAAGTCATGAACTCACGTCTCTTAAGTGACATGACTCCATGCCACGTGATGAGTCTGAAGGCTGCCTTTACCCATCGGGTTCCAGGTGATAGCTTCAATATCAGGGTGGGTGACCTGGTAATTATCCCACCATTCTGCGGCTGGTCGCTCAAGTTGGTGCGTGGCGAAACGCACCCTATCAGCTCCAACAACTTGGACGGTGTCTAACTTCTTGTTGGTGGTGCGGAGCCAGTCATCTGCCACAATTGGCTTAGGACTACTTGAAAAAATTGGAGGGTTCAACCTCAAGAACCGAGTCAAGCGATCCTGTTGGGGCGGTGGAGGTGGCGGAGGCGGCGGATTGTTGTTGTTGTTGTTGTTGTTGTTGTTGTTGTTTTGCATGTTTTGAGTGAGGAGTTGGATCAGCTGATTCGGGAGTTCGAAGTTGTGCTATCTCCGGGGCATGTTGTTATTGTTGTTTCCACGTCCGCCATCCGGAGGGTTTGAGAGGCAAGTTAAGAAAGGATAGAAAGCCTAAGGAATAAACTCCTACCCTTATGTAAACAAGAGAAGAAAACACACGATAAAAACAAGGCACACATAGCACAAAAACCACACACTCAACCAAGTTTAACTAACCAATATAAGGTTTCGTACTCATTACAATTGGAATAACGTTCGACTATAGAACTAAAGGTGGTCCAACTACTCTACTCATCATCCACTTCCTCATCCTCAATGATGAAGCCTTCCTTTTCCAGTAGTGACTTGTATAACTCCATGTCCCTCGCCGTGGCTTCAAGCTTCTCTTGAAGTTCCTTCATCTCTTGTGGCTCCGGTGTTGCAGCTTCGAGCCTTCCTTGAAGTTCCTTCACCTCTTGCAGCTCCTGGGTAGCAGCTTCCAGCTTCTCTCGGAGTTCCTTCTTCTTCTTCTGTAGCTTCTTGATCAAACTTGACCCCATAGTCACGGGCGTGATCTTCTCCTCCAAGCTCCTCTTGGCTGCTCGTAGGTCCTTCAACATGGTGGCAAGGTTCTTGAACTCCATCTCGTTCTTTGCGAGCACTAGACTTTGCTCCCTAATCCTCTTATTCTTATCTTGCACCCTCTTCTCTTGATTAGCGAACCTCTTGTCTTGGCCGGTGAGTTCTCCTCCTAGGGACTTGATCTTCTCTTCCAGCTCCTCGATCTTCTCGTCCTTCTCCTTCACTAGGGCACAAAGCTTGTCATTCCTCACGATCTCAAGGCAGCTCCCCTTCTGAAGGTCATTGATATGGAACTCCAAGTCTTGATATTGGATCCTTCGACGCTTGCATGTCTTCCTTTCCTCTGGGGTTAACTCGATTGGAACTCCCTTCTCATCACGTCTTCCAAAGAGTTTGATGTAGTGGCCTTCAACCTCTTCATGGTGGCGTCGCAAAGGCGCCCAATGAGTTCCAAGCTGATGCTAAGTCCTTTCTTCTTGGAGTCGGTGACGTTGAGTACAATGGCCTCTCTTGGGTTCTATCATTGCATACCTGGTTGGATGACTTCAATTGCCCAAAGATCCTTCCTTGTGCATCTTCCTCAACTCGCATCCCCTGATTGATGGCATGGGTAACTGCAGTGTCTTGATGATGTCCAGAAGGCATTCCCCGAAGCGCAGGCACTTGATGTCTTCAGCGGTGTCATAGTAGAAGGCCGTCATCTTTAGGTTAGGAGAAAGAAAATTAGGCACAAGGTGATAAGGAAGAGAAATACTATAAGAGAACAAATAACATGAAGAATATAGAAAGCAAAAACACACATGGTAAAGGTGGTTTCAACTTAGGGTCACGTCCTACAGGCAACTTTGTGCTCTGATAACATCTGTTGTGACCTCGGATCAATAAGGATCCTAAGTCCCTGTGATTAACATGCTAGTCCCTGGATCAAAAGCTAGCACTTCACAATCGATGAATAGCATGTAAAACACAAGTCATTATTACACGAATAATCCAGAGTATATTTATTACAACTTGCATAGCTTATTGCTAGCTCAAAATAAAATAGCGGAAACTAAGTAAAACTTGAGTCCATCAACGCCTCAAGCTAGCTGCGTGAAGACCCGCGATCCCTACGCACCTTTCAATCTTCGGATTCTGCACATAAAACGTGCAGCCAACAAGTTGGGTCAATACTTTGAATGTATTGGCAAATTACACCAAGGAAGGAGTAAGACTATCTCTACATGAAAGGCTAGGAGTAGGCTCTGGGGTTCATTTGCGTAAAGCCAATTTTATCAATGTAATAAGAAACGAGGTAGAAAGTTTTCCCTACTTTGCAAACCTTGAAATATAGTATAGGGTCGAATGGAACACGTGGATATTACTCACCACGTGCCCAAATCAACCTAGCACTTGGATATTACGCACCAAGTTCCCAAAATCCCACCCAATGGCGATATTACTCACGCCTTGGGGTTTGTAAAACGTTAAGTTTGGAAAAGAGAGAGGACGATCTTTCAGAGGCACCATCCTTCAGATGCTCAAAGTTGTTCTGTTTCCGTGAACACGACTGATCGATCAGATTGCATTACTCTCGAGAGGTTGTGCACTTTCCCCACAATCCATGATCAAGTCTTTTTATAGACAAGACCATGGCGAAGCCTTCCCTTAGTAGCCCCTCTACCAGCTGGATCCAACTGCCAAGAACCTCCAAATGTTGGTACCCGGTGAGGTTTCCCACTAAGTACTAAGCCAAGACAGAGCCCATATGTATTGTGGTTGCTCGAAGCTTCAATTCTGAAACGTGGCACTTCTTTGATTCCTGGGCGGCCGTCCTCCACCAAATATCCACTCGTTGTCCCGACAACCATTCCGCCCAGAAGAAAACTTAGTTTTATTTTGAAGGGGGTTTTGAGAAGAAAAGTTCGCTCGAGAGAGCTCTCATACTTAGAAATTTTTTGAGTCTTTCGAACCCCCCAACGGTACTTAGCATATATATAGCATAGCAAGCAATACTTAGCAAGACAGGGGAACCTAATAGGATGGAAAATCCTAAGCATAGAGTTACTCATGGCAAACTACAAAACCGCACTTGCAAAAATAGTACTAAGAAAAACTACCAAAATCCTACACATGCATACTACAGAATTTGAAGAGTAAAACATGCATAGTCAAAACTGGGACATAAACATGAACAAGTGGTGTAACTTGCCTTGATCCGAGCAGCAATCTACGCAACAATACTCCTCAACGCACTCCGAGCAATCTAACGAATATGCATGCATGCAACATGGTAATATGCAAGGATGGATTTGATTTCTACCAAGGGTTTTTACCAGGGGTGTTGTTGAGTTGGGGATGCCATTAGAATTGATTCCCCACAGATTTGAAGTATTTTGGGTTAAACCCTAATTATCCAAGCTTAAAACTAGATCTACAACTCCAATCTATCTCGAGACAGATCTGAACACCCTAAGCATGAATAGACAATTTTCTGAAGGTCTCGCCGATACAAAGCCAACGCAACAAGAATCAACTAAAAGCGGCTATGGATAATTTTCTAGAATTTAAAACCTCTAATCTAAACTTTAAATCCTACTTCAAGGTTGCTGTGGCAAAACAGTAATATTATTGTAGATATGTGTTCTACTCGAAAATACTTAATCCAACGGTATATTATATGCAATTTTTAGACTAATATTCGAATTACTATGGATTTTACAAGATTGAAGCTATATCTGCCTATTTAAAAGAAAAAGGAAAAAGGGTCAGAGACGCGCGACACGTGGCGGTTCGCGATTGGTCCGCGGGGGCACGCGTGACACGACGCGGTGATGCGGCCAAGGCCGACGTATGCCGACGTTGGCCCGCCGCCGCTGATCGATTTAGGGTCGCTTGATCTAGATCCGACGTTGGAGAGGAAAGGAAGGAAGGGGCGGTGCTCGAGGCGGTGGGGACGACGACGGCAAGCGGTGGCGGGCTCGCGACGACCGGGCGGCGGCGGCGGTGCTTGACGATGCGCAGCTCCTCATGTCCCGCTCGAGGGAAGCATCGGCTCTTCTTTCTCCGAGGCGCCATGGATGGCGACGGAGGCGCGGACAGCGCGAACTCCGCGAGAAATCCGTGGCGCGGTGGTGGTGGCGGCGTAAAAGTTGCTAGGGTTTGGGAGGCGTGCTCGGCTTTATGGGCGCGATTTCTTGGCGAGGGTCACGGAATCCGTCTCGGATTCTCGGACGGCGGTTGAGCCGAGGCTGGCGCGGCTGTGCTCGAGCCGACTGGCGGTGACTAACAAGTGGCGGCCTCATCCAAGGGCCTGGCGTCAAGGCTGTCATAGGTCAGCTGGCCGACGCTATGCTCGCTTGCTGGCCATGCAGTAGTTAGGCCTGTCGGCTCCTACTACCCAAGTAGGGT
Organism: Avena insularis; assembly: GCA_023614405.1. Classification (NCBI taxonomy): domain Eukaryota; kingdom Viridiplantae; phylum Streptophyta; class Magnoliopsida; order Poales; family Poaceae; genus Avena; species Avena insularis. Next base: position 559,396,555 of record CM042692.1, on the reverse strand, counting down.
TAGGGTTAGGTTTTTTATTCTTTTAATAATTTCTAAATTGCTATTTGTTTGATAACTTTTGCAAACGGACTCCGAATTACTAAAATTTTGTAAAAAGAAGAGGGTTAGGATAGTATTATAAAATAACTCATTTGCAAAGGTTTTGGTGGTTCAAAAGGTTTTACCCCTTTGTCTATAATTAGACTATGGGGTTTAAGAAAATACATTGCTTTTTGATATGCGATGCCATGATGCAAAGATATGAAGATGCTTACTAGTAACATCTCAAATTACAAAATTTGGGATGTTACACAAATCCTCACCGACTTTGTCGCTGGACAGAGACAACGGAGAGTATGACCTCGCCAGAGTCGGAACATCGACCTTGCATTTTGACGGGTCTAAAGGCTGGCTCAAGGTGGTGCTCAAGTCACCCCAAGGTGATAAACTTTTTATGTATTGCAGATACACTTCACGCAACAAACAACATTGCCAAGTATGAAGCATTGCTGCATGGAATCCGGATCGCTAAGGATATCAGCATCCAAAATTAATGTGTTATGGAGATTCGATCTTGTTGCACAACAAGTGTCGGAGATCTGTAAGGCAAATAAACACATGGCAGCGTATAGGGCCGTCATGGATGAACTATCTAAATCGTTTGAAGGGTTTGAAGTTCAACGCATCCCTCGAACAGAGAACGAGGAAGCAGATGCACTATCTCAATAGGCTCGCCTGAAAAGGTCCTGATGGCGCTTTTTTGAGCACCTCAAAGTTCCTCTATAAAGGGAGGACGAGGAATATCCACCAACCGACTCACCTTTAGTAGCAGTTCTGGCTGTGATTCCCTATCTTAATTTCTTGATAGACGGAAAATTACCCAAGACGAAGTTTTGAGCCGACAGATCGTCCGACGAGCAAAATCCTATACTATAATTAGTGGTGAGCTCTATAAGCGGAGTGCATCTTGGGTCTTTCAGCACTGTGTATCTCCGGAAGAAGGAGTGGAAATCTTACGAGAGATCCACGAAGGCGAGTGTGGTCACCCTGCTGCAGCCAAATCTTTAGTGGCAAAAGCTTTCCGACACGGTTTTTTCTGGCTCACAGCCAAGGCAGATGCTGAACGGTTGGTCAAGACGGCAAGGGTTGCCAAAAGTACGCAAATAAGCTCACGCTCCACCTGATCAGTCATAACAATACCCATAACATGGTCTTTCACGGCCTGGGGCTTGATATGGTAGGACCGCTTAAACGGCTCAAGTGGATTTACACACCTCTTAGTGATGGTGGATAAATTTACCAAATGGATTGAGGCTAAACCTGTCACTAGTTGTGATGGAGGAACAACCAGAAGATTTGTTGAGGATGTTATAATCTGATACGATTATCCACATAGCATTATCACGGACAATGGGAGTAACTTTTCAATGGGAGAGCTTGTCAATTCTGCAATGAACAAAATATCCCGCTTAATATTGCGTCAAGACATCCACAAGCTAATGGACAAGTCGAAAGAAAATGGTTTAATCTTGCAGGTCTAAAATCGAGACTCAAGCACCACTATGACGTGTCATGGGGCTTGGGCAAGGAATTACTCTTCGTAATATGGAGTTTACGAACAACTCCAAACAGGTCAATCGATACACACCTTTCTTCTTGGTCTATGGCGGCGCTTCTTTCTAGTGATTTGATTCACACTTCTCCTAGAGTGGTCACAGATATTGAGGAGGATGCTGAAATCTCTCGACAAAATGATCTCGATTTAGTCGAAGAAGTTCGCCATTGCTGAAATGAGATCAATAGCCTATCGCCAGGTTACGCAAGTATCATAGGTAGAGAGTCAAAAATCTATCTTTCAATAAGGGCGATTTGGTTCTCCGGCTTGTGCAGCAAAAAAAGCACAAACTTTCCCCAATATGGGAAGGGCCATTTTTAGTTAGTCGAGTATTGCACAATGGTTCATACTACCTAATGATATGTGACCAACAAAGAAAGACCGCTACTAAGAAGAGAAAGAGAGCTAGAGGCGACAACCGGATAAGTTAGATGTACCATGGAATATTGCTCGCCACGCCCCTTTTATTTTTAGTTTACTTTTCTTTGTAATCGATATGTGCACATGTTCAATGAGAAATAAAGTCTTGGTTCCTCAAAATCTTTCGAGAAGTTTTTACCATATTATTTCCGAATGATCATGTCGCAATGAAAATCCTGAATACTTTAATTTACTTTATGCTCTTGTTTGTTCTGGTTTAGATTTCGATTCTAAAATTGATACCTTTGGGTATAAATCTAAATTTTCTAGTCTATACTTTGGTTATTTGTCCGATTGCGGATGCGGGTATTTTCCGAGTAGTGAATTGTTGGTACTAGAAGCCGCTTTGTTTCCAGTTTAATCTGGTTTAGCAATTGAGCTCCGCTGTTCGACAAAGTTTCCGTGTTGAAGTTAGTCGCTCATGAAAGGGACGAGCCGAAGCCAGATAAACGATAAGTGCATAAAAATATAAGTGCTTATGTAAACATTTCAGGCACATAATATCAAAAGCCAAAAGTGCTGAATAGATAGAATAAAACTTAGCACAAGCAAAAGTATCATACTACTTAATTACAAACCCAAATTGTTTTTCAGAATAACACATTGTTCTTCTGATATTATATAATGCAGGAGGAGAGGTAGGAGCTACCGGCTCGCTGGATACATCGGCCTCGGCTGATAGCTGCCCGAGATGTTCAAACCGATATGGTTTGATCATCGTCAGAACCTCACTGCTTCTTCGTAAGATAGAGGCGGCGTGTCCACACGGGTGAAGAAGGAGTGTCGAGCTAGTCAAATCAGCTATGTGGCACCCATATCCAGCGCAGGAGTCCATGATGGCCTTGATTTCTTGCTCCTGTCTGCCTTCGCCCACCTTGTAGTACCTCTCGTTACTTGCCGATTTCCATGTTTCCATGGTGGCTCATAACCATGGTGAGAGCGTTTTACTGTGGTTCGCAGAGACATGTTCTAGTCCCGAACAAGCTATGCATATCCTTGGCCTTGTCTCTTGACCTCAAACTGGACATGCTATGCATATTCGGAACCTTGAGAACTTCGTCAATATCTTCGAGGGATTGGCGGAAGTCGTGCAGCAAATCACCGACTTGAGTAAGCCGGTTGGTGCGAGACTCGGTAGAGGTGGAGTCCGTCAAGTTTAGAGGACCTGTGCATATAATGCAAAGGTTAAGTCAAATAAACCCGGACTCTAAAGAGTCGGAAGATGTAGATTAGTCGAGAAAGGAAACATACCAAATATGACATCGTCGACTTTGGCCTTCTCTACGCGAAGACTCTGGAGTTCAGCCCGGAGCGCCTCGGAAATGTCCTTTTCTCTAAATAACTCGTCATTGAGATCCGAGATTTTCTTATCTTGAAGCGCAATCTTGCGATCACGCTCATCGATGGCCATGGAGGTGGACTCAAGAATTTGAGCAATGCTCTTCTCATGATCAGCCTTGAGCTTATCCAGCTCTTGGCGAAGTTCTTTGTTCTCCACCACCAAGGTCTTAAGATTCTCGGCCTCTTCGATCATGGCGCAGGACTGTTTTACCAGGTCGTAAGTCAAAAGAACAAATGATCAACAAAAATTCGATTATGAAACAAAAGACAAGGTTTGAGTTTCAAATGTTTACCTTCTACTCATCCTTGGAAACCTTCAGGCATTTTCAAGTCGGAGACCTCGATCTCTTTCCACTTGTTGCGTATATTTTTAATAATTCCTGGTTATACTAATTAACTTTCTTTAAGTCATCATACCCAGAGTTAGAAGTCTACTGAAGACTCGGGCTAATATTGTAGCTAATATCAGCACGAGCCTTGGGGGCTACACTAGTTCATTCTTTGGCATCAGAAGAAAGCACAAACCCGGATTTGACTATCCAACTTCATGCTTGGGGGTTAGAGGATAGGATATAAACTAACGAAAGAAAAAAGTGAGTTGGAATTCGACTTACATGTTGTTCATGTGTGAGCTTGCTCACACATATTCACTTCAGTTGTAACCTTCTCTAAGGGTGAGCGGATCACCGTGAAGGTGGTAACACATCGATGTTCACGCACTTCTATTCTTGTACACAGTTGTTGGGCCTCCAAGTGCAGAGGTTTGTAGAACAGCAGCAAGTTTTCCCTTAAGTGGATCACCCAAGGTTTATCGAACTCAGGGAGGAAGTGGTAAAAGGTATCCCCTCTCAAGCAACTCCTCAACACACCCAATACACTTGTCGTGTGTATAGGTGCACTAGTTCGTGGAGAGATAGTGAAATACAAGTGCTATAGATAATTATAAGTGCTAATGGTGATAGAAAATAGCTTGATGGCGTGGAAAAGACTAAAGTAAAACTAAAATCAAGATGGAAGCAAGCAAGCATGTAATGCATCTAATTGCAAACGTGTATCAATGCTTAGAAACAAGGCCTAGGAATCATACTTTCACTAGTGAACACTCTCATATAAATATCTTGTCTTCATGATACTACTCTTAACTACTCTCCGTTGAACACTCTAATCGATGGTAGGGCTATAACAAAGACACCTCAAAGTTCATCTTTCCCATCTAGAAAACCCCACACTCACCTTGAGTACTAGATGAGTCCAACAAACACCACAATTTGATAAAGACATTCAACTCCAAATATAACTCATAACAAGTATTTGAAATTTAGCCTAAGTGCCACCATGGTGTTCACGCCTGCCACTTTCACTGCACATGAGGAGAGCAGATCTATTAGAGCACTTGAGTAGCAAGGTAGATCTATAGATTACAAGCTCATGATCTCAATACGATCATGGATAGAGAGAGATGAACACATAGCTACCAGTAGAACCCTTAGCCTCGAGAGAGAACTACTCCCTCCTCATTATGGCAATCAGCAATGGTGATGGAGCTGGTGGTGGAGATCTATGGAGATGGCTCCGGGGGCACTTCCCCATCCCGGCAGGGTGCCGGAACAGAGTCTTTCTATCCCCCTAATCTCCCCTTCGGTGGTGGCAAGTTGGACCTTTCGTGGATTTCTGATTGACCATCTAGGGTTTTTGCCTCGGAGGAATATATAGGCGAAGGAGGCAAGGTCGATGGTTGCCCAGGGGCCCACACCATGCTCCGCGCCACCTATGGGTACCCACGCCTAGGGTGTGTGGCCAGGCCCCAGCCTCCTCCGTCTCGTATTCTCGCCCGTGAGTCTTCCGTAAAATAGGAACTTCGCTTTTGTCCTGTCAATTTAGAGATTCTTCATTTTCTAACTTTCCTGGAACCAAAAACAGCAGAAAACAGGCAACTGGCACTGTGGCATCTTGTTAATAGGTTAGTCCAAGAAATCATATGAAAAGTACTCCAAAGTTGGAACAGAACACAAGAAAGTAGATAAAACCAAGCATGGAACATCAAAAATTATAGATACATTTGCAATGTATCAACATCCCCAAGCTTAAGGGCAAGAAAAGTAAAGTGTGCCATCAAGTTCGTGAGAGCTTTAATCACTAGTTTTCTCATAACAAGTTTAATTCGGAAGGTAAATAAAAACATGAATATACTTGGAATAGCATATGCTAGTACGTAGGTATGGTGGACTCTTTGGAATAACTTGGTTTTAGGAGTTGGATGCATGAGTGGAACTCATACTTGGTTGCAGAGGCTAGCAAAAGACTGAGAGCGACAAACTAAGAGAGCAATAATGGCCATAATCATGCAGAGCGACAAAACATCATTGATCAAAGCATAAAGTGATACTACAAGTTGAAAACTAAAGGATCATAAAGGCTTATGGTGACTTGTGATAGTCATAACATGGTGTGAGCATGCGTTAAGTCAACCCAAATAAAGCATCAAAGGAGAATACCACAGTACTATGCTTTAATATGCTAAAACAACGCATGATTCATCCAAGGCACATTAAACAATCTCAATTTTTTATAACAAGTCATGGTACAGCAAATAATACTAAGCATAAAGCCAAAACAATATCAAGCATGGCATGACAAAGCATAGGACACAGTCAAAAACAAGCTCTCTTTACCACTTAAGCATGAACTTTCCTACTCTTTTCCAATCCAAACCAAACTATTTGAAAACCAATGTATGAAAGAGGGGATCCAACCAATTTATTCAAGCAAACTAAGAAAACCAAGAAAACGAAAACCAAAAACAAAAAACAAAGACGCTCCAAGAACAACACGATCAGGCATGAAACAATAAAAATGAAGTGTTTGGAAGAAACCTGAGATTTTTATTGATGAAGAAGGGGATGCCTTGGGCATACCCAAGCTTTGACGCTTGTACTTCTTGGATATTTCTTGGGGTGACACGCGTGGCATCCCCAAGCTTGAGCTTTAGTCCATCCTACATCTCATTACTCATTCCTTCCATACACCTGAACTTTTTCCTTCATACAAAACTTCACACAATCCTTATTAGCAACATTAGTGCACTCAAGATAATAGGTCTTTAGATTCAGTTCCAACACCAATAAAACTTCCATTAAAACACAAGCTACTGTAGCACTTCCCTCAAAAAGCTCAATTCCCCAAAAGAACTCAAAAAGGAACCAACAAGAAGGAAATGCAGAAAATGGCAGAAATCTGTCAAAACAGACCAGCAAGTAAAGATTTTTTTTTTCGAAGACCTTCTGTTGCTGAAATAAAAAAGTGTTGAACTAACGAAAGTTAGATAACAACCTGGGGAAGAAGCACAAAAATTCACGTCTCAAAAGGACGAACAGAGATTTTACACGAATTTTTACGGTGAAGCAAAGAAATCTGTTTCGGGACAGCAACTTTCCCAATCATTACTTCTCTCTCATTAGAGGTTACTCTCGGCAGAAAAAGCAAATAAAAAAGGATAAAGAGAGGTTATTACTGAAGTAATAACTTCCAAGACTTATCTAAAACTTTTGGGTTATCTCCCAATAAGTACTTTTCTTTAACGCCTTTAAGTTAGGCATGATAGTTTGAGAAGATGCTCACATAAGAAATATGAATTAAAGTAAAAGAGAGCATCAAGAAGCAAATTCAAAGCACATTTAAGTCTAACCCACTTCCTATGCATAGGAATCTTGTAAACAAACAAGTCATGAAAGCACAAAGCAACAAGCATAGTAAAGCAAAACAAGTACAACTTCAAAATTTTCAACATAAAGAGGGGAAACTTAATATTGTTGAGATACATAAAACCATGTTTCCCTCTCTCATAATAACTTTCAGTAGCATCATGAATAAAATTAACAATATAACTATCACATAAAACATTCTTATCATGAGCCACATGCATAAAAGAATTATTATTCTCCCTATAAGCATAGTCATTCTTATTAATCATAGTGGGAGCAAATTCAACAAAATAGCTATCATTATTATTCTCATCACCATAATCATCAAATATAGGAGGCATATTGTAATCATAATTAATTTTATCCTCAATAGTAGGTGGACTAAAAAGATTATTTTCATAAAAACTAGCTTCCCCAAGCTTAGACTTTTCCATAGCATTACCAATAATAGTGTCCAAAGAATTCATACTAACGACATTGCTATTAGCATGCAAATAAAGTTACATAGGTTTTTTAATTTTCTCTTCAAACATTTCATGTCCTAACTCAAGATAAATTCTATAAATCTCTCTAATTTTTTTGTTGTTTTCCATTAATCCTAACTACTGAAAACAAGAAACAAAAATACAAAATTGCAGAATCTAAAGGAAATAACTTCGAGCACTCACACCGGAGGATGTGAGTACCTTTTACCTCCCAAGAATCGGCGCGTAAAATAGCTTGATGTTCACGCACTTCTATTCTTGTAGATAGTTGTTGGGCCTCCAAGTGTAGAGGTTTATAGAACAGCAGCAAGTTTTCCTGTAAGTGGATCACCCAAGGTTTATCGAAATCAGGGAGGAAGTGGTCAAAGGTATCCCCTCTCAAGCAACCCTGCAATTAAGATACAAGAAGTCTCTTGTGTCCCCAACACACCCAATACACTTGTTAGGTGTATAGGTGCACTATTTCAGCGAAGAGATAGTGAAATACAAGTGCTATAGATAATTATAAGTGGTAATGGTGATAGAAAATAGCTTGATGGCGTGGAAAAGACTAAAGTAAAACTGAAATAAAGATGGAAGCAAGCAAGCATGTAACAGATCTAATTGCAAATGGTGTATCAATGCTTAGAAACAAGGCCTAGGGATCATACTTTCACTAGTGAACACTCTCATATAAAATATCTTCTCTTCATGATCCTATTCTTAACTACTCTCTATTGAACACTCTAATAGATGGTAGGGCTATAACAGCACACCTCAAAGTTCATCTTTCCCATCTAGAAAACCCCACACTGTCACCTTGAGTACTAGATGAGTCCAACAAACACCACAATTTCATAAAGACATTCAACTCCAAATATAACTCATAACAAGTATTTGAAATCTCTAGCCTAAGTGCCACCATGGTGTGCACGCTGTCACTTTCACACACATGAGGAGAGCAGAGATCTATTAAAGCACTTGAGTAGCAAGGTAGATCTATATATTACAAGCTCATGATCTCAATAAGGTCATGCATAGAGAGAGAGATGAACACATAGCTACCGGTAGAACCCTTAGCCTCGGGAGAGAACTACTCCCTCCTCATCATGGGAATCAGCAATGGTGATGGAGACGATGGTGGAGATCGATGGAGATGGCTCCGGGGGCACTTCCCCGTCACGGCAGGGTGCCGGAACAAAGACTTTCTATCCCCCGAATCTCCCCTTCGGTGGCGGTGGTGCTACGGAACTTTTCGTGGATTTCTGATTGACCATCTAGGATTTTTGCCTCGAGAGGAATATATAGGCGAAGGAGGCAAGATCGGTGGCCAGCCAGGGGGCCCACACCATGCCCTGGCTCGGCCTGGGGGTACCCGTGCCTGGGAGGGTGTGGCCAGGCCCTGGCCCTCCTCCGTCTCGTATTCTGGCTCCATGAGTCTTCCGGTAAAATAGGAACTTTGGCTTTTGTCCCATCCACTTGAGAATATTCATTTCTGACTTTCCGGAACCAAAAAATAGCGTAAAATAGGCAATCGCACTGTGGCATCTTGTTAATAGGTTAGTTTAAGAAATCATATGAAAATTACTCCAAAGTTGGAACAAAACACAAGAAAGTAGATAAAACCAAGCATGGAACATCAAAAATTATAGATACATTTGCAATGTATCACACGCCAACTCTCAGTCCCTCGTCGTGAAGGAGGACTTGTTCAAGAAGTTCTGAGTACTTGACGTCCTCCGCTTCTTGTCCTTCTTCTTCGACAGAAATATTTCGGCTTTCCAAGCATTGCCGAGCTAACTACTGGATTTCCTCCATAGATTTCCAAGACAGGCCAAGTTTAGCAAGTCCCGGATTACTTAGGAGGTTGTTGGTGAAGATTTCTGCCGAGGGATCATTACCCGAAGAGGGTTCACCCTTATCAATACCTGAGTCAGTCATGGTGACATCAGTTTGCGATTCAAGGATCTCTGGCTCTGATGGTTGAGCCGAATCTTCTACAACAGTCGGAGATGGAGTAATCTCCGGTGTTGCAGAAGGCTGAGGAGAGGGAGTCTGAGGAGCCACGGCAAGAGAAGCCAGTTTGAGCTCGATCGGGCTTCAAGGGCCGCTTCCTTCCCTTGCCCTTGATGAGCTGTTTAGCTCTGAGAAGATAATATAACAAAGAACATTACATCTCAGAAGGAATTACAAGTAAATACAAAAGACCTTGTGAGGAAAGATTACCTCTTCACAACGGGCACTTCTTTGGTGCCTATGGCCAATGTCGGAGCCTTGCGTTTCCGAGGAACGACATCCGGCGTTGGGACCAGCTCACCCTCGTCCTTAGAAAACTCAGGAGGGTATCCCTCGATAGGAGCGAACTCCAACTCGGGGAGGTCAGCAAGCTGAAAAGGAAAAAGCATCTCAGTATTGCAAAGATAACACATAGATGAGCACGAAAAAAGAGTTACTACTGAAGTTTACCGGCACAACGGGATCTTCTGATGTATGCATGTCCAGGGACAACTTTGGAATCTTCCTCTCGATCCGCTCCCTTATCAGCCATTTGATTTGGCATACATAATCTTTCGGCTTTAAGGACTTGGAGCTGACGCGGAGGGAATCTTTCTTTCAGACGTGATGGAATGCATCAGTTGATCTCCATGATGTTGTAGGGGTTGAATCCGGCATGATACCCAGGATTGAACCAAGTCGAACCCCTTCAGGCCCTTGTGCTTCATCAGATATTCGACCCGTCTCTTGGCGAGAAACAGATCGTCACTGAGAGTCAGAGCTACCTCGTCCTGTGACTCTTGGGCGTGGCGGCTCAATCTAAAGTCTCAAAGCATGATCTTTGCCGAGCGGGATATCCTTGTGGTAGAAAAAGTGGATGGCCATTGTTCGACCGACTCACTTGCCATGATCCGGGGATCAACACGCTCACGCCTAACCGAAAAACTAATAGTACCGATAATATAAGGATTACCGGCAGTAATGGAATTTCTCTAGACATGGAAATAGTACTGGAAAAGAGTGAGGCTCGGCCTAATGCCGAGATACCCCTCGCACAAAGAAGCATACGCACTCATCTCTAAGATGGAGTTCGGGTGGAGATGGTGGAGATGAACACCATAATGATCTATAACCTCGAAAAGAATTCGAGGGAGGAAAGGAAAGACCTTCACAAGGTGAGTGCCGAATGCACTCGCCGTCAGTCATGGGTTGGGGATGAGTTTCAAAGCCGCTCGTGACGCCGGGCGCTGGAGGAGCCCTTCGTTTTCAACGACTGGAGCTTGGGATCATCCAGACACAGGGATCCAAACTCCACGGTGGTTTCCTCTCCGCTGCCGGGCGTTGTCGCCGCCGCTAAGCCGGAGGATGATGAGGAAGCCATTCTATCCGTGCATTGACTTTAGATGGGCGGCGCTGGAGGTGCTTTTGCGGGGAGCAGTGGAGCGCTAGGTTCATAGGAGGCGTAGAGGAGAAGGGAATGGCGCTGAGAACTGGTGAAGAAGATTGGGGGAGAAATCCACACCACTTATATCCATCAGCGCCAAGATTCGTGTAAACGCTACAGTAAGACTCCCACGCGTCATGGAGAGGACGGGGAAACCTCCGCGTGATGATTACGTCGCCTCGATCTCCACGCACGCATTGAAACGGCGCCTCGGTTCCGCAAAAGACGGACCCACCAACGGTCGTGCTGACAGGAAATGTATGTCAGTGACGTGACTTGACCATGACTGGTGTCAGGCTACGTCAGAGACCAAGTTCCGGCTTAGTTTGAAATTCGAGCTAGAAATCTGAATAATCGCATCGATAGGTCCGATTTATTTTGAGACCCGGATCGTATCTTTGTTTTGAAGTTTCAGAACCCTTCAAGATTCTGCAAGCTGAAGATCAAGCTAGATGATGATGAATCCGACTTTTGATCTTGGAAACTTCCGCTGGCTGCTGTTGGGGATATACTTTCCGTATCTCACAGTTCCACACTGACCAGGGTGGCCAACTTCGGGTTAGAGCTTTGTTTCACGGGCGGCCCAGTCAGGGAGAAGATACGGAGTCCAATCCGGCTACGGGAAGGCCCAGAAGACTTACCGACATAGACCCGTAGTGTTACTTGTAGTTTAAGATGTACTCTGTAACCGACTCTTAATCGTAGTCGGATAGATCTCTCCTGTAAACCCTAGGCCGGATATCTATATAAGTCGCCCCATAATCTCAACTCGCACAAAGTAAACCCTTGTAATCTATATTCCGCTCGCCGACATCGGATTGCTAGCAGGAGTAGGATCCGCCCAAAGCCGGGCGGATTCAATCTAGGTAAACTTGTGCTCACCGGCCCCGAATACCGTGACGCCTCACACCCCTCTCTTCCACACGCCTCGAGGACCCCCTCATGGCGTACTTGTCATCAATCCGACGACACCACGCACCGCCAGGTGGCTGTTCATAGCGCCCCATTCTCCGGGGAGGAGCGCGAGCGGGAGGTGCGGCCTCTCCTTCTCAATCTCGTCCTCCAATGGTAGTTTTTCCTTCACCCGCTCCCCCTCTTGTAATTTCTAGATTTCATTGAGCGAATGGAGTTGAGTTAAATTATAGTAAGGTGAGATAAGTATCCCGTGAACGAATGTTGCCTATTCTTGGTCTATTTTGGAGCCAAAATTGTTCTGTTGAATCCAGTATGATTTAATTCGAACTTTCTTTGATAATTCTCTTAAGCTGGAAAACGGAGAGATCTGTTTGGAGGGGAGTGCAAGTTGATGGTGTCTAATTGGGCACTGTTATGATCGATCATGTTGTTGAATACTGCATGCCAACCGGATCAATATTCGGTTATCAAATACTCCCTCCGTTTCATAGTATATATAATGGAATGATCCTTCCCTTGGTTATACGTTGTTAGATAGATATGGGACCTCTCGCTTTTCAGCACTAATAGCACCCTGAAGAATCCGCTACCTTGTGCAGGATTCGAGCTCGGTGGCGGGTTCAACACTCTGAACTCCAGCTACTGAGCCAACGCCAGTTCTCAAAGTTCTATAGTATAAGATGTTTTAGCTTTTGTGAAATGAATGTATCTAGACATCTTTCAAGTTCTGGCGAGTAATTTTGGGGTGTCTAGTTCTGATTTTTAAGTTCATTCTCATTACTTGAACTTACTCTGTAGTAAATATTGTTCAAACTTTCGATGATGTAGGTGCAGCTGCATGGTCCCTGTTGAGCGGCCGGGAGAAGAAATACCCTGTGGTGATGGAGGCCCCTAAAACGAACGTGTGCCAATGATCTGGCCAAGGTGCAGGAGCTCTGGGACAACATTCGTGTCATTAAGTACCCGTGGGCATCTTTCCCTTAACATTACTTTTACCACAAGTATTTTCTAGCTCATGTTGTCTTAGGATAAAATTCTCCCAGAATTGGTTTTGTGTTATGTGGAATTGAGTAGATATAAATAAAGTTTAAGAGAAGCTAGTGAGCGATAGATCCACATCTAACGATTCCAATGATTCCCGAGCAGTTCTCTTCTCTGAAAATATTTGAGTAATGATTGATTGATTGTGATTCACATGATTGAAAGAACATGCATGTCTAGAATGAGCCTTTTCCAACTCATATGGCATGTGAATAATATTCACCTGCAGCAGTAACGAGGGCTCTATAAGAAGCTGATGATCGATAACACTAAGAAGATGATGAAGATGGCTGCTGATGTGGTGAAGTGTTCTAGGTGGAGGGCAGATGAGACGTTGAGGATTGGCGAATGATGATCATGGCGGTGACTATGTATTGTTTTGTGCTTCTCCTGCTCTGGAAGTGATACTTTACGGCTTGGAGTTTGTTGGTTGCGTTGCTGATGTTTTAGCTTCGATGGATGCTTTTGTGTTTGAACTGCAGGATGATGTGGTTGGCTCCTTAGATCTTGTAGGTTAGTCTGTTTTTGGGTTTTGGTGGTAGTAGGTTTTCTCCTGTAGAAGCTGTTTCGAGATCGAGTAGTTTCGGCAGGTTTCCTACTAGTGGCCCAACTCGCTTTCCCTCTCTTTCTTGTCTTTCTGATAGTGAACTTTGTATTTCCGTTAAGCAATTAATGGAAAGAGGGTTAGCGCTGTTGGAAAAAAACGAGGGCTCTATGACCTCTGTTGTGCTCCTCTGCTTTGGTCTTTGTTCAGAGGGAGTGTGCCATATCCTGGAACCAACCTTATTATAGCAACATTAATGGCTATGTAAGCGTCGACGTTGTGTTTACTGTAGGATGTTATTTAATAGGATGTTTCTTGCTACTCTTGATCATATATGCATTTAGCATTTCCTTTTCAATCCAAGCAATGTAACCATTTTATATTCATTTAATACATGATCCAATTGTCAATAATTGCGTTTGCCGTTTGTTTGGAGCTTTCTTGGTTATGCTTGTTTGTTGTTATTTCAACTTTGTCAAGTATTAGGCCATCTTCAGTGTGGTGCTTGCGATGGACGCTAGGTTATCCCGGTCATAAGTCTAGGGTCGCCGCTTTTATCGGAGGAGGGTACCTAACATGCCATGTAGTCCACTAGTAGTATTAATGTGGTCTAGGCATCCATTTAAGTGTCTTTGTGTTGGAAGTTGCAGCAGCACGACATTACTTTTTTTCTAAGCGCCTGTTTAAGCATATGTGATTACAGATCGGCGTGAATTACAAGTTGAATTTCATTATGGTTTATTAATTGCGGCATCATTTTGAAATGGTACTAAAGCTAGATTCTTCCCTTTCAGGCCTTGTATGCGGTGAATCGGTGGGTTTAGCGATGATCAATGTAATGCTTCAGCCAGGAAGTGTCATCACTTATATGGTGCTAAAAATGAATTTTCTGCTCTCTGTAATCATCGGTAATGATCTGGACATGTCACTGTCACCCAATGAAATGTGTTAAATACCACTCTTTAGCTGCGTGTCCAAATTCGGAAAGTTTAGCCTTCTTCTACCCCCCCCCCCCTTTCTTTTTTTGGGAAAAATCTACTGCCCACTGATGTTTGATTGGTAATTTTAGGTTGGTTTGGAAAGCGGGAAAGTTTACCTCTCGATCTTGGCTTGGTACATTCAATCTGGGTGCTGCCAGACTAGAAGGATGGTGTCGACCAGACCTCACACCCGAGCAGGAGATGGTTGAGTGTCTCCGCTCCTGGTCACATAGGGGGCATCGAGAGGGTGCTGTCGGATGAGGTTCCACAATTGATATGAATGGGTAAGTTACATAGTTTGTCAAGTCACGGAATGGTAATGTGTGGACCATGTTTCATAGTAGATGGTAACTTCTGTAATGTACATGGTATATAACTACATTCCATCTAATGAATCACGGCAACAAGCAAGTATAAAGAGGAACTCATGATAGCGAATAAGTAACTTTGCTTCCCAAGAAAATAGTCTCAACATCTTTATTTCAAGGGAAGTAAACAAGGAAACATTAGGAGCTGATACAAATTAAAATGAACTGACACGGTGGAAGAGAGTCCCTAATCAACCACCTTATTGCTGAGACACGGAAACTTGGGCAAAACACATTGCCCGGCTAAAAGGGAATTAACATGCATTCTGCATCCACCAAGGTTCTTTGACTTAGACGGTGTAAAACACCAAGGACCTCATGCAGCTCTTTTTTCACGTCGTCAACGCTAAACTTAAAAGGATTTCCCTTGGGAAAATTAGAACGATCCAGAGCTCCAAAAGGTCCATAAGTTCTGATGTTGCTGACAAATATAATTGATTGCAAATTATTGGTATTAGGCTCAAATTCTCCAGATACTTCCTTCAGGAACTCTGAACCCAGATTGAAATGCATACAAACATATCAAAGAAGGTAAAAGGCCGTCAAGTGATGTGTCATAATTTTAACCGTATAGATTATGGACAATGCATGGATCATGATGAGAGAGAAAAATGAATCCGAGATGTAAATACTACACACCGTTTTAATTTGAGTTTTGGGGCCTGTCCATCCTGCACCCCAAGGACCTAACCTATAGTTTGTTTCTGCCCATGTTGGTCAATGTATGTATATGAAAATGCGTCCATTAACCCATAATTTTTGATGGTCACACTTGCTAGACGCTAGGATATTTCTCTGAGCTCATGAGCAGATCCTGCATCTTTACGACCCCATGGTCCGTTCATAATGGGTTCTAGGGAAGCTCGGCAACAATATTTTACAAGCGATGGGGTAATGTTAGCGATCTTTGTATGAAGTATGCATGACAGTACAAGCAGACCGCACCCAAAAGTTCATGCCATTCTCAAGAACTACATGTGGAAGTGGATATATTTATATAGAGCAAAAAAAGCAGCCGTTGAATATTATCCACACCTGCATGGGCATGGTGCAGAAACCATGGACAGTAAGATCATACATTACTTTTCCGTTTCCTCTATCATATACTTTTCTTTTTATAACACTTCGTGCAAATTCAAAAGCGCCAGTGCCCCCGACAATATCCCAGTCACTCAATCCTTCAATGGTTGCTCCCATTACCTGAAGTGTGGACCCCTTAAACCTGCATACACATTATCACTTGTAAGTACTACGCAATTTTTTTTATCAAAAGCTAATACAAATCTAGTACTGAAGGTCTGTTACCAAGGTTTCCATTTGGCAAATAATTCAAGTCTTAGATGTGCACACAACTCCATCTTTGCTCAGGCATGCTTTTTGCGAGACCTTTAGGGTAATGAACCAGGTTGAACATTCAACAATGTGGGTCTAATGGATTAATTAGTGTGTTAATGTTGATGAATCAAGTGTAGGGTTTAGTGAGGGTGGTTGCATGCTAATATATTGGTCGTAAGAGATTAAAAAACAATAACACCAATAAATACCCCAATGAACTTTAGGATTCCTTTCACTACAAGAATCTGGGCGGTTCATGACGATCTGATATCGTCGTGGATGAGGGTCAAAACGTCGTAGATGGCCATTCGCGATGAATTCTGCGATGAAAAAATAGGTCACGGACCTCACGTCATAATTCAATCCACGATGTTTTTTTGTCTGAAAACATCACGCCCGATCGCGACGTTCCTGTAATTTCGTCGCAGCGAACTGGACTGGCTCAGCCCAGGCCCGATCGTTCATGACGTTTTTATTTCGTCACGACCGAGGCCACGCGTGATGTAAGGCATTGCTGTGGCCATCAGCGACGTTTGCTGATGTCATGTTCGCCGTCTACGACGTCATCGAGTTCTTGACGTTTTTTTCCGTCACGGCCTGATTCCGTTGTCTCCATATCCGTGATGTCATCCAACCCGTTCATGACGCCATACATCCCGTTTATGACGTCACACACGCCGTGACAAATTTTGTTCGTCGCCACCTTTCGACGCCATGCTTAAACGTGGACGGTTGGCACGACCAAGCTTGCGCCAATCGGACGAGGCCACATGGGCAAGCCACAGAACGCTATGTTGACAAATCAAAATGGGACACATATCACCTATCGACGATGAATTCTGTGTGATGATGTCATCATTGGCCGTGACACTTTTGTTTCGTCTAGATAGTTGGCCAATGAAAGGCGGCCACGTCGGTGTTTACCTGTGATGGAAATGTTTGTCAAGAACAACTAAGATGATTTCGTTTTCTTCATGGATGCGGTCAAGGCCACCGTGAGATCAGGGGGCCATTTGTGCACGTAAATTTCTACTAGCCCTAATCGTTTGTGACACATTTCAGACCATATGCATCAAATAACATAATTTGAGAATGAATTTCAGGACAAGTTTCCACATAAATTTTCATAGCAGTTTTTGAGCCAAAAGCCTCACAAGCTTCCACATCCAAAAACTTTTCACAACAGTTTATGAGCCAAAAGCCTCACAAGTTTCCCTGCCCAAAAGACTCACAAGTTTCCACACCAGTTAACTTTCCTAGCCTAAGAACTCACATATGGCAACCATGAGTTCACTTACCATGCGACAGCGGAAGCTGTTGTTGCTGCTGCTTCTGCTGAGTCATCTGAGACAACACTTGCTTAAGTAAGTCGTTTGTATGGTTTTGTTTATCCTGTATCTCTTCTTGTTTCTTCTGCATTTCTCTCATGTCTTTAGCATACTATAGCCTCTCTGCCTCAGCAACTTCTTTCGCTCTCTGAAATTCCTCTGTGGTACATCGTAGTTTGTCACTCCCTACTCTCTCAACCAAAAGTTCCGCTTCAAGGACAAACCTGCTTCATCTTGATGTACTTGGATGGAGGCCGATGTTCTTCAGGAACATTGGCTTTCTCCTGTCCAACGAGAGTGCAAAGTGCACAGCCTCAGTGGAAGAAAGTGGTTCTTCCTCCTGGACATCTAGAGCCATCTTCTTTTCCATGATTTCCTACAGTATTAGGAATATAAGCGAACATTAGAAAAATAGCAAGAAAACTACAATCATATCGTATACAATTGAGAGATGAAGATAGCATTGAATTTTATGAATATGAAAAGTATTCAAGAGGACTTACAATTTCTTTCTTCATATTTGGAGTGAAGCCACTTATTGGGCTGCAATGCGTCTTTTTGAAGAGTTCGAAGGCATCGTCCGCACCGTTGCACACAACCTCATAGCTACGAGAACATGTGGCAGCAGGGTACAAGACTTTGCTCCTGTTCTTCTTGTTTTTTACACAAGTACTCTACACAAGCAGAAACAATACAGTATAAGAGGCAGTTCCAATCAAACAATTCAAACACATGCAGAATAAAGATAAGAGTAAACGAAAAGTGACCTGTTTCCGGGTCGCACTAAGTATCAACAAGCTTGCACCATCGCCATCGGTCATGTGTTTCACTTCATCAGGACATTTCCTTGTAACTTGGTTCAGAGGGTATGGATCAAAATACTTCTTGTTCAGAATATACCAATGATTCCTTGCATGCCTCATAAATTGATTTGCACAAGCATTCCGCATGCCAGGGTGATTTTTATCCATGGCAAACTTTTGCTAAAATAAAACATGGAGCATCAGCATTTGCATGAATAAAGAAATGGGAAGGTAAACATTTGCATGAATAAAGAAATGGGAAGGTAAAGGACAGCTAAGTCACATAACATACAGAAACTTTGCCTATGAAGTCTTATTAGGCATTAACCATGTTCTTGTATTCTTTCTAGTCGGGTAAGATATGCATGCTAGCTGCCATCGCGGATCGCAGACACTCACTGCAAACCTGGTAGCAACACCTGCTCGTCTTGTTAGTTCTTCGTGGAAGAACATTAAGTGAAAGCCTCCTCCTTTGGACAACTTGTCAAGCCTCTTCCCATGTTTTCCTCACCACCGAGCTTCACCAAGATGCGGAACTATATCTTCAGAATTCTGCGTTTCGACGTCTTCAGAACAAGGTGCATCAAAGTCTTGAGACATCTGGTAGCCATCGTCATCTATAGGAATACAATGTGATGATTTAGTGTTCCACAGTAATATGATGGGATTAAATAGATTACTGTAGAGCAACCAGTCGGTTTAATGCATTACCACATTGAGACCACCACTATAGTCTTGGCACGTACTTCATGACTAGGATCAGATTCCCATATTTGTAGCCGACCATCAGATTGGGTAGTCAATTCTAACCCTCAAATTGGGTACCAGAGTCCTCGTCGTCGGCAGCTGAACACAGATGTTGGGTAGCGGACGCAACGCCTTGGTACCTAACCCATCGGTTTGGGACGGTGCACAGTCTCTTCGGCGAGGTGCCCGCAGACAGCTGGGAGGTGGCTCCTGGATTTGGAGAGGTAGAAAGTCACCTTTGGGGGATACCCGTGGGCAGAAGGATGCGGACATCGTCAACTAGGAAGGTGGATTCTTGATTTATGGAGGTGGCAGGTTGGCTTTGGTAGGTGCTAGAGAACGGCAGGATGTGGGTTGGGGTTCCACACCTTGGGTACATGGCTGTTGGCTTTGGGAAGGTGGCTGCCGGCTTTGGGGGTGGATGCTGGCTTTGGGGGTTGCATGCTGGCTTTGGGGAGGTGGCTGCTATCTTTGTGGAGGTGCCGGACGGCATACTAGTGGGTCAGAGGGAGTGGGCAGGTCGCCTTGGGCAGAGTGCTCCTCATGTTGGATAGCTGCCAGCTCGCCTTGGGCCGCTGGTTGCTTGCCTTGGGTTGCTGCCTTCTTGGCTTGGGTAGGTGGTAGATTGACGGCAACTGGCTTCTCGCCTTGGTGGGAATCAAGAACTGCAGCTTTAGCCACTTGGCCAGCATCAGGAACTGCAGCTTTGGCCACTTGGCCGGCATCAGGAACTGTAGCTTTGGCCACTTGGCCGGCATCAGGAACTGAAGGTTTAGCTACTCGTCGGGCATCGGGAACAACAAATTTGGCCACTAGGTTGGCATCAGGAACTGCATCATCGGTCACCAGTAGGGGAAAATGAAGTGCAGCTCTAGCCACCTCTAGGGCATTAGGAAGTGTGGCTTTGGCAGTTTGCCTAGCATCAGGAAGTTCGTCTTTGGTCATTTGTCGGGCATCACGTAGTTCGGCTTTGGCAATCTTCTGGGTTGCACTCCGAGTTTCTTGTATATGGGGCACATGACTTGCCGCTTTTGTTGTTCACCGTGTGGAACCTGGAGGTGGAAGTCCTGATTTTAGCGGATTCCGCTTGGACCTCGTGCGTCTCTCATTTTCTGTGTCTGGAGATAGTACTGATGCCACAACACGCTTGCGAGATGATCCACCACTAGGAGCCATCCTTTTCCTGGGAGTTGTCTTCTTGAATTTTCTCTGCTTAAGCTACATATTTTACATGTAACAGTCAATTGGGGAAAATAAAGAGAAACAAAACATATGGCAAAAAGAGTAAGCAAACAATTCTACACAAGATAATTGTGGAGAAATCATGACAAGATGGTGAGCTAGCAGGTAAGGGGACTACCTACAGCCCAGTCTCCTCGGTGACTAGTGTTTCATCACCTGATATGTCACCTTCACTGATACCCGCCCCTCGGGATCATACCGAGGTCTAGAGGGATCACTGTTTCTCTTTTTAGGGGAGAATATAGTTGGGGATGCAACAACACTGGCTACGAACCTAATACCAAGTCGTTGCATCCATGGACTCTTTCTCATGATGGTTTTCATCTGAATTTCTTCCATCGGTGGTATTTGTGGTTCTAACATAAATAAAAAATTCCAATTAATCTAGAAATATAAAACTATGTGCGATACCAACCTATGTTATATAGTATATAGTACTCATCATTTAATAGGTCGCCATGAGCAATTTAAACAAAAAGTTCGTAGGCTACCAAACTAATGCAACACACGAGATAATGTAACCTGGTCTACAGCCTTTCTTTTTGCTACTTCTAGGGGTTTAGGGGTGTGTGGGGGTGAATACACTTGGAGATGCAACAACATATGATAAGAACCTAAGAGCATGTACAATGCAATATGCTTAGAGAAGTGCTTAGCGAAATAAACCGGTTTTTGGTTACACAATGGTGCTTATTTATAATAGGATGATGTCTAAATTGGCACCTCTCAAATACAAATAAGCACTGTTTCTTACGAAAAAGCTTGGATTATTTTTCTAAGCAACACCCCAAGCACATTCCACTGTACATATGTGTTTCTAACATGTATAGGGAATTCCAAATATGACTCAATATATAACATATGGGGTGGAACTGTGTGCTATGACCAATTCATACTCTAATCACAAGACATGCATTTAAACAAAGAAACAAATGCAACATGGATTGCATGATAGTCCTACTATGGGTAGCCTAGCTGGTATTAACACTAGTATCGTACACATAATACTAGTGTGTACAAACTTCCCACTATGACCAACCTAAATGGTGTTGTCTATGTTATAAGACCTATGACACTGCTCACTATGGAGATAATATTAAGACTACCATAGTGGGGAGTAACATAGCCTAGTAACATGCTATGTTACTCCCCACTATGACAAGACTTAGTAATATACACTCCAATAATAAGCAGGGCAGGACGATTAAACATAAGCAGTACAAGCATCTACTATGCAATTAAATAGGCAAATAAGAAAATATAACGTATGGTTCTCATTGTCCTGTAGTAACCATCATGTAAAACAGAACTATGAACTACTTATACGATGAACATAAGACATATCACGAAACAGCCAAAGTAATGCAACAAATAGGATCATGCAACAAATAGGATAATGCAACCTTTATAATACGCAAACTGATCATAAACCTAATAGTTTACAAGCTGGGTAATTCACCAATTGGTTGCGATAATAAGGAGGTCAGGACAATTAAACATGAGCAGTATATGCATCTATATCTTGCCACTAAATAGGAAAGTAGGCAGAATATAACATATGTTGTTGATTGTCCAATAGTAATCACAAGTGTAAAATATTCCATTGTGAACAATTTGTATTTATACTCTGATCATAAGACGTGTTATGAAAAGCATTTATCTGCAACAAACAAGATAATGCAGCCTTTATCTGCAACAAACAATATAACCAAACAGCAGAAAAACAAGGTAAGTGTTTCCTTGCCTTCAGGCTATGGGGCCTTTTTCTTACGGCTATTCCTGGCGGAATGCTTAAATCATGGCATCGAGGCTTGTCAGCGGACCTTGGTAGCAGACTATGTGGAGGAGGTTCACGGCGAGTAGGAAGTCCTTGTCGATGGCGATGTGGCAGAACGTGTCGACTAGGTGGATGGAGAGGTGCACGTCGAGTGAGTAGACCTTTATCGCGAGTGGGCAGATCTTGACGGCGACGTGCACGGATAGTGGGAAGAACTTGACGGCGAGGTGGCAGGCCTTGTCGACGAGGTGCACAGTGAGGTGGCATACCTTGTTGGCGAGGTGCACGTCGAGTGAGCATACCTTGACCGCGGGTGGGCAGACCCTGGAGTGTAGGGAGCAGACCTTGATAGAGAGATGCACGACGAGTGCGGAGATCTTTACGGAGAGGTGCACATAGAGGTGGCAGATCTTGTGGGTGAGGTTGACGGCGAGATTGCAGACCTGCGAGCTTGACAGTTGGCACGACATGGTGGGAAACCGCGAAGGTGATGATGGGCTAGGGTTTGGGCTATGGTGACGGCTAGCTGCTGTCTACTAGAACGAAGGACGGTGGCATGGTGAGGAGGGGCATAGGATGGTGAGGGGCGGAGGGCAGGAAAGCGACGAGGGTGAGGGCGAGGGAGGTGGTAGTGGACGGCGAGGTGAGGAAAAATGGATCTCGTCCACTTTCGGCGAGGGAGGGTATAATGAGGGTTTCTTTTAGATTACCTAAATGCCCTCTCCGCGAATGATGCATGGCGCTGTGCTGAAGGGCTGGTCGGTCTATCACAGGGACGAAATTTTAAGGCGCGAAATTTAACTCCTACGCACGAAATTTGAGCGGGGTGTGTTGGTCAAATTTTTTGATGGTGTATCCTGGCCGTCTATTGCATGATGAGTGGCTCAAATAAATTAATCATATAGGATGTTTGTTAAAAAGGGTAGCTTTCGAAGAAATTAGCAATTACTAACCCAAAAAATCAGGAAAAATCCGTTATGCTGATTTTTGCCAAATATGGTATAGGTGAGATCTAAAGTGTGGTATGAAAAATCTCTTTACGGGTGAACCAGATGGGAAAACATGTGGAAATCTTGGATATATGGCATTACCATATTTAATAAAGTGTGGTCGGATGTTGATATAGGCAGAACCCACCCCTAGGTGAGCCTGTTCTCAAATGCAACTTCGCTGTCATGGTGTAGTTGCATATTCATATGTGTTTCTTTTTTACTAGTACGTGTTTTGACAATAGTGTTTGTGTGGTTCATGTATATATATATATATATATCAATGTGGTTTTGGAAAATAAGACATATATGCAATGTGCAATGACTCTAGGGGATCCAGGTGGCAAACCAACGTGGTGTAGAAGCAAAACACATATAGGAAAGCAACTTCCACACATTGCAATGCACAATGTGACAGAGAAGTTGGATCACAGATCCACTGGAGTGTGTGTGGTCATGTAGATATCAATGTGGTTTTGGAAAAGAACACATATATGCAATGTGCAATGACTCTATGGGGACCCAAGTGGCAAACCATGGTGTATAAGCAAAACACATACACATAGGAAAGCAACTTCCACACTATGCAGAGAAGTTGCATCACATATCCACTTGAGTGTGTGTGGTCATGTAGATATCAATGTGGTTTTGGAAAAGAACACATATATGCAATTTGCAAAATGACTCTAGGGGGACCCAAGTGGCAAACCATGGTGTAGAAGCAAAACACACATAGGAAAGCAACTTCCACACATTGCAATGCACTAGTGTGACAAAGAAGTTGCATGACAGAATCCACTAGAGTGTGTGTGGTCATGTAGATATATATCAATGTGGTTTTGTAAAAGAACACATATATGCAATGTGCAATGACTCTAGGGGGATCCAAGTGGCAAACCATGGTGTAGAAGGAAAACACACATAGGAAAAGCAACTTTCACACATTACAATATTAATATTAATGCAAAAGTGTGAGAAAGAGAAGAATCCACTAGTGGAGTGTGTGTGGTCATGTTGATATCAAAGTGGTCTTGGAAAAGAACACATGAAATGTGGTCATGTGGATCATCAATAACTCTTTAGTGTAGATATTAATGTGGTTTAGGAAAAGAACACATGCAATCAATCTAGGGGATCCACATATATGTGTGTCAAACCACCAAGAAGCTTCCACATTATTGCATGTTGCACCAAAGGTGATGTGGTTGCATCATAGAATCCACTGGGGTGTGTGTGGTCATGTATATATATGAATCTGTTCCAAGTGGCAAACCATGGTGTAGAAGACCAAAAACACATAGGAGAAAAAGCAACTTCCACATTGCATGCACCCGTGTGATAGAATATGTGTGTCAAACCATCATGGTCATTGTAAGATCCCTCCTTATTAAAGGAAAAGATCCCTGTGATTGCAATGCTAGTCCCTGGATCAATGCTAGCATCCACAGTTTAAGATGAAGTACACAGATACAAAGGTCGTTTATTACAGTCATTCCAGAGATAAAACATAGTCTTTTACAACTCATGGCAAAAGGCCTAATACAAGAGTTTATGGAATATGTAAATAAACATAAGTCTTAATCTTCATGTGCCACAGGCAAGCATGTTGAGTGTAGACTCATGACTCCTATTCATCATCAGAGTAACCTGCAACATCATAAGTTACAGCCACAGAGGGTCAATACTTTGGAATAGTATTGGCAAGTGATACCTTAGTATATATTTAAGTGGACTATCATACTATATGCATTTGGCTGGTGGAGCTTAGGCTTGCATTGCTCAAAATAGATTTTTCCTTAACTTTTTGAAAATACTAAATTTTTGTTTGGCAAAGACTATCCCAAGGTATCTACCAATCAAAGACTGAAGATCCACTCAGGCATCTACCAATCAAAGACTGAAGATCCTTTAACCCTTGTTCACCCACAAGTTTTATTCAGAAATTGGAGTGATGAGATTCTTGAAGTTTCCATGTCTTGATGCTCAAATTGTCCTTTACCAGGACATGGCTAAGTACTTAGGTTTTACACTGCAGAGGTGGTGCACTTTCCCACAAGCCTTGGTTTCCCAAGACATGATCCTTCAGTAGCCTTTCCTTAGTCAAATGGACGCTCCAACCTATCAACCCATCTACCACCCTGCCCAAGAGACTAAGTTCCAAAGATCCTAAGATCATGGCAGAGCCCATATTACCAAGTGGTCAGACTTGAAGCTTCTCAACATTTGACAACTCAAATCTCTTTGTTCCTGGGTGGCTATCCACAAGTGAGATACACAAGGTTCACCAAGTACTTCTGGCCTTGTGTAACCACCAACATATCCCATTCTTTCCATTCCACCTGTGTGATTCATTAACTTAGTTGTTTTGTTAAATAAAACAAGTCCTTAGACTTAGAATATTTTTCCATAGTGTGAATATATAAACCACCTTTGTTTTCTAGTAGCTAGGCTAAGCATGGCATGGCAACTTATCTTAGGGAATTCTCCTAGCAATTCTAGCATTCTATTCTAAATAGGATTTCCCATCATCAATTGACAAAAGTAGCATGCAAGTCCTAACAAAATATATCTAATGCAAGTATAAAATATAGGTATGGAATATTCATGAAGATATCACTTGCCTTGGTAGTGTGGAGAGTAGCACTGGCCACAATCACAATCACTAGCAAAATCTACACACAAAGTTATAGACACAATTACACACAAATATATACAAACAAAATATTATGAATGCATGCATGCATGAATCTACCAAGTGATGATTTTTGAAAACTCAACCAAGCAAGTGCATGAATACAGAAACTAAACAAGTCACAAAATAGCCAAGACAACTTAAATAGCCCTAAAAATAAAATACTAAACTAAACTTATATTCAAAAAGGCCTCAAACAAGTCTCTGCAATTTAAGCACATCTAATGGTTACTATTTGCTAAACAAAAAGGATAGGCAGAAAGGTCTTGTTTTTCTGAATCCAACGGTATAAAGTTTGCAAAATTTAACGTGGATTCAAAATATATAGGCATTTGAATTTGGATCAAATTTCTAGTTTTAAATCTATTTTCAGATCTAACCTAGCCACGTCATGCTCTTATTCGCCTGCACTGCTTTTGCATCGATCGAGCTCCACGTAGGATCTAAATGAAATCTAGCGCTCGGCTCAGATCGCTGCTTCGGGGTTAAGTGGATCTATCCTAGCGCTACGATACAGATCTAACGGCTGCTATTTCTCTGGCCAAGAACTGGCGGCGGAGCGGTGGCTACCGGCGGCGGAACTGTCGGTCGATGACGTTGCCGACGATGCAGACGGAGAGGGAGAAGGAGGAGTAGCTCACCGGGCTCAGGAGGTCACGGCGAAGCTCGTCGTACTTGCGGTTGGTCAAGGGGCGCCGCACGCTGCGATTGCTCACCGGAGTTCGTGGCGGCGCCGCTTGCGCCGTGGTCGTCAGGATGTCACCGTGATCACCCCAAGGCAAGGCGAGGACACGGTTAGATTCACGTGGTCAAGGCGGCGTAGTGAGCGTGAACGGAAAGGCGTAGGGCGGTCTGCATTTTCCGGAAAAACTCGCCGGAGTAGATGTCTCGCCGGTGCTCACGGTGTCAAGTGGAACCGCGACCTGGGCAGTACAAGACGGACTAGTGAGGTCGAGGTGCGCCAAGACACGCTTGAGTCGATTAAGAACGAGAGGCAGAGGGGAGCTCTGGACTCACCGGAATCGATCGTCGGAGAGGCTCTGTCTGCGGCGGGGCAAAGCTGATTGAGGACAGCCTGGTGGCGGAGTGAGTGAGGTGTTTGGGGGAAAAAGATCGCGAGGCAGAGAGGATCTTATAGCCGGGGAATCGACAGGAAACGCTCGAGGATAAATGCCCATTTACGCCTGCCATTACCGCCATCATCGCTGGCGACGTGGTCGCCGGGCGTCTGGGAAGACGAGGCGCGATGGACCGGCCCCGCCACGTCAAGAGTGCTAGGTGGCGGGTCTGTCTCACAACATTTAACGCAGGCCAAGGCTGGTGAGAAGGAAAAGGAGATCCCCGGGTGGGCTCGCTGGGCTTGATTTGCTGCTGGGCCAGATTCTGGCCGCTCGGCCCTTTTCTTTTCTTTAGGCCTTTTCTTTTTCTAATTCCATTTTCTGAATAGAATTTGATATGAATTCAAATCCTTTTGAATTCAAACTGCTTTGGGGATTTTTGCAGGGTTCTGTGGGTTCATAAACAATCAAATATCCTAGTGGTTACCTTGCAAAGGCTTAGACAAGCTTGGGTTTCAAAATAAACAGAGATTTGCTCTAGTTGCAAATATTTGAAATAGGGGTTTGAAACTATTTCTAAATTTGGAATCTTGGGTTTAAATGCTACTCCTAATCTTTCCAATCATGGAGGCAAGCAAACAAGGTCATGGACAAACAAATCCCAAAGGGTGGTGGCCAATTGAGACAATTTGCCCACATGAAATCATAGCTCAAACTTCTGCCTCTAAATGATTTTGAGAAAAACCCTATATGAATGAATGATGCAAGGATGAAATGAATGAGTTTATGAAACATGATTTTTGGGATGTTACAAATCTAACCCCTTAAATGAATCTACCTCTAGATCTCTGATTGGCTAGCAAATAGGTGAGGGTGGTCTTTCCAAGATCGCCTTCTCTCTCCCATGTTGCTTCTTCTTCTAATGATGGTTCCATTGTACTTTGCAAAACTTGATGGTTTTTGTCCTTGTGACTCTTTCTCGTGGTCTCAAGAATCTTGACAGCTTTTCTTCATAGGTGAGATCACTTTCTAGTTGAACTTCTTCCAAAGATATGGTATCTTTCAAAGATGTTTCTTCCATTTCGGGTGACATTTCTTGAGTCTGCTCACATGAAAACATTATGGACTGCTAATAAAGATGTCGGGCTCGATTTCATATGCAGCTTCTCCCTCATGCACTTATAATGTTGAATGGTCCTACATATCTTGGTGCTAACTTTCCTTTGACTCAAATCTTACTCCACAAGTGGTGATACTCTAAGATAAGCTCTATCCCCAACTTCGTAAGTGACTTCTCACGCTTATCTCAGTAGCTTTTCCGTCGAGACTGTGCTATCTTCAACTGGCTCAACCAATTTGACCTTTTCTTCGCTCTTTGATAAGATCTGGTCCAAACAAACTTTTCTCCCACACCATTCCATAGCAATGGGGTGGTACACTTTCTTCCGTGATAGAAACTCGAATGGTGCCATCCCAATACTAGATTGGTGACTGTTGTTGTAAGAGAACTCAAGGTAAGGCATACTTTCATCCCAACTTGCCCTATAGTTCAGGGCACATGCCCTCAACATGTCTTCAAGAATTTGATTAGTCCTTTCGCTTGTCCATCAGTTTGAGGATGAAAAGCAAGGTTGAATTCCAACCTCGCTCCTAGAGATTCATGAAGTCTCCAAAAGTGACAAGTGAATTGAGTTCCTCTATCGTACACAATACTCTTAGGTAATTCGTGAAGGCATACAATTCTGCTCATGTAGATTTTGGCTAACTTTGACTGGTATAAGTTGTCTTTACGGGTATAAAATGAGCCACTTTAGTTAGGCGATCTATTTATCACCCATATGGAATCATACCGACCTGGTCCTTGGTAATCCGGTAATGAAATCCATACCAATATTTTCCCACTTCCATTCAGAATAGGCATTGGTTGAAGCAAACCGCTGGTTTCGATGTTCGCTTACTCTACTACACACGCCACACAAGGCAATGTGTTCATGATGTCCCTTTTAAGATTGTTCCACCAAAACCTTTCTTTCATATCCATATACATTTTGGTGTTTCCCGTGAATAGAATACGGAGTTATGGGCTTCGTAAAATCAGCTTCAGATTTCGGATCTTGTGGAACACAACACGCTTCTCGTGCTATAAAGTACCTTGTTCGCCCATATGGAAACTTTTAGCTTTCCTTGGCTAATCCTTTCCTTGATCTCTTCATCTCTTTATCCGCCTTTTGGGCTTCTTTAATCTTATCCAAGAGTGGGTTCAATATCCAAAGACATGAGATGTCCTTCCCAAGACAATCTCCAACCTGAGTTCCTTGAATTGCTTACACAAGTCATCCGCAATTCACCTTTGGTAAGGCCATTTACAAACGCTTTACGACTTAGGGCATCTGCTACTACATTTGCTTTACCGGTGGTATTGCAAATTCAAGTCGTAATCCTTGATAAGTTCTAGCCATCTTCTTTCTCTCATATTGATCTCCTTCGGGTGAAGATATATTTCAAGCTTTTATGGTCGGTGAATACTTCACAACGCTTTCCCAAAAGGTAATGTTCCATGTTTTGAGTGCATGGATTCACTGCTAACTCTAAATCATGAGTAGGATAATTTACTTCATGAGTTTTGAGTTGTCTCGAGGCATAAGCCACAACTTTTCCGCTTTGCATAAGTACTAAGACCTAATCCTTGATGAGAAGCATCACAATATACTTGGAAATCCTTTTCCAAACTGGTAGGCACAATCGGTGTCGACACAAGTCTCTTCTTTAATTCTTGAAAGCTGAGTTCACATCCTTCGCATCAAGCAAATTTCTTATCTTTTTAACAATTCTTTCATTGGTTTAGCAACCTTAGAAAAATTTTCAATGAATCTTCCGTAGTAACCTGCTAAACCAAGGAAACTACGAACCTCTTTTACATTCTTAGGAGATTCCCATTCTGTCACAAATTAAACTTTAGCAGGATCAATCTACACCATCCTTTGTCATAACATGACCAAGAAATCCAACTTCCTCTAACCAAAACTCACACTTGCTGAATTTGGCATAAAGCTTATGTTCCCTTAGTTTCTCAAGTATCAAGCGTAGATGTCTTTCATGCTCTTCCTTGCTCTTGAGTAGACTAAGATGTCATCGATGAAAACGACAACTAACTTGTCGAGAAATTCCATGAACACTTTGTTCATCATATTCATGAAGTATGCGAGCGCTGGTTAAACCAAAAGGCATCACAAAGGTACTCATACAATCCATACCTCGTGGTAAATGCTGTTTTAGGTATGTCTTGCTCTCTTATCTTGAGTTGAAAATAGCCGATCAAGATCAATCTTCGAGAACACACATGCTCCTTCTAGCTGATCAAACAAGTCATTTATTCTGGCAAAGGATACTTGTTCTTGATGGTTACCTCGCTGAGAGAACGGTAATCTATGCATAACCTTTGAGTTCTCTCTCTTTCTACAAACAAAACCGAGCTCCCCAAGATGAAGAACTTGGCTGGATGAATCCTTTCGCAATTGTTCTCCAAGTTGTTTCTTGAGTTCCTTAAGTTCGCCAACCGACATTTTATAAGGCCTTTTTGCCCTTGGTCCGTAACCTGGTTCCAAATCTATTATAAACTCCACATCTCTATCTGGTGGCATTCCTGTAACTCTTCCGGGAACACATCCTGATACTCACACACAATTGGCATAATCGTCCATGCTAACCCCTTAAGAGAATTTAGCTTGCTTCCTTTAGATTTAAAATTGGACTTAAATGTTATCCTCTTACCTTCGGTTGTGGAGGAAATTGTGCGATTTGCACAATCTAGTACTCCTCATACTTAGCCATCCAATCCATTCCCAAAATTACATCCAATCCTTGGGAATTTAGGATTATTAGGTTTATCGAAACTTATGTTTTCCGATCTCTATGCCTAGATCCCGCATCCAAGAATCACTATCATATCCCCTCCGGAGAGCTAACTTTATCGGACACCCAATGTTTTCAGATGCAAACCCATTTATATCAACAAACGCTTTTGATATGAATGAATGAGATGCACCAGGTCAAAGAGTACAAATGCTGAGATGGAATTGAGTCTGAACTTACTAGCAACGGCATCAGGTTCTTCATAGACCTCCTCCACATTGATGTGGTTAACCTGTCCTTTCCGAAAAGGATTGGGCTTGTTAGGTCCTTCAACGCTCTTTTCGTGGCACCTATTAGCATAATGCCCCAAATTTCTTGCATTTGAAGCATTCAACCCGACCGTTGTCCTTCTTAGGTCGACTTCCACTTCCACTTCCACTATGGTGGCTCTTATATCCACTCTTGTGGTTCTTGTATTTATCATTGTCATGACCGCGATGATGCTTGTTGTCATGACTGTGGTTGTGGTTGTGGTGCTTGTTAAACTTCCCATGCTTGTGGGATCCTCGAAATGACACTATCATCATAGTGAGATCGCTTATGAGACGATCCCGAGCTATGCTTGTCTGAGTGTTTCCTCTTTCTACTCTTAACTTGCTTCATTTTATTCTCCACAATAACAGCCTTGTCACACAAATGATCGACAGTTGGAACATATGCCACAGACATGCAGATTCAGGTCATTATTCAAGCCTTCCAAACTTTTCCTTCCTTTTGGCATCAGTGTCAACCTCAT
The DNA here is from genome assembly GCA_023614405.1 of Avena insularis. Lineage (NCBI taxonomy): Eukaryota > Viridiplantae > Streptophyta > Magnoliopsida > Poales > Poaceae > Avena > Avena insularis. The sequence goes on along the minus strand of CM042692.1, from coordinate 559,365,129 downwards.
CCTGCATAAGCGCCAAATTGTTGAACTCTTCAATATATTCAGCCATCACTGTGGTGGCGCCGCTCAGTTGTGAAATTCCTTCTTTTCGTGCTCATCATTCCTGGTGAGATATGTGTAGTAAAGCCATCTTCAAAGATAGCCCAAGTCACTTCATCAATAGGCGGTAATCTGGAAGTTGTCCCACCATGCGCGGCTGGTCCTTCCAATGTATGCCGCGAACCCGACCTTTTCAGCATCTGCATCCCACGGTCACTAAGTCTTTGTTCACGTAGCCAATCATTGGCCACCATGGGATCACCGTTCGAAAACTTAGCTGGCCTCAAACGCAGAAATCTGGTGAGCATATCAAACCGGAGGGTTGTTGTTGTTGTTGTTGTTATTGTTATTGGGGTTGTTGTTGTTCGTTCGATGAACGCCGCCATCATTTGCATAAGTTGTTTGCGCATTCATCATTTGTTGCATTCCGGTAATGTTAGTTGGGGTTGGTGTTTGCGACGGGAGGCATCCGTGGTTTATTCATATAGAGATAAGAATGAGATACCCTTACATGATTTATGCACAATACATCACACAAGCGTATATATAGCATGCAACACAAGGATAAAGCTAAACAACAAGATAACAAAAAGTCTCAAAGTACAAACACAAGTGGCAAGCCATCCACATGTCGGATGGTCCAACAATAAGTTCACAAATAACAAGTGCGGTAAATAAAGATAACCGAGTAGTCAAACTGCTGCATCAATCTCCTCCTCGACAAAGGTAAGACCTGCTCTCCATTGCGGTCTTGTTCTCCTCGATGGTAGTGGTCAAAGAGTCGATCTTGGCCTTGAGAGCCCTCTTCGGGAACGCCTCTCAATCACCGTCTCACGCCGCTTAACTCAAGTCCTTGGACTGCAGCCTCGGTCATATCACGAATCCTCTTGTTCCTATCCCGACACGCTTCTTTGACTCTTGAACTTACGGTCTTGGGTCTCAACTGCTCCATCTCCTTGACTATCTCTGGCCCCGTGCAAAGAGCTTGTCCTTCTCGAAGTTGCACCTGAGCTCACATTACTAAGCATGACGCTGGTCCCATCGCATCCACGCGCCTAATAAGAGTCTCTAAGTCCCGAGGTACAGCGTGATCGGCTCATTGTGACCTCGAGTCGCCCTCAAAGTCGATGGACTCTCCGTTGCCATCACGCCTTCAAGGCGTGAAGTGAGTGCCTCTAACCTGTCGGGAGTGACGCCCTAACTGCCGTCCTATCAGATCCTCGTGATGACAACCTCTATGCCTCTCCCTGTCATCGTGCATAAGCTTGAAGACGATGGCCTCCGTAGTAGGCTCAAGGCCCCGCTGGTTCACCTTGAAGCCCCAAAGGTCCTTCCTCTCAAACTTGGTGAGTGGGTGCAACGTAATGATAGGAAGAGGGAGATCGAGTAAAGTAGTAAGCTCTACGACACGAGGACCAAAACGGGTAACTGAACTCCTCAACAGTGCTGATGGCAATAGGCATCTATTTATAAGATTGAAAAAGTTAGAACAACACAATTTAAGATAAACAAGACAAACATTCAAACACATTCTTGGGACACACAAAAATATACCAGTCATGCATACAAGAATCCATTACATCAACCAAGGTTCAAACTTATTTAAGGTATCCTTTTGGAAAATAAGGTGATAGGTGGTGGTCCAACTAACGGCGCGCCACAATCCTATCTCATTGATCTCGTGGCTAACACAATGTTCCTAGTGGCAATCACCCTATCTTGTTCACATGCTTCTATCACTAAGTCTATAATATCTCCTCTTAAGGATTGGTTGGTGATTTCCAACTCTTGGGTATGTTCCTTCTCTTTCTCTAAGTCTTTTTGGAGGTTGAGCATCTTGCACTTGACTCTAGCACTTAGTTCCTTGATAGTCTTCCAAGCTGCTTCTTTTGCCGACTCAAAGAATGTGGTGTGCATAAAAGTGTTGGTGTACATGCGTAAGCCCTTTCTTTGTGGTTGTCTTCCTTATTCTTGTACAAGTGAAGTTGCACCCACCAATACTCCACTCGATCCTCCATCACCGGAAAGCCTTTGTACACCGCTGCACCATGTACTCCCATGGTTTCCATGAGGTCCTTGAGAATCTTGGGAAACCTGCCTCACACTCCAAAGTCATGGTCATGAGTGGTCCTTTCTTCATGGCTTCATGGACGGAGTTCATCTACAAATAGAGATGAGAATGAGAAGATTAGAAAAGTTTACGAAGAATAGACAAGTGTAGAAGAAGTTAAAATTTTCCTTAGTGGTTTCCAATCCTAGGGTCATAATCCACAGTGCAACACAAAGGTTCGATACCATCTGTAAGATCCCTCCTTATTAAAGGAAAAGATCCTCGTGATTGCAATGCTAGTCCCTCGATCAATGCTAGCATCCATGCTTTAAGATGAAGTACATGATACAAAGGTCGCTTATTACCATTCCAGATAAAACATAGTCTTTACAACTCATGGCAAAAGGCCTAATACAAGAGTTTATGGAATATGTAAATAAACATAAGTCTTCATCTTCATGTGCCACAGCAAGCATGTTGAGTGTAGACTCATGACTCCTATTCATCATCGAGTAACTCGCAACATCATAAGTTACAGCCACAGAGGGTCAATACTTTGGAATAGTATTGGCAAGTGATACCTTAGTATATATTTAAGTGGACTATCATACTATATGCATTTGGCTGGTGGAGCTTAGGCTTGCATTGCTCAAAATAGATTTTTCCTTAACTTTTGAAAATACTAAATTTTTGTTTGGCAAAGACTATCCCAAGGTATCTACCAATCAAAGACTCAAGATCCACTCAAGGCATCTACCAATCAAAGACTGAAGATCCTTTAACCCTTGTTCATCCACAAGTTTTATTCAGAAATTGGAGTGATGAGATTCTTGAAGTTTCCATGTCTTGATGCTCAAATTGTCCTTTACTGTGGACATGGCTAAGTACTTAGGTTTTACACTGCAGAGGTGGTGCACTTTCCCCACAAGCCTTGGTTTCCCAAGACATGATCCTTCAGTAGCCTTTCCTTAGTCAAATGGACGCGCCTCCAACCTATCAACCCATCTACCACCCACTGTCCAAGAGACTAAGTTCCAGATCCTAAGATCATGGTAGAGCCCATATTACCAAGTGGTTGCACTTGAAGCTTCTCAACATTTGACAACTCAAATCTCTTTGTTCCTGGTGGCTATCCACAAGTGAGATACACAAGGTTCACCAAGACTTCTGGCCTTGAGTAACCACTCAACATATCCCATTCTTTCCATTCCACCTAGGTGATTCATTAACTTAGTTGTTTTGTTAAATAAAACAAGTCCTTAGACTTAGAATATTTTTCCATAGTGTGAATATATAAACCAATTTTGTTTTCTATTAGCTAGGCTAAGCATGGCATGGCAACTTATCTTTAGGGAATTCTCCTAGCAATTCTAGCATTCTATTCTAAATAGGATTTCCCATCATCAATTGACAAAAGTAGCATGCAAGTCCTAACAAAATATATCTAATGCAAGTATAAAATATAGGTATGGAATATTCATGAAGATATCACTTGCCTTGGTAGTGTGGAGAGTAGCACTCGTCACAATCACAATCACTAGCAAAATCTACACACAAAGTTATAGCACACAATTACACACAAATATATACAAACAAAAATATGAATGCATGCATGCATGAATCTACCAAGTTATTATTTTTTAAAACTCAACCAAGCAAGTGCATGAATACAGAAACTAAACAAGTCACAAAATAGCCAAGACAACTTAAATAGCCCTAAAAATAAAATACTAAACTAAACTTATATTCAAAAAGGCCTCAAACAAGTCTCTGCAATTTAAGCACATCTAATGGTTACTATTTGCTAAACAAAAAGGATAGGCAGAAAGGTCTTGTTTTTCTGAATCCAACGGTATAAAGTTTGCAAAATTCTAACGGGATTCAAAAGATATAGGTATTTGAATTTGGATCAAATTTCTGGTTTTAAATCTATTTTCAGATCTAACCTAGCCACGCGTCATGCTCTTATTCGCCTGCATCAAGCAAGATCGGATCGAGCTCCACAGCCGTAGGATCTAAATGAAATCTAGCGGCTCAGATCGCGGCATCGCTCGGTTAAGTGGATCTATCCTAGCGCCACGACACGATCTAACGGCCGCTATTTCTCGCCAAGAATCGGGCGAGCGGAGCTGGCATACCGGCGGAATTGTTGGTCGATGACGCTGCCGACGATGCACGGAGAGGGAGAAGGAGGAGTAGCTCACCGGGCTCAGGAGGTCACGCGGCTCGGCGTACTGCGGTTGGTCAAGGGCGCCGCACGGCCGCGATTGCTCACCGGAGTTCGTGGCGCGCTGCGTAAAGGCCGTGGTCGCCGGATGTCGTGGATCACCCCAAGGCAAGGCGAGGACACGGTTAGATTCACAGGTCAAGGCGAAGTAGTGAGCGTGAACGGAAAGGCGAGGGGCGGTCTGTATTTTCCGGAAAAACTTCGGAGTAGATGTCGCCGCCGGTGCTCGCGGTGTCAAGTGGAACCGGCGACTGGGCAGACAAGACGGACTAGTGAGGTCGAGGTGCGCCAAGACACGCTGAGTCAGATTAAGAACGAGAGGCAGGGGAGCTCGACTCACCGGAATCGATCGTCGGAGAGGCTCTGTCATGGCGCGGGCAAAGCTGATTGAGGACAGCCTGGTGGCGGAGTGAGTGAGGTGTTTGGGGAAAAAGATCGCGAGGCGTAGAGGATCTTATAGCCGGGAATCGACAGAAACGCCGAGGATAAATGCCCATTTACGCCGCGCCATTACCGCCATCATCGCTGCAGCGACGTGGTCGCTTGGCCGTGGGAAGACGAGGTGGACCGCCCGGCTGGCCAAGAGTGCGAGGTGGCGGGGTCTGGCTGGTCACCGACTTAACGGCAAGGCCGGTGAGAAGGAAAAGGAGATCCCGGGTGGGCTCTGGGCTTGATTTGTCGGCTAGATTCGCCGCCGCCCTTTTCTTTCTTTTAGGCCTTTTCTTTTTCTAATTCCATTTTCTGAATAGAATTTGATATGAATTCAAATCCTTTTGAATTCAAACTGCTTTGGGGATTTTGCAGGTTCGTGGGTTCATAAACAATCAAATATCCTAGTGGTTACCTTGCAAAGGCTTAGACAAGCTTGGGTTTCAAAATAAACAGAGATTTGCTCTAGTTGCAAATATTTGAAATAGGGGTTTGAAACTATTTCTAAATTTGGAATCTTGGGTTTAAATGCTACTCCTAATCTTTCCAATCATGGAGGCAAGCAAACAAGGTCATGGACAAACAAATCCCAAAGGGTGGTGGCCAATTGAGACAATTTGCCCACATGAAATCATAGCTCAAACTTCTGCCTCTAAATGATTTTGAGAAAAACCCTATATGAATGAATGATGCAAGGATGAAATGAATGAGTTTTTGAAACATGATTTTTGGGATGTTACAGTCATAGAGACCAAAAGAACACATGCAACTTCCACATTGGTTTAGGAAAAGAACACATAGGAGATAAAGAAACTTCCACATTGGTTTAGGAAAAGAACACATAGGAGATAAAGCAACTACCACATTGGTTTAGGAAAATAACACATGCAATCACTCTAGGGATAATTCATATATATGTGTCAAACCGTCATGGTCATAGAGACCAAAAACACACTAGTGTGACAGTTGAATCACAGAATCCACTGGAGTGTGTGTGGTCAGATATCAATGTGGGTTTGGAAAAGAACACATATGCAATGTGCAATAACTCTAGGGGGATCCAAGTGTAAAACCATGGTGTAGAAGAAGCAAAATACACATATAGGAAATCAACTTCCACACATTGCAATGCACCAGTGTGACAGAGAAGTTGCATCACAGAATATAGTCCACTAGAGTGTGTGTGGTCATGTATAGATATGAATGACTCTAGTGGAGATATCAATGTGTGGTTTAGGAAAATAACACATGCAATCACTCTAGGGGATCCATATATATGTGTCAACCCACCACATGATGGTCATAGGATACCAAAAACCACATAGGAAAGCAGCTTCCAACATTATTGCATGTTGCACCAAAGATGTGGTTACATCACACGTATCACACTAGGATGTGTGTGGTCATGTATATATCAATGTGATCCAAGTGACAAACCATGTCAGTAGAAGACCAAAACACATATATAGGAAAGCAACTTCCATATTGCATGCACCAAAGGTGAAGTTGCATCACGTAATCTCTATATCAGTAGGGTGTGTGTGTGGTTTATATATTAATGTGGTTTTGGAAAAGAACACATGCAATCACTCTAGGGGATCCATATATATATATGTCAAACCATCATGGTCATAGAGAGACCAAAAACACACCAGTGTGACAGAAGTTTGCATCTATCACAGAATGCACTGGAGTGTGTGTGGTCATGTAGATATCAATGTGGTTTTAGAAAAGAACACATATATGCAATGTGCAATGACTCTAGGCGGGTCCAAGTGGCAAACCATGCTGTAGAAGCAAAACACGCATAGGTAAAGCAACTTACACACATTGCAATGCACCAGTGTGTTGCATCATAGAATATAATCCACTGGAGTGTGTGTGGTCATATATAGATATCAATGTGGTCATGTGGATCATCAATGACTCTAGTGGAGATATCAATGTGTGGTTTAGGAAAAGAACACATGCAATCACTCTAGGGGATCCATATATATATATGTGTGTCAAACTATCATGGTCATATAGAGACCAAAAACACACTAGTGTGACAGAAGTTGAATCACAAAATCCATTGGGGTGTGTGTGATCAGATATTAATGTGGTTTTGGAAAGGAACACATATGCAATGTGCAATGACTGTTTGGGATCCAAGTGGAAAACCATGGTGTAGAAGAAGAAAAACACACATAGGAAATCAACTTCCACACATTGCAATGCACCAGTGTGACAGAGAAATTGCATCACATAATATAATCACTAGAGTTTGTGTGGTCATGTATAGATATCAATGTGGTCACGTGGATCATCAATGACTCTAGTGGAGATATCAATGTGTGGTTTAGGAAAAGAACACATGTAATCACTCTAGGTGACATGGGCATACCTTATAGGTACTCGAGCTTGGCATATACAGTCCAGCCTTGAAGAAGCCCACGACATTGCTAAGGCCCAGTCAAGATTTGGGTGACCCAGGACACTTTGACTGCTTGCAGCACACGACAAACTGAAGATAGAAGTTTAAAGGGAAAACCCTAACCTGTAACCGACTCGTCCTGCTATCCCAAGACCTAGCCTATCTATATAAAGGCTAGGAGGGGGCGGCGAGGAGGACAATCTGCAACCATAGTTTCCACAACATCGCCAGATCGCATCTGCGCACCCCCTATAATTTCGAATCCCCGATAATTCCAAGAGTAGACAAGCAGGAGTAGGGTCCTACGAGGGCTGAACCTGGGTAAACCTTGTGTCCCCTGTGTGCTGGTTTGCTAGCCGATCGATGCCTCCAGCGCTCCCCACTTCCTCGAACCTAAGTCCATCTGCTATGGGCATTGATGAGTTAACCCCTCATCAATTGGCTACGCTGTGGGAAATAGGACTGCTAATGTTGCGGCTTCCTCGGCCCCATCAACCGCGATCTACGACTCCGCAGCAACGGAGACTCGCCTCCTCTTTGCTGCCTTCGACTTCACCATCCACACGCTAGCCACTCGCCCGGATTTTGAGTCTGTGGGCGATGGAATCGGCCTGGCAATCGGGAGCTTATGCTTCAAAGTTGGTCGGCTACGCACACTTTGCCTCCCTGACCAACCGAAGGTTCCCGCGATTGATCCAGCATTGTGGTTTCCACCACTGATCAGCACACTGAGCGAACTCAACGCCCCGACATCGGGCCGAATACGACGACAGCGATGTTATAGTCCGATCTAGGCGATCTGGCAACACAAGATGGAGTCTAGGGCTCTGGATTTGAAAGATGTAGGAGAAACAGCTTCCCCAACCATTACATGTGCACTGTCATCAACACAGGCGGCAATGGAGGCACTCGAGACAACAACGGCATTAGCGGTGGAATCCCAGTCGCAAATGGTGGCCCCACCAACAATGGGACAAAAGGACCCATCCCAGAGGATCAGCCGAACCTCTCGGTGAATGAGCAAACCCAAGAGCGCGTGCTGATAAAGCTCAACGACGCTAAGTGGGCTCGCTGCAGGGAAGCTCTAAGGGGCAACCCCCTACCTCCAACTCATCACAAGACATGCTGATGCGGTACCACTGGCTGCTCAAGGAGGAGTTCAAGCGCCAGCAGCAAGTAATCGCCCAGCTCGACGAGCGCAGGAGGCTAGCGGACGAGTCGAGCCTCCGTCAGGCTCAGCTCTCCTCCATCAGAGGATCCTCCTCTAAAGGAAACGATCATACGGCTGCCAAAATACGTTCTCGACTCGCTCACCTCACCGAGAAGGAGCGAGCGGACGCCACTCGAGTCCTCGACTTCTCGTCCATGACAGTGGACATGCAAGGCAATGTGCTCCCCAAAACGCTGCAAGCAGTGGTGACAGCAGCCACTATGCACCTGCTCAACAACCAGCCGCCAGCTGGGGACCCACGGTCCGCCATGCACCGATCTACGATCGCTGGCCTGGGATTAGTCGAGGCTGCCGTCATAAAATATCCAACCTCGGAGCCTAAGAAAAGAAGGCTTTGGCTAACGCTACTCTTCCTCCTCCTCCAGCGACGACATCCATGACTTATCGCGACTACGCCGCTCACGGTAGCATGACTATGACTACGACGCGCACAATGACATCACGCAGCACAAATTCGACAAGATGCACACAAGGCATGCCCGCTAAACTAACTCAAAAGATGACGGGATAGAGATCTGCGGCGCCAACTACTTCAGCAGAGCCATACGGCAAAAGCGAATGCCAAAAGGGTTCAAACTCCCATCGGAGAACCCAAAATTCGACGACCTCCAGGACCCGAAGATCTGGCTGGAGGATCACATTTCCTCAGTCAGGCTGCGTAGAGGAACCACGAGCACGGCAATGCAATGCCTCTAGCTATAGCTGCAAGGCGCTGCTCGTGAGTGGCTCAATAACCTTCCGCGCGGATCGATTCGCAACTGGGATGAGCTGGTTTACAGCTTCATGCGAAACTTCAAGGGAACTTACAAAAGGACCGCATCAATCGAAGAATTAAGAGGCTGCTACCAGAAGCTTGGCGAGTCGCTGCGATCATACATCTAGAGATGGTCCATCATCAAAAACTCTATAGAAGACATCTCCAAGGACCGCGCAATCGACACATTCAATGGAAGCGTGCGCCACAGAGAGCTCAGAGAGGAGCTGGGCCGCTCGAAGCCCAAAACAATCGACCACCTGATGGAGATCGCGAACAGGTGGGCCGATGGAGAGGACTCGTTAAAAAACCGCGTCCACTCAGATGATGATGACGACCTCGGTCGCAGAAGCGATCGCCGAGGAAAACGTCGGATGCATGGTTACAAGGACCGCAAGGAAGTCAACATGGTCGCGGCTGGCTACGCCAACAAACACGACGATAACAACCGCAGTAGCAGATACTGATACATTGCAAATGTATCTATAATTTTTGATGTTCCATGCTTGGTTTTATCCACTTTCTTGTGTTTTGTCCACACATTGGGTGGTCTGGCTAATCCTAGCACCCTCTCGGCCTCTCCTTCCGCCTATATATTGCCCTTCTGACCAAAAACCCTAAGTACCGATCAAAATCCACTAAAGAGTCTATAGTCAGCTGGCCATCTCCATCCCTAGATCGGGAGGGATCTGAAGCTCTTACCGGCACCCTGCCAGAGAGGGGAATTCACCCTGGAGGTCTTCTTCATCATCATGCAAGCCTCCGATGTGATGCGTGAGTAGTTAATCTCTAGACTACAGGTCCATGTAGTAGCTATATGGCTGGTTCTCCTCTGTGCTTTCATGTCTAGATCTTGTGAGTCTGCTCATGATCAAGATCATCTATTTGTAATTCTGCATGTTGTGTTTATGGGATCCATGGATATTGAGATGCTATTTCAGATTGATTATTGATTCTATCATGTCTTTGTTATTTGTGATCTTGCATGCTTTCCGTTGTTAGAAGCTATCTTGGCCAAGTAGATGCTAGCAACTCCAAGAGTTAGTATTTATGCTCGATAGTGGGTTCATGCCTCCGTAACTGGGAAGTGACAGAAATCTCTAACGCATTAGATGTGCTGTTGCTACTAGGGAGAAAACAACAATCCTTTGTTCATATAACAATTGTATTGTTTACTTTACACACAATTGTAGCAATAATCTGCGCTTGCAACTTAATCGGAGGGGTTCTGATGATAACCTCAAGGTGGATTATTAGTCATAGATGCAGTTGGATGGCGGTCTATGTATAATGTTGTAATGCCCAATCAAGTTCCCAAGGAGTCAAGAAGATTAGTATATGCTTGTATGCTTTCTTGATGTTTGTCAATTGCCCCGCTGTAATTTGTTTACCCAGCATGTTATCTATCTTAAGGAGAGCAACCTCTAGTGAACTATGGACCCTGGTCCTTTCTTTTACATACAATCAATCAACTGTTTGCTGCTCTGTGTTTACTTTCGGCAAACTATTAGTTCCTTCCATTCGACACGCTTAATTTTTGTTTTCAGAAACCGTGAGATGGACAACCTCATCGCAAGTTGGAGGCAAAGTTCTGTGGTTGTTTTGTGCAAGTCTCAATGTTGCTGATGGCACCGGTAGTGCGCCCAGCCAACATTCAGCTAGCTACACCTTTGAGGTGTTTCCTTGCTCCTACTGGATTGATAACCTTGGTTTCTTACAGAGGGAAAACTTGTTGCTGTGCTCATCATACCTTCCTCTTGGGGTTCCCCAACGAGCTCGATATATTTGGGCCATCAACAACTTTTTTCCGGCGCTGTTGGGAGTCAAGGACATCTTCACAAGGATTCCCTCATAACCAATCTCTTTACTTTGTTGCTTTTGTTTCGCTTAGTTTATTTTTGCTTTGTTTGCTTGTTTCTTTATCAAAAACACACAAAAAATAGTTTTACAAGTTTGCTTTCTTTATCAAAAACACAAAAAATGACTACTCTTGAAAACACTAAGTTGTGTGACTTCACTAGCACCAACAAAGAATGATTTTATGAGCACACCTATTGCTCCACCGTGCCCGAAGCTACTTTCTTTGAGATAAAACCTGCTTTACTCAATCTTGTTATGAGAGAACAATTTTCTGGTATTGGTAATGAAGATGTCACGCCCATCTAAATAACTTTGTTGAACTTTGTGAGATGCAAAAGCATAGGGATATAGATGGTGATATTATTAAGTTGAAATTGTTTCCTTTCTTTGAGAGGAAAAGCTAAAGAATGGTTGAATTCCTTAACTCGGACTAGTATTGATTCTTGGACTACATGCAAAGATGCTTTCATTGGAAAAGCCTATCCTCCTGCTAAGATTATATCTATGAGAAGTGAAATAATGAAGTTTAAACAATCTGACAATGAACACGGTGCACAAGCTTGGGAAAGAATGAAATCTTTGGTTAAGAATTGTCCCACTCATGGACTGACTGCTTGGATGATCATCCAAGCTTTTTTATGCAGGATTGAACTACTCTTCAAGGACCCTATTGGATTCTGCAGCTAGAAGTACCTTTATGACCATTACTTTGGGTGCTACAACTAAGCTTCTGGATAATATGATGGTTAACTACTCTGAATGGCATACTGAAAGAGCTCCACAAGGTAAGAAGGTAAATTCTGTTGAGGAAACCTCCCCTTTGAGTGATAAGATTGATATTATTATGTCTATGCTTGTTAATGGAAAGACCATATTGATCCAAATAATGTTCCTTTAGCTTCTTTGGTTGCTCAAGAAGAGCAAGTTGATGTGAACTTCATAAGAAATAACAATTTTGGCAATAATGCTTATAGGAATAATTTTGATAACAACAATTATAAGCCATATCTTCCCAACAATGGTAATGCTTATGGAAATTCCTACAATAATAATAGGAGTGCACCCTCTGAACTTGAAGTTATGCTTAAGGACTTTATTAGTAAACAAACCGCTTTCAATAAAACTATCGAGGGAAAACTCTCTAATGCTGAAAGAAATATAGCATAACTTGTCAAGCTCAAACTTTTGAATAAAATGGCTGCTAAACCTGAAACTAATGATAATCCCTTTGCAGCTACTAATGCTATACAAGTAAGAATTGATGAAAATGTTAGACTATTAGCTGAATTACATGCTAAGTGGGAAAGAGAAGATGAAATTGCTAGAAACATTAGAGTTTCTACTATCACCACCACTAGTTTTGAGGCTAGTAATAGTTCTACCACCTTAGATGATAATTATGATTTTGATCTTGATGGTTGCAACATCTCTGAAGTTATTAAGTTCCTACAAAAGCTTGCTAAAAGTCCTAATGCTAGTGCTATGAACATGGCCTTTACAAAACACATTACTGATGCTCTCATAAAGATTAAAGAACAAAAGATGAAACATAAAGCTTCTATTCCAATAAAACAAGAAGATGGTTGGGAACCCATCATTAATATGAAAGTGAATGACTTTAACTTCAAAGCTTTATGTGATTTTGATAGTAGTGTTTCTATTATGCCTAGAAGGATTTATGATATGCTTGATTTGCCTCCACTTGAAGATTGTTATTTGAATGTCCCACTTGATGATAATGCTAAAAAGAAACTCATGGGGAGTCTTAATGATGTCCTTATTATGGTTAACAATGCCTATGTCCCCATTGATTTCTATGTTTTGGATGTTGAATGCAATACTTGTCCTATTACTTAGGGAAGACCTTTTCTTAGAACTGTTGGTGCCATTCTTGATATGAAAGAATGCACCATTAAATATCAAATCCCATTCTAGAAAGGTATAGAACACTTACCTAAGAAGAGAGAGAAGACTTCTTTTGCCTCTCCTATGAAAACAAAATTTGGTTTTAATGCTTCTTCATTTGAGAACACTTGATTCTCTCTTGCTTCTTATGCCTAACTTAAAGGCGTAAAAGGAAAGTTCTTATTGGGAGATAACCCAAAAGTTTTAGATGAGTCTTGGAAGTTATTACTTTAGTAATAACCGCTCCTTATCCTTTTTATTTGATTTTTGTGCCAAGAGTAACCTCTAATGAGAGAGAAGTAATGATTGGGAAAGTTGCTATCCCGAAACAGATTTCTATGCTTCACCGTAAAAATTCGTGTAAAATCTCTGAACATCCTTTTGAGGTGTGAATTTTTTTTCTTCTGCCCCAGGTTGTTATCTAACTTTCGTTAGTTCAGCACTTTTTGATTTGAGCAACAGAAGGTCTTCGAAAAAAATTCTTCTTTACCTGCTGGTCTGTTTTGACAGATTTCTCCCATTTTCTGCATTTGCTTCTTGTTGATTCCTTTTTGAGTTCTTTTGGGGAATTGAGATTTTTGAGGGAAGTACTTCAGTAGCTAGTGTTCTAATGGATATTTATTTGGTGTTAGAACTGAACCTTAAGACTTATTATCTTGAGTACACTAATGTTGCTAATAAAGATTGTGTGAAGTTTTGTATGAAGGAAAAATTTTAGGTGTATGGAAGGAATTAGTAATGAGATGAAAGCTGGACTAAAGCTCAAGCTTGGGGATGCCACGCGTGTCACCCCAAGAAATATCCAATAATTACAAGTGTCAAAGGATGGGGATGCCCAAGTCATCCCCCTCTTCATCAATAAAAATCCCAGGTTTCTTCCAAACGCTTCATTTTTATTGTTTCATGCACAATTGTGTTGTTCTTGGAGCGTCTTCTTTTTTTTCGTTTTGGTTTTTGCTTGCTTGGTTTTCTTAGTTTGCTGAATAAATTGGTTGGACCCCCTCTTTCATACATTGGTTTTCAAATAGTTTGGTTTGGTTTGGAAAAGAGTAGGAAAGCTCATGCTTAAGTGGTAAAAAGAGCTTGTTTTTGACTGTGGCCTATGCTTTGTCATGCCATGCTTGATATTGTTTTGTCTTTATGCTTAGTACTCTTTTCTGTAGCATGACTTGTTATAAACAATTGAGATTGCTTAATGTGCCTTGGATGAATCATGCGTTGTTTTAGCATATTAAACCATAGTATTGTGGTATTCTCCTTTGATGCTTTATTTGGGTTGACTTGGCGCATGCTCACACCATGTTATGACTATCTCAATCCACCATAGCCTTTATGATCCTTTAGTTTTCAACTTGTGGTACCACTTTATGCTTTGATCAATGATGTTTTGTCGCTCTCCATGATTATGGCCATTATTGCTCTCTTAGTTTTTCGCTCCCAGTCTTTTGCTAGCCTCCACAACCAAGTATGAGTTCCAGTTATTCCAAAGAGTCCACCATACCTACCTACTAGCTTATGCTATTCCAAGTATATTCATGCTTTTGTTTACCTTCCGAATTAAACTTGTTATGAGAAAACTAGTGATTAAAGCTCTCACGAACTTGATGGCACACTTTACTTTTCTTGCCCTTAATAAACTTGAACCATTGTGTCGTCTATGTTGTATATGCTTGCACTTATTTGTTGGGGATTAGCAGAACCATGCTGTCATGGGGAACGCTTTCAACATTGCACTTGGTACTTTGTACCTAGTTGATATCATGCTCTTTTGTATATGGATGTCGTCGGTGTGAAATGAAAGGGGAGCTTGTAAGTCCATGGAGTTATGTATATGTGTTAGAGAAACGCCTGGGACGCTGGTCTAATCCATGCTGACATGGTGGAAACCTATAGCATAACCATAATGAGCTGTCTATGAAGCATTCTTCTTATAAAAAAAGAGCCCTATATTGAGAAAAAAGAGAAAAAGAAAAAAAAGAGATTATGAAAAGAGGAAAGAGACAAAAAAGCACCATATTCCCATGGTAAATAAGAAGATTGCTGAGATGCTTGTTGTCTGCTTGCCTTGTCATTTTGATATGGGGATTCTTCCATATCATCGGGCAAGGGGTACCACATGGTTCTCTATGATACACATGTACTTACGATGACAAGAACTTACCGGTGACTTAACGTGAGTAGCATGAGGAGCGGCCCTCGTATTCAAGGGACATGAGATTTCTAACTTATACTTTGTCAAGCATGTACACCATAGTTTGTTCACTTTAACCTTAATCACTTCAAGATGCTTATGATAGGGGCAATGAGAGCTGAAAGCTATAAGTACCATAATTTTGGAAGCTCTTATGAAACTTGAATCTGCTTCCTTCTTTGAAGGCCTTTCTTTCACCATTATATTGAGTCTCCACCTTCTACCTTTATGCACCTACTTTGAGAGCATAGTGGCCATTCTTAGTTCTATGTACATTGTCCCAAGACTAGTTGATTGATGCATAACTTGATATTGCTTGTTTTAAACTATTTGTATCTAGTCACTCTTATGAACTTTGAAGGTGTCCTATGCATTTATATTTGCTACTCTCTGAGGGACAAGCTAAATGCTATTATGCTATGTTTTCTTTATGTGAAACAAATCTAACGCCTTGCAAAGCATTATTATTCATGAATCTTTTTTTGTGCCTTTTCATGTTGCATCATAGTTTCTTTGTCTTATTGCTAGAACTTTGTCTTTCATGTTATGATTGAAGTACTATGATCCCGGCTTTGAATTTTTTACAAATACTTTGATCAAGGCTTTGATGGTGCATGTCACCTCAAAAATTATTCTTTCTTTTTATCACTTACCTACTCGAGGGCGAAAGAGTTAAGCTTAGATGTTGATACATTGCAAATGTATCTATAATTTTTCATGTTCCATGCTTGGTTTTATCCACTTTCTTGTGTTTTGTCCACACTTTGGAGTACTTTTCATATGATTTCATGGACTAACCTATTAACAAGAGCCACAGTGCCACCGCCTGTTTTTCGCTGTTTTTGGTTCCGGAAAGTCAGAAAATGAATATTCTCGAATTGACGGGACAAAAGCCAAAGTGCCTATTTTTCTAGAAGATCGAGGGATCGAGCTCTTCCGCACTCACGGAGAGGGAATTCACCGAGGCCTTCTTCATCATCATGCAAGCCTCCGGTGATGCGTGAGTAGTTCATCTCTGGACTATGGGTCCATGTAGTAGCTATATGGCTGGTTCTCCTCTGTGCTTTCATGTCTAGATCTTGTGAGCTCCGTTCATGATTAAGATCATCTATTTGTAATTCTGCATGTTGTGTTTGTGGGGATCCGATGGATATTGAGATGCTATTTCAGATTGATTATTGATTCTATCATGTCTTTGTTATTTGTGATCTTGCATGCTTTCCGTTGTTAGTAGCTATCTTGGCCAAGTATATGCTAGCAACTCCAAGAGTTAGTATTTATGCTCGATAGTGGGTTCATGCCTCTGGTAATCTGGGAAGTGACAGAAATCTCTAAGGTACTAGATGTGCTGTTGCTACTAGGGAGAAAACAACAATCCTTTGTTCGTAGAACAATCGTATTATTTACTTTACACGCAATTCGTAAAGCCATAATCTATTGCTTGTAACTTAATACTGGAGGGGGTTCGGATGATAACCTGAAGGTGGATTATTAGTCATAGATGCAGTTGGATGGCGGTCTATGTATAATGTTGTAATGCCCAATCAAGTTCCGAAGGAGTCAAGATGATTATTATATGCTTGTATGCTTTCTCGATGTTTGTCAATTGCCCGCTGTAATTTCTTTACCCAAAGATGTTATCTATCTTAGGAGAGCCAACTTAGTGAACTATGGACCCCGGTCCTTTCTTTTACATACAATCAATCAACTGCTTATCGCTTGTGTTTACTGCAAACTATTACTTCCTTCCATTCAATACATTTAATCTTTTGTTTTCAGCAAAACCGTGATATTGACAACCTCATCGCAAGTTGGGGTAAAGTTCTGGTTGTGTTGTGCAGGTCTCCACGGTGCTCCTGCACCGGTAGTGCGCCCGCCAACGCTCAGCTAGCTACACCTTTGAGTTGTTTCCTTGCTCCTACCGGATTGATAACCTTGGTTTCATCGAGGAAAACTTGTTGTTGTGCTCATCATACCTTCCTCTTGGGGTTCCCCAACGAGCTCGATATATTTGGGCCATCAGATACCGTAGTGGTGGATACCGTGATAGCGGGAAAACCACGCAAGTGTGGCAACACCGCACTCGTGATGTGGCACTTGGAACATCTATCCAGGACAAACTGTCCGGACCGTGCAACATACACTTCTACATCGACAACCATGATGGCAAGAAAAAATCCATCCACCTTCTGAAGGACTGCAGTGAGTTCCTCAAGCCCACGAAGGTTCAGCCAGATGAACCGTGGCATGATAAACCAGGGCTATGGAGCTGCCTAGGTGTCGTGTCTCATGGAGCGCCACTACCACCACCTGGGCCACCGCCACCTGTAGCTGCGCCAGTCCAAAACAATGGAGGCGAGCCATACCCATGAGTGCTGGGAAACATGGGAATGATCCAAAAAGGACGCCCATCAAATTGGGTGCAAAAATCAATCACTCGCCAAGTCAATCTGGAGATGAACTCTCCACCCTCCACCATCGAAAGTACCTCGACAAGCTTAGATCACCACAAGTACCTCGCCCATGTCACTATCCTCGTGCTCGAGGCGCATATCGGAGGCTTTAGATGAGTCACGTCTTCATGGACGGCGGTAGCGACATCAACCTCATGTTCGCGAGTACCTTGCAAGCCATGCGAATCCCCCTGTCATCCTTGGAACCTTCAGACACAACATTCCACAACATTTTCCTAGGGAAGGGAGTATACCCCCTGGGCAGGATCAGCTTGGATGTCATCTTCGGAACACCGGCAAACTTTCGGCGAGAGCGCATTGAATTCGAAGTTGTCGATTAGCCATCACAATACCATCAGATCCTCGGCGGTCGCGCTCATGAGGTTCATGGTGGTGCCACATTACGCCTATATGCAGATCAAGATCCTGAGCCCCAACGGCATTATCACCGTCAACGAAAGCTTCGAGAGGTCCGATAGCTGCGACTAGGAATTCAACAGAATCTCCTAGTCTTTCGGCATGCAGGAGGAACTGGCGAGATTGAAGGAGTTGATAGACAACAGTCTACCTCTTCTGAGTAAGCCAAGCTCACCTGACCAATCCTTCGACACATCGATCCACACCAAAGTAGTCCAGGTCCATCCAATGAATCCGACCAGATGGCCCTCATCACTAACAACTTGAGTCCCGTGATAACAGACACCAGACTACCATTTTTATGTAGACATAACAGATTGATATCACAAGACATCATCCATTACAAACCATAATAAGGTCTTACACAAATAAATGATCTCATGATCCAGTCTTAGTACAATCAAGTAGCGGAATAAATAGCGTAGCGGTGGGCTCCATCTTTAGTGTCACAAGCAATGCTGACGATGGGAGATGATCCTAGTTGTCGAGGTCGTCTGGTGTCCTCCTTCCGATAGTCCTCCTCATAGTCGCCACGGAATAGCTGTGACAAAAAGCCATGAGTACTCTTTAAGTACTGCAAACTATCACTAACAAGTAAGGTAGATCTAGTAGGAATGCTAAGTCTAAGTTTATTTGTAAAGTTAAGTTTGAAACCTAAGCTGAGTTTAGAAACAAAGAAAGATAAAATAAAGTTTAAAATCACCTAAGTGGGAACTTAGTTGTCATAGTCACAACCAAGTTGTGGTCAAGTCATGTCACAATTCATTTCATAAGTCATTTTTGAAAACATCTCGATAGCTTAATAGTATGGCCATCTAATCGTCCATAATCATGACGCGGCTATTCGAATAGTTTGACACTTTGTAGAGGTGGTACACTTTCACGTCAAAATTCGATAATCTGTCAGGGATAACCCTAAATCATAACATTTCCTTTACACACTCTAGTATAAGCACCTTTCCTATGAGCTTGGCCTCCCAACCATGGCCATCTGCCATCCCGGCACCGCATAGGTGGACAACATTGAGAGGTAGCCTCAGCTCAAACCTCTCCCATGAGGGAACTAATACTAATGCATATAAACTTCCATAAACTCACCCAATTCAGGTATTGTGGTTGTATGGGTAAATTGGAATGGTATCGCATCCCAACCCAACCATCGGTTTTATAAAAGGGCTAAGGCTCATGCCTCAACATTTTCATCATCATCATAAACCATTTGTGTTTCTCAACACATGTCAAAACTTCTCCATAGAATGACTCATCATTCCAAGGTTTTCACAAGTCATTTTCACCAAGTATTCCCATCTAGATTGATCAAGTTTTTGGTTTAGCTCTAATCACTAAGTTAAGAGTGTTCACTAAGGTGGGATGCTAATATCAATCTCATGCCATAGAATGACATCTAATTGTAACTAGATAGGCCAGGTTTTATACTCTTTATGCTATCTATAAATAAAGTAAAGAACTTTGGTAAAGTAAAAGAAGGTAAATCTTGTAAATAAAACTTGGAGCAGGTATAAGTCAAAGTGTATAACCAAGCATGCATATTGCATCTTGCTTAGGTTATCTTGCTTGCAAGGTTCAGCTTGTTAATGATGGCTTGCAAGTATTAGCTTGCCAATAATAGCTTGCCTTGATTGGTGCAGTGGTTGAAATTCTCCTCTTCTTCTTCGGGGTAGAACTCCTCCTCCTCAGAGACTTGATCGGACTATTGTCTATAAATACATACGGAATACACAATCACCTAACAATACTTAACTAGTCTATTTAGAACACTAAGGAACAAAATTGATGATCTAGTATGATCACATTCATCACAAGATTTTTTAATGAACTAGTTTCATTTATTTTATTTGAGAAGAGTCATTTCTACTCATTGAAAATAACTAAGATTTAATATTCTCCAATTTAGGGATCATGTGGACATGTCATCACCACATATCCTAATACATGGAATGTGATTTAAATGTTGGATCACAATTTATAAAGTCTAAGATGAATATTTTAATGATTAAAAGTGACTAGAAATGCCTATATAGCATTATTTTGGTACTAGTCCCAAGTCACTGTATTAAAACCTTAATATTAATACATTTTTAGATAGGTATGGTCAAATGTGATTTTTGAGAGTTGGAATCAAATCAAAAGCTATTATGGTTGATTTTAGAAAAATGTTTGAATGTGAAAAAGCCTCTGTCTTGTTATTTTTGCTATAAGTGATCTATAACTCTAAATGATTTAAATCCAACAGGCTTGGATAGGTATTTGAATTATCTTTCTAGCAAAATTTGAATCATTCAATTTGGTTCAGTAGATCTTTCTGCAATGATTTTCAAACTAGTGGACAAAAACTAGATTTAGTTAAAATAGGAAAATCTAAATTTGAATTATAGGGCCAGCTGAACACTAACGAGCCGCCCAGTGGCATTCGCATGAGAGGACAGCTGACATGGGGGTCCCGCCGCTGGCTCTTATAACGCCGGTTGCACGGGCAACGTGGAATCGATTAGACCTAGGATCATTTACTGGGCTCGCTGTCGACGAGGACAGGTCGGCGCAGGTGGAACTTAGCGCCTACTGGGGGTGCAGGGGCATACCAGGCTCCAGCCAGTGCGGCGATGGGGCGATCGAATGAGGAGGCGACGGCGACTCAAAGTAGGTCACGCCATTTGGGTGGACGAATCGACGGGGCTTTCCTCCTCACAAGCTAACTCCAACAGACTCCGCGATCGCTACTTGAGCGGCTCCAACGAGAGGTGGGAAGGATCATGGTGAGTGGAGCTGATTGGTGTGAAGAAATGGTGCTAGGAAGGATCTTTATATAGGCTCGATTTAGGGGACCGAGAGGGCGACGTATTTAGTTTGCCATGACGGCGATACAGGTGCTAGAGGCGGGAAAGGTAGGCAGATGGTGTCTTGCTTCGGGCGGCGCCGCTATGGCGAAAGGCGCCGCTTAGGGGCGTGGTAATGGTCGGGCGCGGCTCATGCTCCGATCACAGAGGCGGTGTTCGACACGGCGGATGTGGCTACGGTCAAACGGCGTAGCGGGATGTCTGGGGTGTGGGGGTCAAGGCGAGCCAAGACAAGCAGTGGCTCTGGCTCGAGGGCGGGCGTCACGGCCTTGTCAGCGCGCAAGCGCGTGGTCGGCATGGCACAGAGGCGGTGGGCGCGGTTGTGCCTCGGTGGTCAAGTGTCTGGCTAGGCTTGAGAGCCATCAGGCTGCTAGTCCGCCTACCCCTAGACACGGGCGTAGAGGTAGAGGGCGGCCTCGCGACGGGCATGGCTCACGGCGATCATGGCGCTGGGTGGCGCGGCACTACTGCTCTAGGCCAATTGGTAGCTTAGTTAGGGGATGGTTAGAGCTAGGGGAGACAAGGGGACCAGATTGAGCCCAAATACTCGACAATGCATTGATCAAAAAATAGTGTTAGTTAGGCAAAATTTTTGTGCATGCCACCGCTCGGCTAACAACGGCAGATGAAACAAAGAATTGAATTTTGCAATGATTTTGGTGGAGTTGTTGGTCTTATGCTTGAGCATCTCCGTTGTTGGGATTTGTCTAGTTGAACTCATTTGAATGGTTTTTGAAGAAGTGGGATCTATGCATATGAAATAGATTCCATTTTCAAATGCCATTTAAAATTAGGGTTTAAATGTTTTTGGAAGATCACAAGGTGGTCCTTGGTACATCTTTACTTGCACTAGCAAGGTGTGCAAAGATCCATAATTGTTTCTGTTTGAATTTGAGTTCTAGGAACACCCAAAGTGGCATAGTTGATTAAAATGGCAAAAGTGACCATTTCCATTTATTAATTCTATTTGATTTCTTTTTCTTTGATTTGCTTGAAATGATCTAGATGATGTGGAATTCATCTTAGAATCATTTTACAACCATTTGAACAAACAATCATGGAAATTCAAAACAATTCCACATTAATGCAACACACATATGCATGATTAATTATTTAAATGTGAAAAAGTTTTTGTTAACCCTAAATTGGGTGAGTTGGATCTTGTTTTTTTGGATTAAAGTTTTGGGATGTTACAAACCTTCCCCCCTTAAACACAATCTCGTCCCGAGATTTAAGAAAGTAAACTAGGAACAAAAGAGATCTGGGAACTCAGTCCTAATGTAATCTTCTCGCCCCAAGTGGCTTCTTCTTCTAAGATGGTTGCTCCATTGATCTTGAGAAATTTGATACCTGTGTCCCGGTGGTTCCGTAAGCTTCCTCCAAGATACGGTGGGCACTCCACGATACGCCGATCCTTGTTGATATCAACGGCTTGGTGATTGATGTCTTGAAAACTTCGGTCTTCTCCGACTTCTAAGCATTTATGGCAAAGAGATATGGAACACATTATGGATGGCGCATCTCCTCTAGTGTTCCAGCTTGTTACGATACTTCTCTCGATGATTCGTAATCTTGAAGGGTCCGATATATCCGGGGCTAACTTTCCTTTCGCATTAAAACGCTATGCTCTTTCAATAGCGAAACTTTGAGATATACAAAATCTCCGACATTGAAAGTCAGGTCTCCTTCTCTTGTCAAAGATAACTCTTCTCGTCTCGATTGGGCGGTCTTGAGGTGCTCACGGATTTGTAAACTTTTCTTTCTTCGCTTTCTCAGAGGGATGTCGGGTCCAAAATCAATCTCTCCTACTTAAGTACCAATTCAAGGGGTACGGCACTTTCTTCCATATAAGAACTCAAATGGGGCCATTTGCAAACTGGCTTGATAACTATTGTTGTATGAGAATTCTACGAAAGGCAGACAATCTTCCCATTTTGATCCATACTCAAAAACACAAGCTCTCAACATATCTTCTAAGATTTGGTTGACTCTCACCGCTCCATCGCTTTGTCGTGATAAGCTGTGCTGAAATTCAACTTGGTTCCTAATCCTTCTTGACTTTCAGCCAAAATCTCAAGTAAATTGGGTTCCTCGATCCGATACTATGGTTTTAGGTTCCATGCATCAACAATTCGCAATGTACAACTCGCTATCTTTGAACTCGGTAGGTTGTCTTCGACAGTATAAAATGGGCTACCTTGGACACTATCAACGATGACCCAGATTGAATCATTTCTACTAGAAGTAGGCAAACCGGTGATAAAGTCCATTCGATTGAATCCCAATTGCATTTCAGAATCTGCAATGGTTGCAACAGTCCTGCGGGCCTTTGATGTTCCGCTTTGACTCTTTGACAGATATCACACTTGGCGATGTAGCTTCTGATTTATCTCTTCATCTTGTGCCACCAAAATTGTTCCTTCAAATCCTAATACATCTTCGTTCCTCCGGGGTGGATAGAATAAAGAGTATCATGAGCTTCTTGCATGATAACTGGCTTCAGCTCAATCTTCTCCGCGCATGACACGCCCTTTGTACCATAGAACGCTTCTTTGTCTTCGTGAATCCAGTGCCTTTCCTGCATCAATACAACGCTTGATTCCATTGATACTTGCATTTCCTTCGGGCTTTTTTGATTTGACTAATCAACGGGTTGAAGTTCAATGCTAGCTAAAAAATCCTTTCCTAACTAGCTCAGTTCTAAACTGCTCCAACTCTTCATGCAAACTTGGTCGCTTCTCCTTAATCATAGTGTTTAGCCTACACGCAATCTGCTAAGAGCATCCGCTACCACATTGGCTTTGGCGAGGTGATAGGATGTCAAGGTCATAATCCTGATTAACTCTATCCATATCCTTTGCCTCATATTCAGCTCCTTCTGAGTGAAAATATACTTCAAGCTCTTGTGATCTGAGTAAATCTCACAGCAATTACCCATAAGGTAATGATGGCATGTCTTCAAGGCTAAAACTATGGCTGCTAACTCAAGATCATGGGTGGGGTATTTTTGCTCATGTTGTTTCAGTTGTCTGGACAGATATGCTATGACTTTGCCTTCTTGCATCAACACACATCCGAGACCAATCTTGGATGCATCACAATACACATCAAAAGGCTTCTTGATATCTAGCATAATCAATATTGGGGCTGAAATCAATCTCTTCATGAGCTCTTGGAAGCTTGCTTCACATTTGTTGGTCCATTCAAATTTTTTGTCCTTCTTCAACAATTGGGTCATTGGTCTTGCGATGCTCGAAAATCCTTCCACGAACTTGTGGTAATATCCCGCTAATCCGAGAAATGCACGGACTTGGGTTTGAGTGGTTGGGGCTTCCCATTCTTGACATCTTTGATCTTGGCGGATCAATAGTGACTTCTCCAGGCACTTATGTCCTAGGAATCCTACTTTCAGCCAAAATCACATTTGCTGAACTTGGCATACAACTGATGCTCTCTAAGGGTTTCAAGGATGATTCTCTGATGTTTCTCATGGTCTTCTTGACTTGGAGTAGATAAGAATATCACGATAAACACAATGACAAACTTATCTAGAAAATTCATAAAGATCTTATTCATGAGATTCATGAAATAAGCGGAGCATTGGTTAATCCAAAAGACATGACCAGATACTCATATAATCCATATCTCGTGGTAAAGGCGGTCTTTGAATATCCGCTGCACAAATCTTAAGTTGGTGATAACCACCCTAAGATCAATCTTAGAGAACACTCTGGCACCAGTAAACTGATCAAGTAGATACTCTATCTTTGGCAGTGGGTACTTGTTCTTAATGGTGACATAATTCAGCTTCCTTTAATCTGTGCACAAACGGTTTCCTCCATCCTTCTTGTCGATTTAACAACACATGCGATCTCCATGGCGATGCGCTTGGTTGAATCAAGCCTTTCTCCAGCATAGCATCCAACTGCTTCTTTAGTTCCACTAACTCTGAGGGG
Source organism: Avena insularis (assembly GCA_023614405.1). Taxonomy (NCBI): domain Eukaryota; kingdom Viridiplantae; phylum Streptophyta; class Magnoliopsida; order Poales; family Poaceae; genus Avena; species Avena insularis. Next base: position 559,340,349 of record CM042692.1, on the reverse strand, counting down.
TTCATGCTATAGGGTCTCTGAGCTATGGGACCGGTTCCAGGAATTATTTCAATAATGAACTCAATATCTCGATCCGGGGGCATACCAGGCAATTCATCTGGGAATACGTTGGGGTATTCACAGACTACTCTGACTTGGTCTATGGTCGGTAGGGATAGACTCTTGTTGCACTTGAATTGACGGGGCAATGTTTCAGATATATGCTCTACTGATACTCTAGAGCTACTAGTCATGGTGATGGCTTTCTTGGCACAGTCTATCAATCCTTTATGCTTCGACATCCAATCCATTCCTAGTACTACTTCCAAACCTTTGGTTCTAAGTACTATTAGATTGGCATAAAAATCTATCCCATGTATTCTAATAGGCACAACTTTGCAAATTTTTCTAGCTTTTGTGGTTGAACCAGGTATTTGAACTATCATGACATGCTTCAAGTTGGTTGGGTGAATCTTACTAGTGCATGCAAATTCTTCGGTGACAAATGAGTGCGATGCTCCAGAATCAAACAACACTCTTACTAAAACTAAGTTGATGAAAACATACCCAACACTACATCTCGGGCGCTTCTTGGGCTTCCTCGATGTTTATGTGGAAGAGACGGCCGCTATGTGTTGTGAGGGTTCCTCGGCTTAATCTTCTTCCAGGCTGAACGACGCTGTTGAGCTAGGTATTCACATTGAGTGGCGCAATCTTCTTGCGACACTCATTGAATAGTGACCTTCACCCACACTCAAAACAAGTAATCCGAGACTTATCTTTGTTGCTGCCACGGGATTGCTTCCACTGGGCAAGCGTTGTTGTTGTTGGACTCAGTGCACGGCTGAAATTGCTAGAGTTGCTGAGATGGTTGTTGTTGTTTCCTCCGGACTTCACATTTCCTCCGCTACGGTTGGGGTAGCTTGGACGAGACATTAGGGGTCGATTGTTCCGCGGGGCATATCCGGCAGACGGGTTGGGGCGATACTTCTGATGACGGTTGGATCCAGCTTGGTGCATCATCCGATGTTTGCGATTGTCGTCATTGATTAATCTTCCTTCCATCTGAATGGCAGAGTCGATCAGCTCTTCGAGATCCTCGAAATGGATGTTGACGAAAGTACAGCCTCCGATCTCATCATGGAGTCCGCTCAGAATCTCTCCTTCTTCTTGGCCTCCGTGTTGATCTCATCAGGTGCATACCTGGCTAGGGACAAGAATCTGTCACGGTACTCCACTACAGTCATTGTGCCTTGCTTTAGTTCTCTGAATTCATCTCTCATTCTGGTGACTAGACCCTACGGCACATGGGTGCGACTGAACTTGACTTTGAAGGCTTCCCACGTCATCAGTTGACCGTGCTTCATCGTGGGGGTGCTGTTCCACCATGCTCTTGCATCTCCCGCCATATTGTGGGTGGAAAACAGAACTTTCTCGTTTGCATCCACTCCTGTGACTTCTAAGTTATTTTGCATGGTCTGTAACCAATCATTAGCATCCAATGGGTCTTTAGACTTGCTAAAGATTGGGGATTGGTATTCTGAAGTTTTGAGTTTGGATCCATGATGATCCTGATTTCCATGGTTCTGATTTTGTGAGCCATCTAGCCGATATGTACGGTGGCTAGATTTTCTTGGCGTTCTACCCTACTAGCTTCGCGGTCTGCAATGAGCGTATGCAGAATCTGCATCATTGGGTCCTGAGATGAGCTGCTCCCTCCTTGGTTTCCACGAGTCATCTGAAGATTGAGATAGATAATAGGGTAAGAGGGAAAGTTCTAAGGTTTATGGTTTTGGTTTCAAAGCTAAAACTTTGAGTTTGACTCAGGTTTTGCAACTAACTTCTTTCATTCATTCAAGCAAAGCACACGATATAAACACACACACCACAACATGAAAGGAAAAATGTATGGTTTTAAGAACCATTCAGACGCTTAAGATACAATGGGACCGCTTACTTCTCACTCCTACGAGTAGTGCTCTAGTGCATCTACTCATCATTGATGAAGTCGGAGTCATCATCGTCTGTGTAGAAGTCCATGGCATCATCCTCCAGATAGTCATCATCATTGCTGAGGTATGAGTGAATATCCCTTTGGATGCCTTCACCTTCCTCCTCTTATTTTGTTGCAAGCCGAGCTTCTTGCTCCTTGATGGTCTTCTAGGTCGGCCACCTTCTTGCAAAGACGGTCGATGGTGCGATCCTTCTTTGCGCGCTGACGGCGACGTGACTGATGATCCTTGACGAGCAGTGAGAACGTCTGGGCCTTCTGGGCAGGAGTGGAAAGGTTGTGGTTGGCGAACTCTCTAGCATTGTCCAATTGCTTCGGCTATCAGATAGGAGGAAGTCGAGGTTCTCCACTTGACGCTTCAACTCCGTGACTTGGCATCTCCAGAGGCATTCCCATCGAATCACGCCTTGCATAGTGAGCAAAGCGGATTCCTTGGATCAGGTTGACATTCTGTGTGCAAAGAAAAGCGAGAGCTTCATGCATTGCCCTGGCTAATCCATCTAGCCAATTGTTCTCTCTCACAGTGAATTGAATCTTCTCGAACATTGGTGCCTCTAACTTGCCTCGAAGATCAGCAACGACTAGCCATTGTAAATCTCCTCCTGGTGGACCATTGAGTTGAGCTCAAGAATTCGGATGTGGACGCCAAGGTACTCGACAAAGGCATCAAGATCCCTCTCGAAGACTTGCCTTCGTAGTCCAATTGGTAGAACTTGACTTTGAACTTCCATCTATAATAATTTAGGATGAGATGTTAGTGAAGTGATCAAGTGTGTCAAAATTATAGGTAGTAATGTAAGAATTTGGAGGAACATGTATTTTTTTGGAGAAAAAGAATCCCAAGGGTAAGAGAGGAAATAGATTTTCACAAATACTCACTTTAGTTTTGAAACTAAGTTTTTGTTCGGACGTCCATTCTAACTCGGGTCTCCTATGGTCAGGATGGCTCTGATACCAACTTGTCAACTCCCCGGATTTTTAATCCAGATGCTGTTATGCCATACATCGCAATCCCAGGATTACCATTTTAAGTAGACATAACGTATTGATATCACAGTACATCATCCATTACAAACCATAATAAGGTCTTACACAAATAAAGGATCTCATGATCCAGTCTTAGTACAAACAAGTAGCGAAATAAATAGCATAGCGGTGGGCTCCATCTTCAGTGTCACAGGCAATGCTGACGATGGGAGATGATCCTGAAGTTGTCGAAGCCATCCTGTTGTCCTCCTTCTGGATAGTTCTCCTCATAGTCTGGCCACGGGAATAGCCCAGGGACAAAAGCCATGAGTAATCTTTAAGTACTCGCAAACTATCACTAACAAGTAAGGTAGATCTAGTAGGAATGCTAAATCTAAGTTTATTTGTAAAGTTAAGTTTGAAACCTAAGCTGAGTTCTGAAACAAAGAAAGATAAAATAAAGTTTAAAATCACCTAAGTGGGAACTTAGTTGTCATAGTCACAACCAGGTTGTGGTCAAGTCATGTCACAATTCATTTCATAAGTCATTTTTGAAAACATCTGACAACGGAATAGTATGGGCACTCCAACTGTCCATAACCGCGGACGCGACTATTCGAATAGTTTGACACTGCAGAGGTGGTACACTTTGACCACAAAATTCGATACATCTGTCAGGGATAACCTTGAATCATCATACTTAGTATGTAGATAATCAAACATAACCTTTCCTTTACACACTCTAGTATAAGCACCTCTCCTATGAGCTTGGCCTCCCAGCCATGGCCATCTGCCATCCTGGGCACTGCATACGTGGACAACATTAAGAGGTAGCCTCAACTCAAACTCTCTCCTGAGGGAACTAATACTAATTATAAACTTCCGGCTAAGCCTTACCCAATTCAGGTATTATAGTTGTACGGTAAAATTGGAATGGTATCGCATCCGAACCCAACCATCAGTTTTTATCAAAGGGCTAAGGCTCATGCCTCAACATTTTTATCATCATCATAAACCATTTGTGTTTCTCAACACATGTTAAAACATCTCAATAGAATGACTCATCATTCCAAGGTTTTCAAGTCATTTTCACCAAGTATTCCATCTAGAGTGATCAAGTTTTTGGTTTAGCTCTAATCACTAAGTTAAGAGTGTTCACTAAGGTGGATGCTAATATCAATCTCATTCCATAGAATGACATCTAATTCTAACTAGATAGGCCATGTTTTATACTCTTTATGCCATCTATAAATAAAGTAAAGAACTTTGGTAAAGTAAAAGAAGGTAAATCTTGTAAATAAAACTTGAGCACGATAAGTCAAAGTGTATAAATCAAGCATGCCTATTGCATATTGCTTAGGTTATCTAGCTTGCAAGGTTTAGCTTACATTGTTAATGATGGCTTGCAAGTATTAGCTTGCCAATAATAGCTTGCCTTGATCGGTGAAGTGGTTGAAATTATCCTCTTCTTCTGTAGAACTCATCCTCCTCGTAGACTTGATCGTACCATCGTCTATAAATACATATAGAATACACAATCACCAAACAATACTTAACTAGTCTATTTAGCACACTAAGGCACAAACTTGATGATCTAGTATCATCACATTCATCACAAGATTTTTGATGAACTAGTTTCATTTATTTTATTTGAGAAAAGTAATTTCTACTCATTGAAAATAACTAAGATTTAATATTCTCCAATTAAATATGGATCATGTGGACACATGTCATCACCACATATTCTAAATACATGGGAATGTGATTTAAATGTTGATCACAATTTATAAAGTCTAAGATTAATATTTTAATGATTAAAAGTGACTAGAAATACCTATATAGCATTATTTTGGTACTAGTCCAAAGTCACTGCATGTAAACCTTAATATTATTACATTTTTAGATAGGTATGGTCAAATGTGATTTTTGAGAGTTGGAATCAACTCAAAAGCTATTATGGTTGATTTTAGAAAATGTTTGAATGTGAAAAGCCTCTGTCTTGTTATTTTTGCTATACGTGATCTATAACTCTAAATGATTTAAACTAACGGCTTGGATAGGCATTTAATTATCTTTCCAGAAAAATTTGAATCATTCAATTTGGTTTAGTAGATCTTTCTGAAATGATTTTCAAACTAGTGGACAAAACTAGATTTAGTTAAAATAGGAAAATCTAAATTTGAATTATAGGGCCAGCAGGGAACACTAACGGCGGCCCAGTTTCTCACGCGAGAGGACAGCTGACAGGGGGTCCTGTTAGTGGCTCTTATAACGCCAAGCAGACGATGCAACGAGGACCGCACGATTAGAACTAGGATCTACTTGCTAGCTCATCGTCGACGATTTTACAGGTCGCCGGTGAGGTGGAACCCTAGCGGCTTGGTGGTGCAGTGGGGGCATACCAGGATCCAGCTAGTGCGGCGATGGAAGGACAATCGAGACGCCGACAGCAGACTCATGCGAGGTCACGGCGGCTCACAGGGTGGTCGAATCGGCGGGGCTTCTCCTCCTCTGCTGCGGCTAATTCCCGCGTAATTCTGGAGACTGGCTGCTCGAGCGGCTCCAGCGAGAGGTGGGGAATGATCAGTGGTGAGAGGGGAGCTAAGTGGTGTGAAGAAATTGTGCTGGGGAGGGCTCTTTACATAGGCTCGACGAGGGACCGAGAGGGCGACTGAGCTCGTCGGTGGCGATGGCGAGTGCAGAGGTATGGGCAGGGTAGGCGGATGGTGGCTCGCCTCCTAGCGGTCAGCTACGGCTTAAAGGCGACGCTAGGGGCGGTGGCAAACGGTCGGGCGCGGCTCGTGCTCTGAGCGGCAGAGGCAGCGTTCGACGCGGCATGAGGTGGCCTACTCGGGTCAAATGGCGGCGGCAGAGGATGTCTGGGGTGTGCAGGGTTCAGCGGAGCTGGCCGGGCGAGCGGCTATGGTCATGGTGAAAGCGGTGCGGCCTTGTTTCACGGCGCGCAATGGCACGTGCTCGGCATGGCATAGAGGCGGTGGGCGCGGTTGTGCCTCAGTGGTCTATTGCCTAGCTAGGCTTGGAGAGCGGACAGGGGGCAGCGTTGCGGTCTGGCCTACCTCCTAGACGCGGCGAGAGGTAGAGGGCGTGCTCCTGCGACGCGGCGTACCATGGGCATGTATGTCAAGGTGGCTGGGTATGCAAAGACCGTGTGCTCTAAGCCAATTGGTAGATTAGTTAGGGCTGGTTAGAGCTAGAGACAAGGGACCAGATTACCCAAATACTGACAATGCATTGATCAACAAATAGTGTTAGTTAGGAGAATTTTTGTGCATGCCACCTATTCGGTACAATGGAAGTGAAACAAGGATTTGAATTTTTGAAATGATTTTGGTGGAGTTGTTGGTCTTATGCTTGGAGCATCTCAGGTTGCTGGGATTTGTCAAGTTGAACTCATTTGAATGCTTTTTAAGAAGTGGATCTATGCATAGTAAATAGATTCCATTTTCAAATGCCATTTAAAATTAGGGTTTAAATGTTTTTGTAAGATCAAGTTGGGCCTTGGTACATATTTACTTGCACCAGTAAGGTGCAAAAGATCCATAATTGTTTCTCGTTTTGAATTTCAGTTCTAGGAACACCTAAAGTGGTTTCAGTTGATTAAAATGGCAAAAGTGACCATTTCCATTTATTAATTCTATTTGATTTCTTTTTCTTTGGATTTGTTGGGAATGATCTAGATGATGTGGAATCTATCTTAGAATCTTTTTTACAACCATTAGAACAAACAATCATGGCACCAAAACAATTCCACATTAATGCAACACACATATGCATTGCTTAATTATTTAAATGAGAAAAAGTTTTTGTTAACCCTAAATTGGGTGATTTGGATCTTGATATATTGGATTAAAGTTTTGGGGATGTTATTTCCTTAATCCCCATCAAGATCAAGAAAGCCCAATCCTTCAGCTCTTACCAAAGGTGATATTCGCATTGGTGGATTGGTTAGTAACCCATCTTGCCCATGCATTAAATATTATACTACCTATTATGCAATCCGCTCATGGTTCCAAGCTTATGGACGTTCAATATTTAACTGCTTGTGGCTTCCTTGGTGCTACCTATTGCTAACCGGAGGTTCAAGCCTATCAGCTTTAGTTATCTTGATGATGCATAGGTGAGGCAGTGTTCTAATTTCCTATCCTTTCAAGCCTTCTCGATTCAGGAGAAGGACATTGGATCCTTACCAAGAACCACAAGTGATGCAGATCGCTGCGCTGAACTTCAGCCTGGACGAGGAGGAAGATGAAGAAGGAGGGCAGCGAGGATGAGGATGAGCGAAGGTGAGCATGGGGACGCAAGGGCATAGCTGCCCTTCTTGAGGGAGGAACTGACGACAGCAGCAATAAGGGGGGAGTTTGGGACCCGTGGCATTTAACCAGCCACAAAGCAGGGTACCTGGCCACGCCCCCCTATCAAGGAATTCCAGCAGAGCTCAACAGTGCGTTGAGGAGATCGGACCACACTCTTCAAGGAGTGAATGAAGATGTGAGTCTTTGAATCACAACTTCAGTTGCTTCATGAAACCCACTTCTCGACTACTACCAAAGAAAGATCTCGCACCATTGTAGAATAACCCACATTTACAACTGGTAGCAGCCTGGCGGCAGTTTAAGCTTGGGGGAGGTTTGAAAACTTCCAAACTTTGCATCTATGTTTTTTATTTATTCTTTGATTTATTTTTATTTCTTCAGTTGCATGTTTATTTTCAGTTTACATTTCCTAAAAACCAAAAAAAAATACAAAAAAATAGTTGGTAACTTTATTTGCAAGTTCGCTTTCTTTTGTTTCTCTCATAGATTGCTCAATTTTAGGTGACTTGGCAATATGGAAACACAGAGGGAGTTCAACTCAAATAAAAGAAATCACAAGCAAGAGGAGGTATCACATTCCTTTCATCATCCTTTCAAGCAACCTTAAATTGATCCCTCGATTATTTAATATTTGTTTGCACTAGAGTCACCCTTTCGCTTAGCTTGTTATCTAGAAATTCTATTCCTTTGTTGGTGTCTTGTTTTTAGCCTTGAAACAATGAGCAATGAACTTGGTTAAAAATACTTCCTACATTTTACAACAAGAAAAAAGCATCTGAAAGATAACTTCATCCATGTTTAGCCCAAAGAATTTAATTTCAGAACTACTCCATCCCATTGAGCTTTTCAATATAAATAGACTCGATAGTAATTTTGAATGAAATTGTTTGATAAAATGGATGCTTCAAAGTAGTAGAGATTATGCCATTACTTTTTAATAAATTCCAGTAAGATATTGCTTTCACGTGTTTCATTACAACTACATGTCGTGGCTCCATGGGGAATCTATTAACTTACCGGCCAATGAATTCGATCTAAATGTGGGGAAACCACTTGATTTTGGCTATTGAGTTATGTAAACGTCTATAGCAGCAATGCTATGACGGGTAAAAAATTTAGTCTCCTCATGGTCAATGGTAGAGCGTGAACAAAATACAAATGGGGGGCAAAATCCATGGAAAAAACAACAAATAAGCATAAAAAATGTACCAAGTCATAGAACAGATGTAGGATATTATTCAGATGACAATGTAATAATGATATATGTATCTTGTTCCGTAAATACAACAGATATTACTAGTTAGAACATACCTGGCCATTGTGGACAAGTAATTTTGATGCTCTAAAAGAAAAACATATATAATGACCAAAAGTCAACCAATACGCACCAAACTAGCTAAAGATATGCTCCGGTTCTTCTGTGGCTTTGAAATCTTCAATTACATCTTCATATGAAATTTTAGAAGCAATTTCTCTTTTCTATTTGTAGCAGCATGCTATCTGCAAGAAAATCATCTTCCATTCTGTTCTTGCTAACCTTGACTTAATAATCTTCCAAACTAGAAAAAGCATGTCGATTGCTAGGCTGTGGAAACCTGGAAGAGTAACAAGTTAATCGAAGCAACCTGTCAAGCCAATTATAGATTCTATCCACATCCTGTCTCGACAAGGCAGTGGCATAAGGAAGCCAATGGTTGCGGGCTTCCATCAATTCCTAAAAGCGCTGTCTCTAGCATCCCACGAGCAAAATCGATTCAACTCAAAGTTCCAACCATGTCTCTCTTATTTGTAGTAAAATCAGCGGTGATAACTTGTTTTCTCCACCATTCTACAGTATTTCTTTAGCACCTAAAGATTTAAATCCATGTCTTGGTTTGAGGTAACACTAATGGATAAAGAGATCCATTACTTTCTCATTGAACCTGAGATTTAGTTCAGTGAGTTGGCTGTCATTGTTGCTTTCGATATATCTCCACTAAATAAATACCTTTATAGTAGTAAATTGTCAGGTCTGACATCAGTTGACAATTCTATGACGCGCTCACCACGAATAAGAATATATATTTGCCTCCATGTTCTGGAATATCAATGTTATATTCCACTGAAAAACTCAAAACTCATTAACGGTCAGAATACAGAACCTCCTCCCATCCTTCATCTGATCTCTATCTTTTCTAGAAGCACTTTTGTGGAATGGACTAACGAATCGCAGCATTTACTATGTACTGACATACGTCAGAAGCTTTTCCCCAAGATCTTCACTTGTTTCCAATATTTCTTTCATCATGCATATAGGATAAATACAAACTCAAAGAGGAGGTGAGGTGAGTGAAGAGGTATCCCCATCGGCTCGGTTTGCTCCACGCTGTTGAATCACCACCCTATTTTCTAAAAACTGTTCTTAGGATTAAACAAGTCCATTAGACTAGAAACAGAACCTAAATGGGAACCCCATCTAATTTCTCCGGTTGCTTCAGTGGCGAATCTGATTGGCTCCCTTGACCTGTATCAATCTGATCCAATAGCTATCAAGCGTACAATCTCCATCACTTGGGCATCATGCAGCTCATCATGGGCGCTTTTGAAGAGGAGTCAGCTGTGTTTATAATAAAAGAGAAGCTTCTGAAAAAATTGGGTGATGGAACCCACTTCTTTACTGCACCAACAAGAGCAAGTTATTAGCGATGTGCATAGCAATGAACATAATATGCATGAGACGTCTTTAATAAATAGAGCCTGCAATACATTCAACTCTCACTGTATTGCTGGCTCCATACGTGCCTTGGCCTGCATATTTTGTGCATCAAATCCATGCTTGGATAATACCAAAGACAACTCCTTTTTAGTGTTGAAGTGATTTTGTGTTGGCAGCATGCTTGTGAGATGAAAGAACCTGTAAACAGCCATCTTCGACAAATCTGAAAACTAGTGCCATTTGCTCTCTTTTTGGAGGCGTCACAAGTTTCCATCTACAAGAATGGGTACTTGGAACTAATTTCTTAATAATATATGCTCCCTGACTTTCCATGGCATAAATGCCCAAGATCTCAGTTTGTATCTCATGTAGATTGTACTTGCAAATGTGCGACATTCCATCGATTACAGCTGCAATGTCAGGACAAAATTCTGCAAGAAGTTTTGTATTTCAAGAAAGTTTCATCTGTTTCTTGATTGTGGTCTCTCATCCATGGCCTCTTAGAGCACAAGGTGAAATGTGAGCAACAACACATGCAATCGTCGCTTTCGAACTTAACGGTCCTTTTCTTTCTCCTCTTTGTCTTCACCTCTAATATATTTGCTAAATGGTTTGGCTGATTCAATAATGCTTGGCTATGTCTCACTGCATTGTTGTGTTGTGAGCAAGGATCTGATCCCGATATGAGTTAAAAGCACTTCTTTCCATCATGAAGACTTTCTTCCACCTATCAAAACCTTGTGTTGTGAAAGAGACATCAAAGCCACCTCTTTTCTTCATATTATTGCTGAAAAGGAATACAAAACAGACAATATGCTGACCACTACTCACTGAATATTCCAACCATGCCGGAAATGACAGCTGAAATAACTGTATTAAGCATTTTCTTCTCTTGTATTCCAGTAGCTTTATACTTATTTAAGCTTGGGCTGCATGGGACCAACCTCAAGTATGCTCTTCGTACATCATCTCTTTGGTTTCAGAGGGTATTGCCACACTTGTGGACGTAATGCAGGATCTCTCTCAAAGAAATCCAATTCACGAAATATCCATAGGCCCCACCTGCTTGATTGCTGCTCTTCACCCTTCATTTTGATTGCTTACTAATTTTTCTTGCTCTTGTTCATCTTGCATCTGATGATTTTCATCATCCATCATCATTCTGTAATGGATTTTACCAAATTCAACCAGTGCTAGAGCATCAGGAACATTTGTATGCTCATCATCATGTTCATCTTGTTTTCTTTCAAAAAAGATTAAAAAAGATTGCATCTTCTGTTGTTTATTTGCTACACATAAATAACAAGGTTTCGTTCAGTCCAATTTTTCATCAAGCAATCAAACAGAGTGCTGTAATGGACATCTGAATTAATTGAAATAACGCTAAAGAACGTGGATTCTAAATAGTCAAAAAGAAATAGAAATAGGACACTGATCTGAATTTCTGTATGACATAGCAACCAATTTCGATTTCAGAAATAGGGCATTGAATTAGTGGACCCGTATTACCTTATGAGAAGAAGAGACGCTGTGTGCACTGGAGTGTGTGGACGGTGGAGAATACGCCGTGCCGTGTCCGGTCGCCGGTGGCCGGTGGGACTGGGGGCATACGCCGCATACGGACGAAGCAACGCCGCAAACCAGACAGAGAATGGACTTCAGAGAGGCGAATCGAGGGAGCCAGGGGAGGAAGAACTCCGGGGCTGGGGGAGGGGGCGATCGGGCGGGGAGTGGATTGCAGTCGAATCGGAGAAGGAGGACCCTAGTGATCTGCTGCCGCCATGGACACGGCCGCACGGGCAGAGGGCAGTAGGCAAGACGGCGCCGCTGTTTCCTTCCTGTATGATCGAGAGGATTGGGGAGAGGCCAGGACGGGAAGAAAAAGCGGGCTGTTCTACTCTTGGGGCACTGAGGCCGGACGTTGATCAATACCTAATAAAAAAGGTGCACTTTGAAAAGGGGGTCATTGCTCAGTTTAGCCTCCCACGACGCTCCGCCACTGTTCATGGTTTCACATTCCAAGTGAAATTGTAGTACTTCTCTGACCTATTTGTTGCTCAACAATTATTTATGGCATGCTCACGAGTGCACAACACAGTTCCAATTGACATGTTAAAAAATAGTGGCATGATTTCTCTATGAGAAGAGCTGAAGTTTTTGAAAGGCAAAAGAAGAAAAAAGTACTTTAGTCTTGAAATTTTGACATGGGAGTAGATGAGTTATTCTTAAATTAAATGTTTTGATGCCAATATGAGGTACTCTTAATTGATTAAACAAACAAGAACAAAAAGTTTTCATCTCTCAACAAAGAGACACCAAAGAATTTGTCTCACTTTTCTAGCTAAACTTTTGACACTTGCTTGGGCACATGATTTGTTGCTAACAAGATATACATGGTTAGAAAGTGGACTCAGTGAAATCTTGTGAATACTTGTATGATCATATTTAAGATTGCAGGGATTGTGAAGAAAATTTGACACCAATTCAAACTTGTGAGTTCTTTTATTTTCAGTCTCGAATCTCCTCTATTCTTCCTTATTTCCCTGTCACTCAAGAATGGCGACATCTAAGCTTGGGAGTTGATAGTTGTGAGTTGACACATTTTTATGGCTTTTATTGACGGTTTTCTCCTGGATTTGATCGTTTTCTAGCTTTACCTAACGCTAATATTTCGGTAGTGAAGAAAACTTGGTTTTTAATGTGTGTTTCAGGTTCTGAATGTCATCAGAAGTTTCTAACTAGAGAAACACAATATTCTGAGAAAACAAGCAAGTCTCTCTTTGGAAGCACTTTCGGGGAGCATCGGAGCTTTAACGAGCAGCTACTATCGGCAGGAATATTTTTCCGGCCGTATAGTTCTGCTGTATAACTGCCACCACCTCTGTCTTGTCAAAAGGGACAACTTTAGTGAAGGACGAGGGCGAAAAATACAACACGATGGCACCATACCATCCAGAAGGGAGAAAGAGGAGATCCGGAGAAGGGGAATACATTCTTCATCTCGCTCCACGATCTTCGACCTCCCAATAATACACCCTCATACCCTACTTGTACTTGAGAGAGAGGATCTTCACCTTGCAAGACTAGGGTTTGAGATTGTTTCTTCTCATCTTAAATTGTGTTGGATATTTTTGTATTCTTATTGTGGATCTCGGCGATAATATCAAGAAGATTTCCCTTTATTTAATTATATTGATGATTGATGACTGCAATTACACGGATCGTTTGTAGCTAGTTTGAAATAAAGATATCGATCCCAAAGGAGAAGGAGTATGAAGTCTAATAACTCTTGAAATAAATATTACGATGAAATGCTAGATAAAGTTCTAAGTAACAAGATAAAATGCAAGTGTTGTGTAAAAGGTGTTTTTGGGTTTTGGGTATAAGAGCAATAAAGTAAAGTAAAATAACTGAGTCTGAGAAAGTATAAGCGTATGTAAGAGATTGGAACTGCAGTAGGGAAAATCGTTCTCGAGGAGTAGCGAGATACACCACTAGTATTGTGAAGATCTAGGATAAAGATTATCATGATGAACATTCTCAACTATGTATGTGTGGGAGGAACTCCGTATTTGGAAGAATAGGCAACAACCGCTGCTCACATCATCCTCATAACCACAGCGATCAATTGACATCAATCAATTCTAGCGCTATTAAGGGGCGTAATCCCGTGGGGCGTATCCCATGGCATGGATAGTGTTACATGAGTTTCCTCGGTTTCCTAAGTTGATCGTGAGGGGTGACAACAGCTTTATTGCCATTGTAAGTGCTAGCACACCTCATCTACCAATAAGTACTTTCCTCCGTCAAGTCCCCACAAGAGGCAAATATTGAGAGGTCGACTTCTATCAACATCAAGATGTAGAAATCTAACACATGGTCACATCGATGAATATCATAATAGACTTTATCTTATTTCAATCTCATATTAGGGTTTCTCCATCTCCCAAGAACTAATGATCTACTCAGACATGGAGGCAATCAACATCATGGAAATGATAATGGAAACAATCATAGATGAATGGTACTTGTATAAATCCACAGCAGTATAGAATTACAACAAGATCTAGACAAGATGTAGATGGGATGGACGGAGATGGTGGTGATGCAGCGATGGGCGATGAAGATCGATGCCTTAGCCTCCCGGATCTGCATGAGCGAAGATGGATCCACAGTGGTGAGTTCCCCTCCATATGCCTTTTGGAGGTGAGGTTTCTGCGATTTCTAGTGTTACGTATGTCGTGTCCTCGAACTAATAGCAGGGTGAAACTATTTGACCAAGCGGTGATTACGACTATCTGACGAACTATCTGCCAAAAATTGCTTACGTATAGTTGGTCGTTGAGCTCCCCCGCCTCCTTGTTCCTTCTGGTTTTCTTACGGTATTATTAATATTTCCCAAATAAGCGATTCGTTGTTTTTACTCCTTTTCTCCACGGTACAACTGCTCCAAAATTGTATCCATTGTAACCATCATACATCACGATCCTGGTGAAAACAGGACATAAAATATGCTGCCTTGAACAAGTAAAATATCAAGATCCTACATCTACAATGCAAAATAATAATGTAAAACATGATGCAAATATGCACTCATCAATAATGTTCTTGTCTCATGTGTGAGTAATTTCCTTGGGCGTGGGAGATGTGGGGATTGGTGAGATGTGATGTCTTAGTCATATTTTCCATTAGTTTGTGATTGATTCTAATTACTATATTATGTGTGCTTGACTATGCATGAGATGTCTAATGCTTGTTGTCCAATTAAGGCACAGACAACATGATGCTTTGTTCTACATAGATAGTGTCAAAACCAGATTTTAATCCGGATGCTGTTATGTCATACGCCATAATCCCGAGGTTACCATTTTTGCGAGACAAAACAAATTGGATATCCGCGATTACATCATCCATTACAAACCATAAATAAGGTCATACACAAATAAGGATCTCATGATCCAGTCTTAATACAACAAGCGTGGATGAGGGCACAGGATCTTGATGAAGGAAGATAGTCCTAGTTATCATAGCCATCCTGGCCATCGTCTTGGTAGTCTCCTTCATAGTCTGGCCATGAGAATAGCCAGGGACAAAAGCCATGAGTACTCTTTAAGTACTCGCAAACTACCACTAACAATTAGTATAGTTCTAAAGTAGAGTAATAACTCTAAGTTTAACTATAAAGTTAAGTTTGAAAACTAAGCTGAGTTGAAACAAAGGAATATAAAATAAAGTTCTAGAATCACTTAAGTTGGGAAGCTAGTGTCATAGTCACAACTATGTTGTGGTCGAGTCAAGATTCATCATTCATTTCATAAGTTATTTTGAAAACATCGACAACGAAGCAGTATGGCCACTCCAACTGTCCATAACATGAGACACGGCTATTGAATAGTTTGACACTCTGCGGTGGTACACTTTCACCACAAGATTCGATACATACATCGGGGATAACCACAGATAAGTCATACTTAGTATGCAGATAATCAAACATAACCTTTCCTTTACACACCCTAGTATAAGCACCTCTCCTATGAGCATGGCCTCCCAACCATGACCATCATCATCTTGGGCACTACATAGGTGGAAAACATTGAGAGGTAGCCTCAGCTCAAACCTCTCCATGAGAACTAATACTATTGCATATAAGCGTCTGGCTAAGCCTTACCCAATTCAGGTATTGTGGTTATACGGTAAATTTGGAATGGTATGCATCCGAATCAACCATCAGTTTTGTAAAGGGTTAAGGCTCATGCCTCAACATTTTCATCATCATAAACCTTTTGTGTTTCTCAACACATGTCAAAACATCTCAATAGAATGACTCATCATTCTAAGGTTTTCTAATTCATTTCACCAAGTGTTCCCATCTAGAGTGACTCAAGTTTTTATCTACTCTAAACTACTAGGTTAAGAGTGTTCACTAAGGTGGAAAGATGGGATCAATGTCATGCCATAGAATGACATCTAAAGTTATCTAGATAGGTCAAGTTTTATACTTTTTATGCTACCTTCAAAACAAGTAAGGGACTTTGGTAAAGTAAAGGAAGTAAAGCTTGAAAATAATACTTAGGGTAAGTAATAGTCAAAGTGGTATAACCAAAGCATGCCTAAAGCATCTTTGCTCAAATCCTCTAGCTTAATTCTAGCTTGCTAAGCATTATACTTGCAAGTGTTAGCTTGCATTATTAATGATGGCTTGCCTTGTCTTGATCACGATGGTTGAAGTTTCTTCCTCGTCTTGATAGCACTCCTCCTCCTCGAAAGCTTGGTCGGTACTATCGTGTATAAATACATATGGAGTATACAATCACCAAACAATACTTAACTAGTCTACTTAGCACTCTAAGGCACACATTTGATGATCTATTATCATCACAAGATTTTATTAACTAGTTTCATTCCTTTTATTTGAGAAAACTAATTTGTACTCATTGAAAATTAACTAAGATTTAATATTCACCACTTAAAATATGGGATCATGTGGACACATTTCATCACCACATATTCTAACATGTGGGAATGTGATTTAAGGGTTGGTTCATAATTACTTTGGTTTAAGTTCATTATTTAATGATTTAAAGTGACTAGAAATGCCTATATAGCATTATTTTGGTACTAGTCCAAAGTCACTGCATGTAAACCTTAATATTATTACATATTCAGATAGGTATGGTTAAATGTGATTTTTGAGAGTTGGAATCAACTCAAAAGCTATCATAGTTGATTTTATAAAATGTTTGAATGTGCAAAATCTTACATCTTGTTATGTTTACTAGGAGATATCTCTAACTCGAAATGAATTAAATCCAACGGGCTTGGATAGATCTTGTCAGTAGATTTCTAACACAATTGGAATCACTCCATTTGGATTTGTAAATCTCTCTGAAATTATTTTCAAACTAGGGGCAGAACTAAGTTCAAACCTAAATGGAAAACCTTAATTTGAATTAGTGAAATTTGTACGGGAAGGAAAATGGGCCGGCCAGTTTCCGTGGCGAAGAACAACTGAAAGGGGTCCATAGGTCAGCGGCTCTTACCTTGAAAGCGTCTGAGCGATGTGGGCCATTAGATTAAAAAAGGAAGATCTCTGAGGAGTGTTGTCTCCGTGAGCAGGTCACCGGCGAGGACTAACCCTAAGCGGCTTGGTGGGGGTGCAGGGGGCATGCCAGAGTTCCAGCTCTTGTGGCGAGGCGGGCAAGCGAGCGTGCGTCGGCGGCGGAACTTCGAGGTGGTCGCGCCGGCTCTTGGGGTGGGCGAAATCGATGCCTTCTCCTCCTCTGCGGGCTCCTCGGCTAAATTCCGAACTATGGCTCGGCGGCTCGGCGAGAGGTGAGGAAGGATCGGTGAGGAGATGGGAGTGGAATGGTGTGAGTCATTGGTCTTGGGGAGGCTCCTTTAATAGAGGCGACGAGGAACCGAGCAGCATGATGGCGACTCGCCGGTGGCGGAATCTCTGACTAGAGGCATGGACAGCGTGGCGGACGGTGGCCTGCCTCCTGGTGGTGCTCTCTGGCTTCAATGCGTGGCTAAGGCGGTGGCGTTTGGTTGGGAGTGTCCCGTGCTCACGGGGAGCAGGCGGTGCTCGGCGCGATGCCTGGCCGTGGAGTCACGTGCGGCGCACATCCATGTATGGTGGGGTCTTTGGGGTCGGCGGGCGGCGTCTGATTTTATGTCGATGGCGGATCTGTTGCATGCTAGCGGCGATCGCGCTTTGTACTGTGAGCAGCCTTGAAGAGAATGGGCGGCTGGGGTGTAGTCGAGGCACAGGGGTGATCGAGGGTGGAGCAGGAGTGGCGGTAGGGTTAAGCGGAGCTAGTGGTGGCGCTGGAATGATGCAGCCTTGATGCATGGCGCTCTGTCCACGATCGGGTGGCGACCACAAAGTGGCGACGCTCCACTACTGCTGCGGCTTAGGGGTAGGCCCGTGAGGGTCTGGTTGGACTCAGGGGGACAAGGGTGATCAATGCCACTCAAATTGCTCGACAAGATTTGATCAAAAACAGTAATAGTTACGCTAATTTGATTCTGCCTGCCAGGTGTTCGATCAAATGGCCGCAAGAACAAAACATTTGAATTTTGGGCTGAATTTTGGAGGGGTGTTGTATCTTATGCTTGAGCTTCTAGGTGTGCTTGGGTTTTGAAAATGGAATTCATTTGAGTGGTTTTGGAATAAGTGTGATCTATACATATGAACTACATTCAATTTTCAATTATCATTTAAATTCAGTGTTTGAAAGTTTTTGGCAGATCAAAAATTGGCCCTTGGTACACTACTACATGTACTAGCAAGGGGTGCAAAGATCCATATTTGTTTCTATTAACAATTGAGTCCTAGGAATAGCCAAAGTAGGCATGGTGATTAAAATGGCACAAATGACCATTTGCTTAGTTTATTCCTTTTGATTTGTTTTTGTTTGGGATTTGTTTGGGAATGATCAACATGATGTTTATTTCACCTAAGAATCATTTTACAAGCAATGGATCACTTAAACAAGGAAATTCAAAACAACTCCTATTTAAATGCACACACATATGAATGCTTTAATACTTTTAATTGGGAAAGTTTTTGTTAACTCTAAATTTTGATCATTGGGATCTTAATAACCTTGGATTAAAGTTTTGGGATGTTACAAACCTTCCCTCCTTAAACAAAATCTCGTCCCGAGATTTACGAAAGAAAACTAGGAACTAAAGAGATCTGTGAACTCTGTCCTAATGTAATTTTCTTGCTCCCAAGTGGCTTCCTCTTCAGTATGGTTGCCCCATTGAATCTTGAGAAACTTGATTCTCCTGGTTCTAGTGGTTCTGTAAGCTTCCTCCAAGATACGGATGGGCACTTCACGATACGTCAGGTCCTTGTGGATCTACACAGCTCTGTGATCGATGTTCTTGAAAACTTGATCTTCTTAGGCACTTCTAGGCATTTGCGAAATGTGAGATATGGAACACATTGTGGATGGTGACATCTCTTCTAGCGATTCCAGTTGATACGATACTTCTCCTCGATGGTTCAGAATCTTGAAGGGCCCGATATATTTGGGGGCTAACTTTCCTTTCAGACTAAAGTGTTGCGTTCCTTTCAATGGCGAAACCTTGAGATATCCAAAATCTCCAACATTGAAAGTCAGGTCTCTCCTTCTCTTGTCAGCATAACTCTTCTGTCTAGATTGGGCGGTCTTGAGGTGCTCACAGACTTTGTGCACCTATTCTTCGGCTTCTCGGAGAATGTCGGGTCCGAAGATCTGACTCTCCCTACTTGCGACCAATTCAAAGGGGTACGACACTTTCTTCCATATAGGAACTCAAATGGTGCCATCTGCAAGCTAGCTTGGTAACTGTTGTTATATGAGAATTCTGCGAAAGGTAGGCAGTCTTCCCATTTTGATCCATATTCTAACACACAAGCTCTAAGCATATCCTCTAAGATTTGGTTGACTCTCTCAGTCTGTCCATCAGTTTGCGGGTGATAAGCGGTGCTGAAGTTCAACTTGGTGCCTAATCCTTCCTGAACTTTCTGCCAAAATCTCGAGGTAAACTGGGTTCCTCGATCTGATACTATGGTCTTGGGGGTTCCATGCAGACTAGCAATCCTAGCAATATACAACTCTGCTAGCTTCGCACTCTGGTAAGTTGTCTTGACTGGTATGAAGTGGGCTACCTTGGACAGCCTATCAACTATGACCTAGATTGAGTCATTTCCCCTACTAGAAGTAGGCAAACCGGTGATAAAGTCCATTCCGGAATCTGTAATGGTTGCAACAGTCCTGCGGGACTCTGACGCTCTGCTTTGACCCTTTGACAGATGTCACACTTGGCGATGTAGCTTCCGATTTACATCTTGGGGGTTACAACGAAGTCAAGGTTCTCCACTTGGCCTTCAGCTCCGGGTGACTGGGCATCTCCATTGGCATTCCCATGAAGTCACGTCTTGCATAGTGAGCAAAACGGGTTCCTTGGATTTGGTTGAAACTGAGGGCACACAGACGTGCGAGAGCTTCATGCATTGCCACAGCTAATCCATCTAGCTTGTTCTCTCTCACGGAGAACTGGATTCTCCGGATGTTGGTGCTTGATGCTTCCTCGAAGATCAGCGGTGACTAGCCTTGTAAATCCCCTCACAGGGGTCCTGGAAGTTGAGCTCCAAGAAACTCCGGATTCAGGCGTCGATGCTTTCAGACAGGGAATCCAGATCCCACTCGAAGATCAGCTGGCCTCCATTGCCCAATTGGTAGAACTTGCTGAACTGAGTCTCCATCTACAAGAATTTAGGATGAGTAAGTTAGTGAAGTGATCAAGTGTGTCAAATTTTAGGTAGTAATGTAAGAATTGGAGGAACATGAATTTTTGAGAAAGAATGAATTCCCAAGGATAAGGGAGGAAATAGTTTTTCATAAATACTCACTTTGGTTTTGAAATTAAATTTTTGTTCGGACCTCCATTCTAACTAGGGTCTCCTCTGGTCAGGATGGCTCTGATACCAATTTGTCAACACCCGGATTTTTAATCCCAGATGCCTGTTATATCATACATCGCAATCCTAGAATTATCATTTTTGCGAGACATAACAGATTGGATATCACAGTACATCATCCATTACAAACCATAAATATGGTCTTACACAAATAAGGATCTCATGATCCAGTCTTAATACAACAAGCAGCGGAATACATAATAAGCGTAGCGGTGGGGTCCATCTTCAGGGGCACAAGCAATCTTGAAGGCGATATTCCTAGTTATCATAGCCGTCCTGCTGGCCATCATCTTGGTAGTCTCCTTCATAGTCTGGCCATGAGAATAGCCAGGGACAAAAGCCATGAGTACTCTTTAAGTACTCGCAAACTACCACTAACAATTAGTATAGTTCTAAAGTAGAGTGCTAACTCTAAGTTTAACTATAAAGTTAAGTTTGAAACCTAAGCTGAGTTCAGAAACAAAGAAAGATAAAATAAAGTTCTAGAATCACTTAAGTTAGGAAGCTAGTGTCATAGTCACAACTCTGTTGTGGTCAAGTCAAGATTCATCATTCATTTCATAAGTTATTTTGAAAACATCTGACAACGAAACAGTATGGCCACTCCAACTGTCCATAACCGCGGACGCTACTATTCGAATAGTTTGACACTCTGTAGAGGTGGTACACTTTCACCACAAGATTCGATACATCTGTCAGGGATAACCCTGAATCGTCATACTTAGTATGCAGATAATCAAACATAACCTTTCCTTTACACACCCTAGTATAAGCACCTCTCCTATGAGCATGGCCTCCCAACCATGACCATCTGTCATCTTGGGCACTTCATAGGTGGACAACATTGAAAGGTAGCCTCAGCTCAAACCTCTCCGAGAGAACTAATACTATTGCATATAAATGTCATAAGCCTTACCTAATTCAGGTATTGTGGTTATACGGTAAATTTGGAATGGTATCGCATCCGAATCCAACCATCAGTTTTGTAAAAGGGTTAAGGCTCATGCCTCAACATTTTCATCATCATAAACCTTTTGTGTTTCTCAACACATGTCAAAACATCTCAATAGAATGACTCATCATTCTAAGGTTTTCACAATTCATTTTCACCAAGTGTTCCCATCTAGAGTGACTCAAGTTTTTATCTACTCTAAACTACTAGGTTAAGAGTGTCCACTAAGGTGGAAAGATGGGATCAATGTCATGCCATAGAATGACATCTAAAGTTATCTAGATAGGTCAAGTTTTATACTTTTTATGCTACCTTCAAAACAAGTAAGGGACTTTGGTAAAGTAAAGGAAGTAAAGCTTGAAAATAATACTTAGGGTAAGTAATAGTCAAAGTGGTATAACCAAAGCATGCCTAAAGCATCTTTGCTCAAATCCTCTAGCTTAATTCTAGCTTGCTAAGCATTATACTTGCAAGTGTTAGCTTGCATTGTTAATGATGGCTTGCCTTGTGTAGTGCAGTGGTTGAAGTTTTCTTCCTCGTCTTGATAGCACTCCTCCTCCTCGAAAGCTTGGTCGGTACTATCGTGTATAAATACATATGGAGTATACAATCACCAAACAATACTTAACTAGTCTACTTAGCACTCTAAGGCACACATTTGATGATCTATTGTCATCACAAGCATCACAAGATTTTATTAACTAGTTTCATTCCTTTTTTTGAGAAAAGTAACTTGTACTCATTGAAAATTAACTAAGATTTAATATTCACCACTTATAATCTGGGATCATGTGGACACATGTCATCACCACATATTCTAACATGTGGGAATGTGATTTAAGGGTTGGTTCATAATTACTTTGGTTTAAGTTCCTTATTTAATGATTTAAAGTGACTAGAAATGCCTATATAGCATTATTTTGGTACTAGTCCAAAGTCACTGCATGTAAACCTTAATATTATTACATATTCAGATAGGTATGGTTAAATGTGATTTTTGAGAGTTGGAATCAACTCAAAAGCTATCATGGTTGATTTTATAAAAATGTTTGAATGTGCAAAAGCTTCTGTCTTGTTATTTTTACTAGGAGAGATCTCTAACTCTAAATGAATTAAATCCAACGGGCTTGGATAGATCTTTTCAGTAGCTTTCTAACACAAATTTTTCTCCGAGCTTGTTTACTATCTCAAAAGTGGTTCTTAAGTTATAGGCAAGTTTTTGACCGAACAGTTACGCAAATTTTGGGTTTGCTTGTTCGAGTTGGACCCCAACTAGAGTTTTGGACGGAAATCCAACCCTCTTTCTTGCACGGAAAGTCCACGCTCCTTATATACACGAGGCAGCGACCTATTGAACCAACACCAATCGAACAAATCAATCTACTAATTTTTTGTTTTCATCTATTTTTTTTCTTTCTCCATTTTTTGTTGCTTCTCGTTCTTCCGTAGTTCTTCATCTGGAGGGCTCTTGAATCCATGAGGCTCTAGGGGTGGTCAGGTGACCTAGG
This sequence comes from Avena insularis, assembly GCA_023614405.1. Lineage (NCBI taxonomy): Eukaryota > Viridiplantae > Streptophyta > Magnoliopsida > Poales > Poaceae > Avena > Avena insularis. Next base: position 559,317,430 of record CM042692.1, on the reverse strand, counting down.
CAGCCATAGCCGGACATGCAGCCTGACGAGTCCCTCCGATGGCGGGGTTTCGGGTCCTCAAAAGCGCCCGTCGGACTGTCTTGCGTACCGCGCTTCTGGCGAGCCTCCCTCGGCGCGTGCAGCCACGCATCGCGCTCGGCGCCTAGGGTACACGGTGACGTGTTCATGTTTGAACACACTTTTTGGCGACTATGCTGGGGACGAAGATTTAAACGGTCTCCAGCTCGTTCTTGCTACGAAGAAGCTGCAATCTACAAGCGGTATCATGAATCCTCAATCTTCCTACATAGATGCATATTACTCTTATGTTGATGTTGCTAGATCTTTTTATATGTGTACTGTATCGGCTAGCCCTAGTTTTCACTATATGCAAAAGCCGATGCATAATAATCTACATGCTTCAACTTATCTTAGTAACTTGCAACATGTAAATTCGAATTCTCATGCATCGGCAAACCCATAAATTCACATGTTGATGAATAACATGATGAATTATGTTAATCCATATGAAACACCCGATGTTAGAAATTTTAATAGCATGCAACCAAGTGTTTCATCTTCATATCCATCGACAAATAAGTTGCAATCTCTAGGTTTAGCTTCAAACATGCCAATGGATAAAGAAATTGGACATGCTACAACTAGTTATTTGCCTAATTACTCTCACTCATCATATGCTACACCTTATATTTTAGCACCGTATGCAACTAATGATATTCATAATTGACTTCACCTTTATGGTTATGGCGAATAAGTGGAAACTCAATAGAAGCTAATGTTCCATCATCTAGTACTGTAGCGTATGGTACATCCCCCGCACAATTACAAAGTTTCGGTGACACCTCATTGCCAAAATATACAAAAAGCATTGGGGGCATTCTTATGCAGGAACAAATGACTTGAAGGAAAAACTCGCAGCTGAGTTCAAGAAGCTTAATTCTCTTCACCTAGAGCTAGAAGAGAGGCCCCACGATCTTGCTACAATACAAGCTTATGAGGCATACAACAAGAAGCGTGAAGAGGAGCGTAAGGCAAACAAGATCAGGTTTTCCCCTTATCAATTGCTAATGTTGCCGAAAGAAACTAAAAGCATCGGGGATAAATCATGTGCAGCTGAGGTTAACGTCGATAATGTTATTACATTTGATGATTTATCGGAGGAACATCTTTAGTTATTTGAGACACTCAAGAAGAAGTGTGATGAGGAGTTTGATGCATTTTAAAAGAAGATGAAAGAAGATCATGAAGCATATAAGAAAAAACTTGAAGAAGAAGAACTGCAACAGTTTCTTGCAAGTCTTGAAAAGGACCATCAAGACAATACTACTCAAGTTGAAGGAATCGATTCATCTCCTCCACGCAGAAATCAAGTTGAATCCACCTCTACATCAAGGAAAAAAGAAGAATCTTTGCAATATGATGAAGCCCATGAAGGTGAGAATGATTCTGTTAGGATAGATAATTCGGTTAATGAAAAAGCCGAATCAGAAAATACATATGCCGAATCTATCAAATCAGAAGAAGCATGCTTCGTTGATCAAGAGCATGGCAAGCTTATCAAAATAGCCGTGCTTGACTTTTCTAGATCTAAGGGAGATTACGTCTTGCCTTGAGTTCTATTCAAAGAAATTGATGATCGTCAAGAACTAGAAAATATAGCCGAACAATGTTCGGTTGACAAAGAACATCAAAGTGAAGAGGCATAAAGTCCAGAAAAGGAAGAAGAAAAGGCGTTGGAGAATTATCTAGAGGCCGTGCAAGATATGGTTCAGGTCATGCAACTATCATACTCTCCCAATTTCTTCAAAGAGGTACATCTAGCAAATAATTTACTTATATTCCTATTTGGTCAAAACTTTATTATTGATACATCTGTTAGGAAAATTCTCATAAGCTATGAAAGACCAATCGAGAGAGGTAATTTATTTGTTAGTAATATAATTGTGACAAAACCTATCGTCAACATGTTGTACTCTTTAGAGAGACCGATAATAACGAATTATTACAGCCAAAGCTTCCCACATGGTTTCATCTAGATTTTATATGTACATGGGTAGCTTTGTTTATTTCATACTTGGCTAACATTTGGTCTCAAGTGAGACATATGTGTTTTAATCTTTTTAGTTTCAAAAACATAAAGCCAAAGTTATTGTCTCTTGAAAAGGCGATGCTAGTATAACTGTATTCGAAGACATCAGAAAAGAAGTGCAGAAAAGAACACATAGCCGAACTAGGTGATGTAAAATCTGAACCATTCGGTTGCTCAATTCCAAAACCGTTCTCACAACAAGATCGGTTAGAAGATAAAAGGTGTACCTATAGTTTGAGAATGTGTGATCGTATATTTGACATGTTGCTGAAAATTGATTATATTAGAATTCTTGATCACAATGTGCAACCATCATTACAAGGACGAATGTATTGCAAGTTGCATGATTCGTTCGATCATAGTATAGAGGATTGAAACATGTTCCATTAAATAGTACAATCAGCTATTAATAAAGGATGATTGATTTTTTTGAAAGCATAACTGATGACAATTCTATTTCGATTGGTCTTGATGGCCAAAATATATTGCATCGACTACCTCTAGTCGATTCGTGTAATGATGAGCAGTACTTGAAGGAAGATGATGGGATCAAGCTCTCAAGCAAAGAGATTATTGAAGAGCATATTGCAAATGTTCTTGAAGGAAAGAGTTCCATTGAAGTTATGATGAAGATATCAAGCATAGGGGGGCAACAAGAAAACTCGGAGATCGATTCGTGCAAAACTCCAAAAGACAAAGGCTGGAATAAGCACAAGGGTAAGAAACCAAAAGTCACTTTTGCACAATTGCTGGAAAAATACAAAAAGGATAGTGAAGCCAAAAGTTCTTATTGACAAAGTAGTGCAAAAGCATCAAGATCACCCCAAGGCAAAGTCTAAAGACATGGATTGGCAAAAGGAGAAATTAAGTGCTACCAATGCCAATGTCATGGATACCTTCCTATGCTAATTTTTATTCATATCCATTATTGGAAAGGTATGATTCACGAGCACATTATCCATGTAATTCTAGATTATCTCACCCAAATTATGCAGCTCCAAGAAGGTCAATTGATCAACAGTCACATGTCAAAGACCATTACAATATAAAAGAATTGGACCGGAGTTCATGGGTAAAGAAAGAAGTGATCAAGAAAGTTTACCAGTGAAAAGGATGGGCCTTAAATGTGTTGTTTCAGATTTGACTGAAAATAATAAGAAGGCAGCTGAATTGATGTTGGCTACTAAGGGCAAGGAAGTGAAGCGAGTAACTTTCAAAGACCCAGTTTCCAAATCTGAACAAGCAAAATTCAAGGTTCCCAAGATTAAAAAAGTCATGCCATTGTGTGAAATAAAACCATAGCCAAGATGCCCACTTGGCTTATCACATTGGCAAGAGAGGAAGATATATAGGCTTACAACCAAGGAGTTGAAGAAAATAAACATGGTGTGGATTCCCAAAGTAATCCCTCAAGGCAAGAAAGATGTGTGAGATCCTATCATAAGAAGGACGACAAGAGTGGAGAACAAAAATAATAAAGCCAACAAGCAACCAGGCCAAAGAATTCGGTATCAATATCCAAAACTTCGGCCAGCACATCATCTATATTATTATACTTCACCATTAATGCCTATGCCATGGAATTCATCCCCAGGTATGATTGGTTACCCACCATGGATTTATTTTGATCCATGGATGCATCATAATTATGTACATCATGAAAGGGTATTGCCAAATCATTATTCCTATGATTAGTTGCAACTTTGTTGCTAATCCAAGAGGCCGAATATTTGAAGTTCATAATTAGATTTGTTGTTTTGTTTACTTTGACTGTACATACTTTAGTGGATGAATTATGCATGCCCATTAGGGCAAAGATATATGGCTGATATTTGTTTTATCGCCCTCAGATCATTATCCAATCATGGACGATGTGGTGTTCTAACATCGTCCTTGGTTCTATTGAAGACCGAGACAAGGTATGTATTCATTAGCAACTGTGCTTATGCTTATGTGTTGATAATTTGGCTTATAAATCTTTGAAATGTATGAAAGGCCAAATTGTCTTTAATTTCATTATTAGGTGTAGATGTTGAGCATGATATATATTGATATTAATTTTGTCTCTCTAGTACCACAGAGATTATATTTTGACTATTCAGTTTTAAAAGCAATAACAAATGCATTAGTATTGTTTATTCTCTTTATGGTGTTGTTTTATGAAGTCTCATGCCGCTTAGAGTATCTTGCACAAACCATATAGTTGAATGTGAAGCTTTGTTGTTCGTGCTAGAGATTTTTATTTCTATAGGTGCTAAACATATTGAGGCTTCTAGTGATTCATTGTGAGTAGTGCAATGATGTCCATGGTTTACCAAAGTTTCGACGAATCACTTGTTATTTATTTTGATACACTAGTAGAAAAAGGGGCTTCGGTTCGGTCCAGAGTGTGACACTAGTCCCGATTTGTTACGGACCGGGACTAGTATGAGCACTAGTCCCGGTTCGCACCATTTTCAGCGGCTCAGATCCCAGGGAAACTCTAGTCCCGGGTCGTTCCGGAACTTTAGTCTCGGCCCGTGATACGGCCCGGGACTAAAGAGAATGTATGACGGCGCTGGGACTAAAGCAACACCCTCTAGTCCCGGGTCGAGACATAAGGCGGGACTAGAAAAATTTGGCAATTTTTTTGGCGGGTTTTGCCACGGCAGGAAAACGTGTAAAAATCCTGCCGCGGCAGGAGATTTCTGTCCAACCCCCCCGCGACAAAAATCCTGCCAGGCAAAAAAACGTACAACCTATCAAAATGTGCGAAATAAAATTCGAGTTCGATTTCAACAGCCTTAGGCCGTTTGGGATTATTTTAGATTTTTAAAATTCAAAAAGGAAAAATGTTATTTAAAAAATTAAATTTTTTTTGCAATTTTTTATCCCATATTTGGATTCCTCACATTTTTCTGATAATAATGGATATATTATTTGTCAAATTTCGATTTACAGATTTAAAGATATTATTTATGCCAAATTAAATGAAAAATGAATAAAATATTATTTTCATTAGTTTTTTAATTTCATTGGATTAAAATATTATTATTACTTAATTATTGTTGTTTACTTAAATAGTTGTTTGTTATTTTGAAAAATAGAGATGTGTGACATTGATATGAGCTAATAGGACCGATATGGTAGTCTTGACAACAAGGTACAAATGGGCTTCGTGGGAGGACATCCTGATGGAACAGAGAAGTTAAGCGTGATGGGGGTGGAGTAGTGCTAGGATGGGTGACCGACCAAGAAGTATGACCATGAATACAATTTGACCTAAGATTAAGTATAGTTAGTGTTAAAAATGTCCAAGTAAGAGGATTAACGAGTCAAACAATTCAAAAGTTCAAGAAAAAATTCGAAAAAAAAATTAAAAAAATTTCTAGTCCCGGGCCGTATTACGACCAGGGACTAAACATCCTCCGCCCCCCCCACTCCGGAAAAAGGGCCTCTAGTCCCAGGTCGTAGCAAACCGGGACTAGAGGTTGGGGCCTTTAGTCCCGATTTAGTAGTCCCGGGTGCGAAACCAGGACTAATGGCCCTTACCACCCGGGACTATAGGCCCTTTTTCCACTAGTGATACATGTCTAGATGTAACTTTCATCTTGGATTGATTTATCATTGCTCATATATCTAGACATGAAAACTGAAGTGCAAATCAGTTCGCTCAACAAACATCCGGCTACCATGTTACTCACGATATATTTCATATCCTACAGGAGCCGATACTTTGTTTTGCCAACATAGGTAAGGACGGATTGGAGACTACCGCTTCGACCACTAATGAAATATCTAGTGCGGGTAAATATGAAGAATAGAGGAAGGCCATTGTTTATTACATGAAAATCTGAACCAAAGGGTGAACATGACAATTCAGTTGCTTTTCAAATGTTCATTAATAGGTAATGATCTTTATTGCCAAACAGTTGGTGAAATTCTTCTTGAGCAACATGAATGAAGACCTGGTCAGGATCATTGTGGGCGTTTTCATGAAGGAAATTATGATATTCATCAACTTTGAGATGAGGTGATTGTTCTTAACGCAAATTATTTGAGTAAATCATACACAAGTGGCTGATATATATTTATCGCCCTCAACATATATGGCCGATATAGAGTTATCGCCCTAAGACAACCAATGGGCGATGGAGTGTTGACATCATCCTTAGATTAAAAGTGGAGCAACTTATTTTCTGGCACGCAAGCTCTGCCAGAAAATAGGGGGCATGTGTTGGCACTCGTTGTGGGCTCGTAACTAACCAAGACAAATGTAGAGACACTCGTAAAGTTTACTTGGAGGATTATTAATCATCATCAAAGAGGAACCGTATCAAGTCAAGCCATGATCAGGCTTAATAGCCGATTATGCTAGTGTTCATAGAAGACTTAGGGATTGATATATGGAGGCTTCCACTATGACTCCTTTAAGATGATCTCAAGTGAAAAAGTGCCAAACATGAAAGTTGTGCGCCTCTTTGAAACAAGCAACATTGGTTTTTGAGTCATCTTGATTCGAGTTAGTATGCAAAATTGAGAGCCAAAATACTGGTAGGGACCAAATTTCCATGACGGGCTCGCGGGACCACAGACTAGGTCTGCCCTTTGGCCTGAATTATGCCAAAAAGTGCATTAGCGAACTTATTTTCGTCCGATCTGCATAAATCGGTCAAGCTCAATTCGGATAAAAAAGTGATAAACATGAGAGTCTTCAGTTTTTTGAGATAAACAACTTTGTTTTTGGAGTCATCTTCATCTGATCAAGTATGTGGCCTCCAGATTCAAGATACGGCAGAACTGAGTTAAATTTGCTCGGTCTAAATCCGACTTTGACACAAACATAAGGAGAAAAGTCCATCAATATCAGATCACATGGCCAACATCATAGTTGTTCGTTGTTTCGAGACGCACAATTTTTATTTTTACGACATTTCGATCTGAGCGTGTTAACTATCTCAAAAGTGGTTCTGAAGTTATAGGCAAGTTTTTGACCGAACAGTTACGCAAATTTCGGGTTTGCTTGTTCGAGTTGGACCCCAACTAGAGTTTTGGACAGGAATCCAACCCTCTTTCTCGCACGGAAAGTCCAGCCGCTCCTTACATACACAAGGGGTGACGACCGATTCGAATAAATCAATCTACTAATTTTTCGTGTTCATCTACTTTTTATCCCTCTCCCTTGTATCTTGCTTCTCGTTCTTCCGTAGTTCTTCATACCGGAGGGCTGCAAATCCATGAGGCTCTAGGGGCGGTTGGGCCGACCTAGGGCAACCCATAGCCACCGCGACGCCCTGGCGGGGTCCCTCCCGAGCGAGCGGGGTTTCGGGTCCTCAAAAGCGCCCGTCGGACTGTCTTGCGTACCGCGCTTCCAGCGAGCCTCCCTCAGCGTGTGCTACAGCGCATCGCGCTCGGTGCCGAGGGTACATGGTGACGTGTTCGTGTGCGAACACCATGATGCATACGATTATACTGTGGTCGATAGAAAGAGTATCCTATGTGTTGCAATACTCCCTTTTGAAGCCTATATTACCTGATCCACTTCTCCTAGTATAACTAGGTTTGGCTTGTATGCACTGCTAGAGCTTTTATATGTGTCCTGCTTAGCCATGCTTAGCTATTGAGGCTGGTTCAGATAGTTGTATCAAAGATGTATATGAATCTAGTATGACAGGAGAACGAGATATGTTGATGAGATGAGATCAGTGGTGAAAGTTAGACATTGTAAGGCTTATATGGGAGGCCATAGTGAGATGTGGTTTTCTTATTCCTATACTTGCCACCCAAGGACCCGAGTTCTTGCCTTCAGAATCAAGATGAGTGTGCAACCACACGGGGGCGTGGAATCCCCCTTGACTCAATAACTTTCCTAGTTTGGATCCATAAGTCCGTAGTTTGAGATATTGATTCGGTATCCGCGTTGGAAAATGTTTTGGAGATTGTGCATCACACAGGGCGTGTCCTGGGTGAAGGGTTCTGCGGGGCTTGCAACTAATGATCCTCGGAACATAGGATTGAGACCGAGATGAGAGTGCGACCGACTATAGCAGACGGGTGGCCCTTTCTGGTGACTCATGGATCTAGGCGAAAGTAAGGAAAAGGTCGTGTTCAATCACCCTCTACCGGTGCATAAGCGAAGTGCATTTACCCGAGGGCACTACAAGAAGATTGTTCTGAAGGGTTTCGCGGCATAGTAAATCAAAATTTTCTACGGATGCGAACAGAGGGAAGCCAAGATCTAATCTAGGAGATGCAAACAACGAGAGAGATTAGATTGGATCTTCATACCCTTGAAGATTCGCACAGCGGAACGTTCGTCGGAACGTGGGTGATGTAGTCGTACTCGCTTCTCCTCCTCGCGATCCGATCCGATCTAGCACCACAAGTGGCGGTGCCTCCGTGAGATGCACACGTGCAGCACCTCGACGTCTCCTCCTTCCTTGGACCAGCAAGTATGGTGGAGAGATGGATTGGATCTACAACACGACGGCGTGGTGTATTTGGTGGAGAATTTCTGCAGCCGCTTCGCCAACATGGGAGCGAGGGAGAGAGGAAGGCAACAGGCTACTAGGGCTTGGAGGAGATGTGTAGGTTGGGGGAGGCTCACCAGCCCTCTATATATATTGTGTGGTGCGGCCAGCCCTTGCCCATCCTCCAAGCCTATCTCTAGTTTAAACGATTTAAACTCTCCCTTATAGAAACCCTATCTTATCTCTAGTTTAAACGATTTAAACTTATCTAGGATCGGCTGGGCCCTATGGGGCCTTGTGCCCCTGGCCCAATGCGCCAGGACACTCCCTCATAGGCCATGCACCCTCCGGAAGGTGGGACCACGTTGGCCCCTTCGGAAGGTTCTAAAGCTTCGGTACAATACCGATTAATCCGAACAATTCGAACTCCAAAATCAGCTGCCTTATATGAATCTTATTCTCCGGACCACTCCGGAACCTCTCGTGATGTCCCGGATCCCATCCAAGACTCCGAACAAAAATTCATAAACCAAGTATCCAATCTATCCTAGCGTCGAGACACGTTAAGTGTGTGACCCTGCGGGTTCGAGAATATGCAGACATGATCTTCTATCAATAATCAACAGGGTGCAGGCACCCATATTGACTCCACACATTCATCGATGATCATATCGGATGAACCACGATGCCAGGATTCAATCAATCCCATATATATATATTCCCCTCGTCTCGCGATATTTTACTTGCCCGAGATTCGATCGTCGGTATCGTCATACCTAGTTCAATCTCCTTCACAGCAAGTACTTTACTCGTTCCGTAATCCGATATCACTTTGTGATTAACTCCTTAACCACATGCTTGCAAGCGGTGTTGATATCGATTACCGAGTGGGCCCGAAGTATATCTCTCCGACTTGGGAGGGACAAATCCCATCTCGATACATACAACCCAATGATACTTTACGATTACGAGAGACACCTTTATGATCACCCTCTCATAGGATGACGTTTGATGACCTCAAAGCTTTCTTCCGATACCAGGGAGTTGTATTATCTCATGGTCTAAGGAATACAATATTTGACATAAGAAAAACTTCGCAAAGACGAACACGATGACACGATCTAATTGCTTAGTTTGGGTCTATCCACCATATCATTCTCCAATGATATGATCTCATTATCAATTGACAACTCATGTCTATGGTTAGGAAACCTTAACCATCATTGATCAATGAGCTAGTCCATAGCGGCGTACTAGGGACACGGTGTTGTTCACAAACCACACATGTATTAATGTTTCCGCTTAATACAATTCTAGCATGGAATATAAACTTTATCATGAACAAGAATTATAATAATAACATCTTTATTATTGCCTCTAGGGCATAATTCCAACAGTCTCCCACTTGCACTAGAGTCAATAATCTAGTTTACATTTGGCAACAATCTCACACCCATGGCACTGAGGTGTTGATCATGTTTTACACGTGGAAGAGGTTTAGTCAATGGATCTGCGACATTCAGATCTGTATGTACTTTCTGATCTTCGGATCTCCATCGCTATATAATCTCGGATTATATGAAACTTGGTTGATATGCTTGGTCTTTGGATGATATCTTGGTTCCTTAGCGAGTGCTATGGCGCCCGGTGTTGTCACACAATATCTCCGTGGGTCGAATGCACTTGGAACCACGCCAAGCTCGATGATGAAGTTTGATCCAAACTCCTTCACTTGACGCTTCTGCAGCAGCCATGTATTCCGCTTCTACAGTAGATCCCGCGATCACGCTTTGCTTGCAGCTTCTCCAGCTCACAGCTCCTCCATTCAAAATATACACGTATCCTGTCTGAGATTTAGAATCATCCTTGTCGGTGTCGAAACTAGCATCGACGTAACCTTTTACGATGAGCTGTTCATCACCCCCATAGACTAAGAACATTTCTTTAGTCCTATTTAGGTACCTTAGAATGTTCTTCACGGCTGTCCAGTTTTCCACTCCTGGATCACTTTGATATCTGCTCGTCAAACTAAGAGCATTGGACACATCCGGTCTAGTACACAGCATGGCATACATGATGGAACCTATGGCCGAGGCATAAGGCACTTTGCTCATAGCTTCCCTATCATTTACCAGTGGACACTGAGCCTTGCTCAATATCTTACCTGACAACATAGGCACTGAACCTTTCAATGCCTTATCCATTCTGAACCTTTTCAGAACTTTGTCTAGGTATGTACTTTGGCTTAAAGCTATCAGGCGTCTTTGTCTATCTCTATAGATTTTGATGCCCAATATATAAGCAGCTTCACCTAGGTCTTTCATTGAAAAACACTTGTTCAAATAACTCTTCACATCGTTAAGCATGTTGATGTCATTTCCAATAATCAATATGTCTTCCACATATAGTACCAGAAACGTCACCGAGATCCCACTCACTTTCTTGTAGATGCAAGCTTCGTAGCAATTTGTCACAAATCCAAAGCTCTTGATCACTTGATCAAAACGAAGGTTCCAACTCCGAGATGCTTGCTTCAGTCCATAAATGGAATGCTGAAGTTTGCATACTTTATCAGCATCCTTAGGATCGACAAAACCTTCGGGTTGCATCATATACAACTCTTCATCAATGTTGCCATTGAGGAAAGCAGTCTTGACATCCATTTGCCATATTTCATAATCATGAAACGCAGCAATTGCTAATAAAATCCGAATGGACTTAAACATCGCTACGGGAGAGAAAGTCTCATCGTAGTCAACACCTTGAACTTGTCGAAAACCTTTCGCAACAAGCCGTGCTTTATAGACGGTAACATTACCATCCGCGTCCGTTTTCTTCTTGAAGATCCATTTGCACTCAATGGCCTTTCGGTCGCTAGGAGGGTCCACCAAAGTCCATACTTGGTTTTCGCTCATGGATCCCAATTCGGATTTCATGGCTTCTAGCCATTTCTCAGAGTCTGGGCTCATCATCGCTTCCTCATAGTTCGTAGGTTCCGTCTTCTACTAACAAGACAGTCAAGACAGGTTGCCGTACCACTCGGGAGGCACGCGACCTTGTCGACTGCGACGTTCGATGAGACATCGTCCAGCTTCATGATCCTTGTCATTAGCTTCCTCTATTGTTGGTGCGGTGACCATGGAACAATTTCAGGTGCTGCGCTACTCTCCAATTCAAGAGAAGGTTCAATAACCTCGTCTAGCTCTACTTTCCTCCCACTCACTTCTTTCGAGAGAAACTCCTTCTCAAGAAAGGAACCGTTCTTTGCGACAAACACTTTGCCTTCGGTTACGTGATAGAAGGTATACCCAATAGTTTCCTTAGGGTATCCTATGAAGATGCATTTCTCGCTTTGGGTTCGAGCTTGTCCGCATCAACTTCTTGACGTAAGCTTAATCCCCAAACTTTAAAAGCGACAACTTAGGTTTAGCACCAAACCATAGTTCATACGGTGTCGTCTCAGCGGATTTAGATGGAGCCCTATTTAAAGTGAATGCAGCGGTTTCTAATGCATAACCCCAAAATGATAACGGCAAATCAGTAAGAGACATCATCGATCGGACCATATCTAATAGGGTTCGATTCCGTTCAGACACACCATTGCTGTGGTGTTCGGGTGGCGTGAGTTGTGAAACGATTCCACTTGCTTTGAAATGCGTGAAAATCATAACTCAAATATTACCCACGATCGGATCGTAGAAACTTAATCTTTACATTGATGGTTCTCCACTTCATTCTGAAATTCTTTGAACTTTTCAAAGCGTTTCAGATTTATGTTTCATTAAATAGATATACCCATATCTACTTAAGTCATCGGTAAAAGTGAGAAAATAGCGATATCCACCGCGTCGAAACACTCATCGGTCCATACATCGGTATGTATGATTTCCAACAAGTCCGTTGCTCGCTCCATCATACCGAGAACGGGTTTTGATCATCTTGCCCATGAGGCATGGTTCATGTGTCAAATGATTCAAAATCAAGAGACTCCAAAAGTCCATCGAATGGAGTTTCTTCATCGCTTTACACCAATATGACCTGACGCAGCGGTGCCACAAATAAGTAGTATTATCACTATCTACTTTGCATCTCTTAGCCTCAATGTTATGGATGTGTGTTTCATCCCTTTCGAGATTTAGAAGAAATAAACCACTCACAAGAGGTGCATGACCATAAAAGATGTTACTCATATAAATAGAACAACCATTATTCTCCGATTTAAATGAATAACCGTCTTGCAATAAACACGATCCAGAAATAATGTTCATGCTCAACGCAGGCACATAATAACATTTATTAAGGTTTAAAACTAATCCCGAAGGTAAAACTAAGGAGAGCGTGCCGACGGCCATCACATCAACTCTTGATCCGTTTCCAATGCGCATCGTCACCTCATCCCTCGCAAGCCACCTTCTATTCCGCATCTCCTGTTTCGAGTTACAAATATTAGCAACTGAACCGGTATCAAATACCCAGGCACTACAACGAGGGCTAGTAAGGAAAACATCAATAACATGTATATCAAATATACCTTTGATGGTGCCAGCCTTCTTGTCCGCTAAGTACTTCGGACAGTTGCGCTTCCAGTGACCCTTGTCCTTGCAATAGAAGCACTCAGTTTCCGGCTTGGGACCAGACCTGAGCTTCTTCTCAGCAGGGGCATTGCGCTTGCCGCCGCCCTTCTTGAAGGGCTTCTTTGCACCTTTACCTTTCTTAAAGGAGGGCTTGTTGACCATCAACACATGATTATCCTTCTTGATGTCCACCTCCAGCCTTGACTTTGCGAAGAGCTCGGTGATCGTATCGATGGAACCAATCTGATTATGAGTCACTACAAACCTTTTGTAGCTGGGAGGGAGTGATTGCGAACCACATCAATCTTGAGCTCCTCTGGAATCTTGCGATCCGATTGCTCAAGGCATTGAGTGTAGCCGACATATTAATGGCGTGCTCACTATGAACTCCTTCCTCCATCTTGCAGTTAAAGAACTTCTCGGAGATCTCATATCTCTCAGAACGGGCCTGAGTCTGAAACATGGTTTTCAACTCTTCGAGAATCTCAAAGGGCAAGGGATAATTTTCAAAACGATTTTGAAGTTCCGGTTCCATAGCAAACAACATGGTGCTCTTAATCACACCATAATCATCTTTGCGCGACTGATAGACAGCTTTCTCATCAGCCGGCGCAGTTGCAGCGGGGGGGTTACCTAACGCTTTCTCAAGGACATAGTCCTTTTGACCGCCAGAGAGAATGATTCTCAGATTGCGGAACCAGTCGGTGAAGTTAGACCCATTGTTTCTAAGCTTTTCTTTCTCAGCAAAAACGTTGAAGTTGAAGTTGGACTTGGCCATGTGATCTACAGTATTTGCAAGTACAATTTAGACTATGTTCATGATAAATAGTTCAACTTAATCAAATTACTAGATGAACTCCCACTAAATTCAACATCCCTCAAGTTGTTTAGTGAACATGATCCAAATTCACCACACCTAATCCGATCTTCACGAGAAGAGATGTGGCTTCAATGGTGGACAACGAAGTGTCGATCATATCATTAAGATGTGTTCCGAGGCCATGTCTGTACATGCTAGGCTCGTCAAGTCAAACCCAAGTATTTCCGCGTGTGCAAAACTGGCTTGCACCCGTTGTATGTGAGCGTAGAGTCTATAGCACCCGATCATCACGTGATGCTTGGACACGACGAACTTCATAGCGGTGCATACATGGGGAGAACACAGTTCTATCTTGATCTTTAAGTGAGGAATCATCTTATAATGCTACCGTCGCGATCTAAGCATAATAAGATACATAAAAGGATAAACATCACATGCATATAACTTTATGTGACATGGTATAGCCAATCTTCGCGCAATGATCTCCATCTTGTGCGTTCCGGCATGATCTCCATCACTTCACCATGATTGCCTCCACCACGAATAGCAACTACAACTATTGCTAACTACTTAGCGATAAAGTAAAGCTATTACATGGCGTATAAGAAGTTGACTCGCAGGTCATACACAATTATAAAGACAACCATATGGCTCCTTCCGGTTGTGTACTCATCGACATGCAAGTCGTGAAACATCACAAAACATGATCATCGCATACATTATACACATCACATCTTGGGCCATACCATATCACAGAAAACACTCCCTGCAAAAACAAGTTAGACGCCTCTACTTTGTTGTTGCATGTTTTACGTGTCTTATGGGAGTAGATGCTAAGAACAATTCTTAGATATTATGGTTGCCAAACTCCGGTGTTAATCCCATGACAACTATAGTGAGAGAAACTGACATCCACCAGCCGCATGTGTGGAACAAGCCACACGTCAAGTGCGGAGCGGTCTCATGACGCGTCGTGTAAGGTTGGCCTGGACCACTTCAATCTCACTATCCCGTCATAAGAAGAACACAAACAAGAGGCTTGCAAGAAAACATCAATGCCCGCAACAACCATGTTGCGTTCTACGTGAATCACATCTACGCATAGATCTAGCTCGATACCCGAAGGGTTTAGCGGCATAGTAAATCAAAATTTTCTCTACGGATGCGAGCAGGAAGCCAAGATCTAATCTAGGAGATGCAAACAACGAGAGAGATTATATTGGATCTTCATACCCTTGAAGATTACGCTGTGAAACGTTAAATCGGAACGTGGGTGATGTAGTCGTACTCGCTTCTCCTCCTCGCGATCCGATCCGATCTAGCACCACAAGTGGCGGTGCCTCCGTGAGATGCACTGCGGCACCTCGGCGTCTCCTCCTTCCTTGGACCAGCAAGTATGGTGGAGAGATGGATTGGATCTACAACACACGGCGTGGTGTATTTGGTGGAGAATTTCTACGAGGCTTCGCCTGCAAACAGTCGGGAGGGAGAGAGGAAGGCAGCAGGCTACTAGGGCTTGGAGGGAGATGTGTAGGGGGGAGGGGGCGCACCAGCCCTCTATATATAGAGGGGGGGTGCGGCCAGCCCTTGCCCATCCTCCAAGCCTATCTCTAGTTTAAACGATTTAAACTCTCCCTTCTAGAAACCCTATCTTATCTCTAGTTTAAGCGATTTAAACTTATCTAGGATCGGCTGGGCCCTATGGGGCCTTGTGCCTGCCCAATGCGCCAGGACACTCCCTCATAGGCCCATGCCCCCCTCCGGAAGGTGGGACCACGTTGGCCCCCTTAGGAAGGTTCTAGAAGCTTCCGTAATACAGATTAATCCGTAACAATTCCGAACTCCATACACTGCACTGACTTATATGAATCTTATTCTCCGGTCCACTCCTGAACCTCTAGTGATGTCCCGAATCCCATCCGATACTCCACACTAAAATTCATTAACCAAGTATCCAATCTATCCTAGCGTCGAGACACGTTAAGTGTGTGACCTGAGTTCGAGAATATGCGACATGATCTTCTATCAATAATCAACAGCGGGTGCAGGCACCCATATTGACTCCACACATTCATCGATGATCATATCGGATGAACCACGATGCCAGGATTCAATCAATCCCATATATATTCCCTTCGTCTCGCGATATTTTACTTGCCGGATTCGATCGTCGGTATCGTCATACCTAGTTCAATCTCGTTCACAAGTACTTTACTCGTTCCGTAATCTGATATCGCTTTGTGATTAACTCCTTAACCAAATGCTTGCAAGCGGTGTTGATATCGATTACCGAGTGGTCCCGAAGTATATCTCTCCGACTTGGGAGGGACAAATCCCATCTCGATACATACAACCCAACAGATACTTTCCGATTACCTAAGAGACACCTTTATGATCACCCTCTCATAGGATGACGTTTGATGACCTCAAAGCTTTCTTCCGATACCAGGGAGTTGTATTATCTCATGGTCTAAGGAATACAATATTTGACATAAGAAAAACTTCGCAAAGACGAACACGATGACACGATCTAATTGCTTCGCTTAGTTTGGGTCTATCCACCATATCATTCTCCAATGATATGATCTCATTATCAATTGACAACTCATGTCTATGGTTAGGAAACCTTAACCATCATTGATCAATGAGCTAGTCCATAGAGGCGTACTAGGGACACGGTGTTGTTCACAAACCACACATGTATTAATGTTTCCGCTTAATACAATTCTAGCATGGAATATAAACTTTATCATGAACAAGAATTATAATAATAACATCTTTATTATTGCCTCTAGGGCATAATTCCAACATGTTCATGTGAGTAAAGTTGTACACCCCTACTGGGTTAAATCTTTTCTAAAAGTTATGTCCATGGTTATGGACGACTTGGGAATGAACATGGAGATCATAGAGAACCTTAACCTAATCTTAAAGCTTGGCAAATCAATGTGTGCTTAAGGATGCTTCATCATGGTACGAGGGGTGATCCTAGTTGAGAGGTCATGATGATGAGTTGGTGGATATCAAAATATGATATTCATTATAGTTAAAGTTTTCATCATCTTATCCCCTTTTAAAATGAGTTGTTTAGATGAGCATATACCCCTCTTGTTTTACAAACAAAGATAGATTTATGCGAAATAACTCCAACATCCATAAGTCTTGTGGAGTACACCTTGTAGTCACCCTTGCTTTGTTGATATTTTTGTAGCCGAATAAGTATTCCTCTAAATATGAGTTTGGTACGATGTCGACACCGACGAGTAGCTTGGGGTTCCCCTCTTGCAGAGTACACCTTGTACTCACCCTTACTTCATTGATTTTTCATCTCCATCTTCCTCTTCCCTCACAAATTCTTTACTTTCCCTCTGAGAATCGTGAAATATTGGGCCTACCCATGGCTTACCACAGAACAATTTGGAGCGTAAATAACTGCCAGCAAAATAACAGTAAAAATCTAAGTTCAAACGAGTGAAAGCGAAGTAACCCTAACATATGAGTTCCACCTTAAGGAAATGGGTAGAAGACTTCCCTTGTTTTCAGATTTTTGGGCATTATAAGTTCTCGCTCATTTATTGTTTTGATTCCCATGCGTAGTGATGGTTGATTTCTCTTGTTTTAATCTTCCATAGTGCATGTTGTTTCCTCTCCCAACGTGTCCCCTCTTTTCTCTCTCTCCTACCATAAATGTTACTGCCTGCATACCGGATTACTAGGCTAATAGTAGTTTTGGAGATATACTGAATTAGTAGGCTAATTTTTTTGTTAACTGCCCCAATTAACTCTCATGCATGGTTTATTTGACTAAAAAATATCCCCATACCTGGCGGATTTTTGGGGCGGCATAAGTGAAAATAACTAGCAAAAGTTGGTTACGCGACGAATGGGCTTTCACGACACCATTTTGTCACGGAGGCCACTTAAGACGCCGTGGCAGGCATGATACCAGCGGATTTGGGTGCCATGGTGGGTGGCATGCAAGAGCGGCGCTATTCCATGCCGCGCTTGGGCAACGGTGGCATTACCTCTTGCGCCGCTCAAGTAAAGCGCCGAGTGAATTTGTCACAACGCTGAAGAGTGGTAAAATACATCTTGTTGACTAGCGTGGCCCACCAAACACAGACTTTATATCTCGTGCTCCCCTCCCAAATCCCTCTCCACGGATATGCATTGTGGTGTTGCGGCGGAGACTGTAGTGGTGACCGGCGGCGACACTGCAATGGAGCCTCTGATAGGTGGTGGTTACGTAAGTTAATTTTATATTGATTCTAGCCTTGATCCAATTTTCCGGTTTTCTTTTTTGGATATTATCTTAGATCTCATGAACACATTTTGGGTCTTTCCCCTAGGACGACGTGGTGCCGCGTTGGATCTTTGATCCATCCTGGACCGTGTCCCTATGAGATATCGCTACAAGAAAATATATTTATGTGACAGGTACCCGCGCAGACTCGTCGTTTCCATGGCAAGCACACCGGCCGTAGATTCCTCGGCTACCACTTCAAAATGCAGAAGTGCACGTACTTGTTATGAAAGGATCGACCACACTCAAAGCAACTACGGCGTGTGTTGGTAAAAATGTGGAAGGAACCCAGGGACGGAGATCTGAGCGATAGCTCCGAGGAGGAGGAGTTGGAGAAGGAATCGAGGGAGCTAGCCAAAGAAGAAATTGGGCCTTCACTAAGAAAGATGCATGATATTTGTCTTAATCTTTCTAGATCCCTAGAGTCTGCTAGGATTGCACTAGATGGCCTATCTATGGGTTTTATTGATGATTAAGGATGTTATTATGTCATGAAAACCATCTTTATTTATTCTACTGAAAGAAAAATTGGGCGCACCTATGGGCTTATTGTGCACATGTGGCCTACTTGTTGAAGAGCCCATAAATCAAACTGTAACCAACTAAGACTCATTGCTCCTCCTTATATAATAAGAAAACCTTGCTCCTCCTTTCAACTACCACACCCCCGCCCCACTCCCCCATTCCCCACATAGGGACTCAAACCCCTAGATCTCACTAGTTGCATGCCCACTGATCCTACCAATCCCAACCACTACTTCCGCACTTTCCACTTACGATCCGGTGCAGCTGCCCCATCGGCAAACACCTCTTCAGATTCGCGTGTGAACCAAGCTCATCCATGCGTCGTCGTCGAGGTGGGCGAAAGAGATCATTGCGTGGTCACCACACCAGTGGTGGGAAGCAGATCGTCGTGTTATCGTCGCGCCAGTGGAGGGCGAAGCAGATCCGCGCGAGGTCATCGCGCCAGCGGTGGGCGAAGCAGATCCACGCGAGGTTATCGCGCTAGCGCTGGGCGAAGCAGATCCGCGTGTGACTGTCATGCCAGCGGTGGGCAAAGCAGATAGGCGCGTGTTCAATAGCATTTGGATTTTGTTTAGGAATTCGTAGAATAGCGGAATAGAGAGGCTCTCAAGAATTTAGTGTTCATGAAATCTTCTGTTTTCATTTTTTATTTTTAAAGCAATTTGTGTAATATGTGAAAAATATAAAAATAAATATTGTGTTAAAATAAGCTCACAATATATATTGCTAATATATATAAATAAACTAAAATTATCGAATCGTATTGGGATTATAAATAATCAGTTACTGTTACTGTAATTAACTTTCAGTGATGCTGAAAGGTGTAACACGGCAAATAATGCGCGGTTACACGGCACTAAAGTTCTGCCATCTTTAGTATTCTAATGAGGTGCATCCTCGGTCGCGCCGCAAAAGTGCTAGGTCAGCGGATCATATTGTGCTGAGCCAAAAGATCCGCCATCGTTGCAGAATCCCCGATCTCTGTTGGCTTTATTCGCCGTGCTAAAGCGAGCAAGACGACTAAGGTTGGGCCTCGAAGTGTATAAGCTCCAGCACCCGACCTCCGTCTTGTAGCGTTTCCTCCTAAAAACGTCCTAGCATAGTACCACGATTCTCTCTGTTTAGTTTTCTTGCGTGAACTGACCACTGCATGCGCCCCAATTAACTATCATGCATGTACTCATTTCTTCTCTCTACTTTTTTCAGCCAATGAGAAACCACATAGGTCCCAACATTTTGCTAATTTAGCCCAACAATTTGGTATGGAGGGAGTAAACTATTGGTGCATGCATTAAATAATGTGCGTGATAGAGATTGCCCTCCTTGTTCTTAGCAAATTGCCCTATTGCCTAATAATACCTAGTAAAGTAAGTACATAGGTAATTTAAAAAACTAAACCTATAATATCTATAATCATTCATAGCCAACAACTTGCTTAACCATTATACATGGAGGACACACCTATTGTCTCCAATAGGCAACACAAAATTAAATATAAAGGACATAAATAATGACCATACACGTGTTCTCTCTTGACCCGCCAGATCATGTTTTTCTTTCACCCTTGATATATGACCACCTGGTTCCCTTGAACCTCCACCTCATAATTGTAGACTATCGGAAACTCTATATATTTATGCCTTATAATGGATAATAAAAAATAAATTCCTCTACATTGATCAAGGATCCATTTATCTCTTTCGGCCTCCCAAATTTGTTTATTTTGAGGTTACCCATAGGGTGCTATAGTGCATCACCTATATACTACTCTTCTTATGGTTGTACATCATGTGCATACATATCTGGACTTCCTAGGATTCTCTAGAATGCCAATGGATAGTTACCAACTTCCAAAAGCACCATGTGGCTACCAACCGATGCGAAGACAACATCCTCCAAAGCTTACGCTCTAATGTCGGTACTTTCTCTGTGATATATCTTGGGTTGACCCTAACCATCAAAAAACTCAATCACAATAACTTGCAACATCTTGAGGATAATATTTTGACATGGAGTTTATCCTATGCTGCCACAACAATTAATGTTGGAAATGGATAAAAGCCTAGATTCTAGAAAGCGGCCTGGTTTGGGAGAAAAAGACCTAAGGATGTTTCTCCCCTCTTTTTTAAATCTCCAAGAGTAAAAAAAACTTCAAGTTTTTTAGCAAGCTTTGAACCATAACACTTGGATTGGCAACATTTTATTTAATTATGGCCTCTCAGTTTTACCATTTTTGGTAGCTCTCTTACCTTTGGGGTTTGATTCAGTCAATAAACTTAGTGCCACAAATAGAGGACATGATGACTTGGAACCTGACCACCAAGGCTTCTT
Source organism: Avena insularis (assembly GCA_023614405.1). NCBI lineage: Eukaryota > Viridiplantae > Streptophyta > Magnoliopsida > Poales > Poaceae > Avena > Avena insularis. The sequence goes on along the minus strand of CM042692.1, from coordinate 559,296,339 downwards.
ACTCCTCTGCCTCTACGTATAGAGCTCAATATTTGGTGCTTCTTTGAAACTCTCATCCCATGGTATGGAAGACTTAGGCACCGTCCATATGCAGGATTTTTGCATGAATCATCATCTAGAAATATATCTGCAATTTGAACCATCTCATGCATTACGGTTGTCAAACTATGGGGCTTTCCCTATTTGCTCTTTGTCTCATGAGACGGTGGATTATCAGAATTAATTTGGAACATGGTTGCCAATTGGTTTCCATCCCTCAACCTTCAGTCAGTTACATGGCATGGTTTCAGTAATGTCAAATATTGGTGGACAAACGCCACTCTTTCCACAGAACTCATAAAAAGTCCATTGTGTTCATCGTAGTTCTTGTCTTGTGTGAGAACTAGAATGCGCGCAATGCTAGGGTTTTTCCGACCATTATGTTGCTAGATGTCTTCTCCGTCATTAAAATGATCATTCTTACTGGTTAAAATTTTAACTTACTAAATTAAAATGCATATTTGCCCATTTCTAATGAAAGAAAAAGATCGTTATATACAAGCATGTTACCTCAAGAGGATAGTCTTTTGTCAGAATATTTTTATATATCATCCACAATATTGTTGCACTTTGTGTTATTTGCACCGCTCGACATTTTCAATGGGTTACCATTTCTTATAATACGTGTGACAAATGTCCTAGTTTCTTTCATCTTAGAGGGCTTCAATTCATCACCAACTCTTGGTTTCATGTAAGTGTTTGGACTACCACACAAACTTATATTATGGAGATTGTTGGTTGGTATAGAAAATTAGGAGTACGACATGGTTTTTCACAGTGTTCAAGAAATCCATTTGTACTCTTGAGATGCAATATAAAATCTCTAAGATTAATAATGAATATGAAACATTGTTTAACTTTCTCATATTCATACCCAGATGTATTTTGCTGTGAAATTGAAATACCATAAAATACGAAATAGGGGTGTAGCTAGGAATAAAAGAGTAAGATCCAAGAACATGTTATGTATGATTTAGAAAATGTAGTGGAAGCGTGTAGGATATGAGCCATCGATTAGATTGTCTGATTCTCAAATAATTTTATAAATAAATCTTCTTGAAATTTATCCAACAAATTCTAAGCTTCTTTGTTAACATTCTTGTGTTGTTGTTATGAAGCGATTGTATCTTGTAATGAAGGAAGTAACAATGTATGATATAATATTGTGACAAATAATGAAGGACATGTACTAAGTCAATATGTGCGCCGCTACTATATATAGTGTTAATTTTTATTCATAACTACAGTGCATTAATACTAAAACAATATATAGTTTAACAAAATAAGACATGAAACAAGCACTATATTAAATCATATAGAAGGTAAAATACATAGTTTCTTATAGAAGCAAATTAAATTATTGACTCTCCAACAACAGACTTTTGCCATAATTTCTTGAGCATATTATACATCTTTGGTGGAACAACCTTCAAGTTTTTTAGCAAGCTTTGAACCACAGCACTTGGATTGGAAACATTTAGTGTAATTTTGGCCTCTCGGTTTTACAATTTTTGGTAGCTCTTTTACCTATGGGATTTGATTCAGGCAATAAAAGTAGTGCCAGAAACAGAGGACATGATCGCTTGGAACCTAACCGTCTAGCCTTCTTACTCCTCGGCTCTAAATATAGAGCTCAATATTTGGTGCTTCTTTGAAACTCTCGTCCCATGGTATGGAAGACTTAGGCACCGTCCATATGCAGGATTTTTGCATGAATCATCATCCAGAAATTGATCTGCACTTTGAACCATCTCATGCATTGTGATTGAAAAACTATGGGGCTTGCCCTACTTGCTCTTTGTCTCCTGAGACGGCGGTTCATCTTCTCTTCAGTGTCATTTTTATCATTTGGAACATGGTTGCCAATTGGTTTCCATCCCTCAACCTTCAGTTAGGTGCATGGCATGGTTTCAATAACGTCAAATGGTGGACAAACACCACTCTTTCCACAAGAACTCATAAAAATTCCATGGCGTCCATCGTAGTTCTTGTCTTGTGTGAGAACTAGAATGCGGGCAATGCTAGGGTTTTTCCGACCATTATGTTGCTGGGTGTCTTCTCCGTCATTCAAATGGCCATGCTTGTTTTTTAAAATTTGATCTTATTTAATTAAAATGCATATTTGCCCATTTCAAATGAAAGAAAAAGATCGACATATGCAAGCATGTTATCTCATGAGTATAGTCTTTGCCAGATTGTTTTTTGTATATTGTCCACAATATTGTTGCACTTTGTGTTATTTGCACCCCCCTCCCTCGACATTTTCAATGTGGTTACCATTTCTCATTAGACGAGTGAGAAATGTCCTAGGTTCTTTCAGCTTAGAGGGTTTCAATTCATCACCAACTCTTGGTTTCATGTGAGTGTTTGGACTACCACACAAACTTATATTATGGAGATGGTTGGTTGGTATAGAAAATTAGGAGTACGACATGGTTTTTCACAGTGTTCAAGTAATCCATTTGTACTCTTGAGATGCAATATAAAATCTCTAAGATTAATAATGAATATTAAACATTGTTTGACCTTCTCATACTCATATCTAGATGTATATTGCTGTGAAATTTAAATACCATAAAATACTAAATAGGGGAGAATCTTGGAATAAAAGAGTAAGATCCATGAACATATTATGAATGATTTACAAAATGTAATGGAACTTTGTAGGATATGAGCTATTCGATTAGATTGTGTGATTTTCAAATAATTTTATAAACATATCTTCTTGAAATTTATCCAACAAATTCTAAGCTTCTTTGTTAACATTCGCGTGTTGTTGTTATGAAGCGATTGTATCTTGTAATGAAGGAAGTAACAATGTATGATATAATATTGTGACAAATAATGAAGGCAATGTACTAAATCAATATGTGCACTGCTACTATATATGGTGTTAATTTTTATTCATAACTATAGTGCATTAATACTAAAACAATATATAGTTTACCAAAATAAGACATGAAGCAAACACTATATTAAATCATATATAAGGTAAAATACAAAGTTTCTTATGGAAGCAAATTAAATTATTGACTCTCCAACAACAAACTTTTGCCATAATTTCTTGAGCATATTATGCATCTTTGGTGGGACAACCTTTTTATGCATGTGGCACATGCCTTATTATGATAACATTCGAAACATGTCCCAAACTTATGATCTAATACATCATGTTCATACATTGCCCATGAGAAATATAAGTCGGTTCTTGTTGGCAAGCATACACAAAGTCACATGTCCCCTCCATTAGAGTTGCGTCAGAACCAATCATATGTTGCTCACCCCATATGGTATGTTGACTCGCTTGTTGTATAGGTGACAAGAACTGAGCTTGGTCGTTCATAATATCCGATCTCATCGGATCCTGTGATTCAAAACTTGGGTCATTGTTGACACAGATGAAAGCGAGCGCTTGCGAGGGTCCAGAAATTTTCTCTAATGGCCATGGGTCATCACCGTGGAGCCCAACATCATTGATGCTGTAACGCTGCCTCCTAGCTTTCCCAAACAATTTTATCTTCTCTAGCCGCTTGAAGTACTTTTGTGCATGACTGGAGACTTGGATTGCAGTCTTTGTGGTGATGAAAAACCTATATATGTTTTTCTAGTCACCACGACCATAGGCGCTCGCAGCCCACGAAGGAACTGCCTGAAACAACAAGATTTAGGATAAAAAAATAGGTTAGTTGTTGATTGGAAGATGAAGTGACAAAGTTTTTCATCAAAGCAACTTAGAGCAATTAAAAAGAACACTTTTTATATATAGATTGAAAAGTATGCATGTCATAAAAAAAGTTGAAACCTATTTCAACTCCACATGCTTATTTTGTTCATTATACGGTAATAGATAGTATATGTCTATATCATAAAACTTTAAGTAAACAAACATTTCTGACATTTATAACCACAACAAAAAAAATGCTCCTTGCACATAAACATAACTTAATTTTTGTATGGGTAGCTGATAGCTACTACTGCTATTTATCTTATCGATTAGGATCAGAGCCACATTGAATTCATTACTGTGTTATTTCACAACAAAATTATACATTACTTCTGTTACTAAGGTCAAACATAATAATTAGAAAAATCATAAAGGAAATAAATACATAAGTAAATAAATTTTTACCCATCAATTTCAAACTTTGGTGGATTAGTGATTATAATAACAAATGAAAATTGGACAATGTCCATATATACCATGCAAGCCATCACAAACTAAACCTACCTATCTTAGATAATAGATTCATAATATATGCTTAATTAGTATATATGCTCATGCAAAATAAGAAACACTTAATAGAACATGACAAAGAAGAATATATCCGTTGAAGAACCTGTGTTCCTCCGTGGTCCAGTATCTCCCTGGATGCGGGGCAGCAATTGGTTTATTATTGGCAATACAATTCTGTAACACCTCCATCTTGTTATTCTCTACCCTCGGCACCGCCTCCTCCATCTCCATGATCCTGGTATGTTCCAGTTGATAACCGGACATCGAGAAAGTACCATCCATGTTTTTTGCCTCCTCTTGTACCCCAAAGTTGTACTGATTCATAAGGTCATCCATGGTGCAAACGATGTGTGTACCGCTAGCACCACTCTCCTCCAACTCCCAAAAGTTACCGTTCACAAGGTTGGGAGCAGGGAAAAGGTATGTGTTTTGTCAACAATAACATGGCTCTCATCCCTCCATTGCATCACATGCAGTTCCACAACAAGATCTTATGCTTCTTGTTCCCATCATATCTTTATGCTTCTTGTTAACTTAACGATATGTTACATGTTGCTTGGTCTTGGAAGGGAACAATGCACAAAGAGCATCCATGATATCTTTATGCTTCTTGTTCCCATCATCGTTGTTGTTGTAGATAATTTTATTGTTGTTGAGCGTAGCAACGAGTGATCGTGCCTCCTCTACCTCACAGGTTTTCCACTCCTGGTTGAGTGCTGGATGCATTAGACTATATTTGGATCTGTGAGTATTGTGAAGCTATGAACTATGGAAAGGGGTTGGATGCTGTGTGTGGAGAGAGTGTGGAGTAGCGTAGTGTACTTATAGCCTCCATGTTGCATACCTACTTTCACTAATTAGGTCGATACATTAATAGTGTGCCAGTCTGTACAAACAAGATCCAACTATAATTAAACCATTGTTTATGACCCTTTGAAGAACACCTGGAACTTTTTAAAGTTGACCTCGGCTTTTTTCATTTAATTGAGAATTATTTTGTTGGTTTGCTGATGCAAATAATTGTTGCATGCCTCCAAATATACACACAAAAACTGGACAATGATCGGTTTCAGTATCACTGGAGAGAACACACATGTCATATGCATGCATGCCTTATTTTGGAGTGCAAGACCCAAACCATGACCGCCACCGCTCTCGCATATATATAGCACACAGGTTTCCATTCGGTTTTGGTTGCAAGTCACCGTGTATCAATGTAATTTTGTTGTGTACGTACATGCAAATAATAAATATCGCTTACTGAATAAATATGCTACATATATGATGTGCTACCAGTAAAGATAAGCATATATTTTCTCTTGATATTGATGATCACATTACCCATATGTAAGAGTTAAAATTTACATCATATATGGCCGATTTGTTTAGCTTCCAGTCAATGGTATTTCATCCTACATGCGCCCAGCCCATTTAGATCTAAGTTAACCCATGAAATATAGCATGGAAGCATTCGTGATCTTGCGCTCGTTCATTTCACATACCTCTCGAGAAATAATTTCTCCAGATTTTCTATATGATATGCACATTAATTTGGCATATCTTGTCAATTCTGGACAATAAATGAAAAACAAATGGTTGCTTTGAGTGCATGACCGAGCGTCTAGTTATCATATGGGACTACTTTAGTACATACCCATTGATTCATATATGCCAACATGTCGACGATGTTTTTTTCTTCAAATTTCAAGTGAGTCGAGTAACACTATGTTCTATTTACTGATTTTACTCTAGCTTTTTATATGTTGATGAGGACGAGCATCACAAACTATTAGCTGGCAAGGACACATGAGAGAAGAAAAGCACGAGCATTAGCATCTTGTTGACTATTTAGATAGATTGTTAAATTATAAAATGGTAGGAGATTCAAAATTAAGACTGCCATTGTAAAATTTAGCTTATTACATAACCATTGAAATATGTTATTACAAAGTATGTCATATTGTCGCATGGGTTTCTTTCATACATAACACGTGGATGGTCTGTATGTTTCACACCTCTCACCTATGTGACCTATAGGTCTGTTGTCAAGACACGTCTTAGTGGGCAAAACAATCTATGCAACATAAGTAAACATCGCTCATACTCCTTCTTGTTTACCGATCGAGAAGGTAGAAGAACATTCCATTAGTTGGCAATTGTATTAATCATTCCATGAGTGTTACACTATGTACTAGTCATGTTTTAGTCAAATTAAACACGGTACTTTAGTTATAGTTGTCTATGATCAAGAAACTGTGCTCCAAGTCGTCCATAACCGCGGATACGGCTTTCAGAAAGATTTACCCTGTAGTGGTGCACAAATAGAAACACCCATGATCAACCCCGGGAAGAACCAAATAAAAAGCAATGAGGCATCACAACAAAGCATTCACAAGATTCAAAAATAATTTCAGGGGGCACTCCACTAAGCTACATGCAACAAAGTCGGCCAGTTCCACGGCGGACCTAGGGTGTGTGGCGGCGGCTGTAAACGACTGGCAACCCGAAAGTGTGACTAGGCCTGTCGATACAGTGGAAACGTGGCACGGGGTTTCTAAACAGTACAGGCGCTCCATGCGCAATAGTAAATGAAGCAGTAAAGCATGGCATAAGTACAGGATAGTAATAACGCCTCAAACTAGTTTGTGGCCTCAATAAATAAGATGTGAATCAAGCTCAGGCGAAGTGGATTCATGGTCCCACATGTGGAAAGTACGATAGTCAAGGAACAAGAATCAAGTACTCGGGTCCTACGGGACACAAGTGAGCATGGAAGAACCAAATAACAGCTATTGCCACCGGTGCATCTTTCTTTAGTTATCCCATTACTACACAGTTTAAGTTGTTTAGTTACCTCGTTATCCACAACAGACTCATACAAACCCTACACATGCAATTATACAACTCGCATGGCTCAAACAAATTATGTAGTAATGGCTCATAGGATTGAGGATATAAGCTTCGGTGGGTTTTAAAAGTAAAGGCTATGCGGTACTTGGGATTTCAATTTAATGTGAATCGTGACACAGTGATGCAAGAATAAATATATAGGCATAGGTGCTATATGTAATGCAAGCATGGGGAATTGCTTGCTTGTTAGCTCAGGAGTGGAATAACCGGATCCGGGTAGTACTCTTGGTTCTCCTGATAACTCCCTTACTCGTCGTCTATCCGAAATAAAAGCCAAACACACGAGGGTCATAATAAATAAAGTTTGCAATCATATGAATCATATGCAACAAGCAGAACAGGGTATGCCATGATGGAATGATGCACAATTACATGGTATAACATAACATGGCATGGGTGAGGTGTGAGAACTAAAATGAAGTACTTTAATTAATTATTTAGGCATATTTTGCTCCCATGAACCTTGTTGTATACTTAATATTTATATGATGCATGCTTTAATTGATATCATGGAATGCATAATTAGAACGGGTTCGTCGCGCTGATCGATTTAGACATAATATTTATCGAATTTGGAGTTACGGAATTAAAGTTATGAATTTATTATGAAAATGGTATTTAATAGTAATTATTATTTCGAAAATTTTAATTGCCCAGAAAATATTTTAAATAGCATATTCATATTCCTGACTTTTTCTAATCAAAAAACATATATCATTTGTATTATTTGAATTTATGAATTTAAAAAGATTATTTAAATGAAAAACAATTGAAATTGGGTCAAAAGTCAAAGGTTTGCCTAGGCAGGGTTAGATCTAGGCAAATTTGAAAACATGTTTAAATTTACATTCAAAAACCATTTATATTTCATATTAAGTTTATATTTAAATTCAAATTCATTTAAAAGTTATGAATTATTTGATATATATTTCATATACTTGTTTTATTTGAATTTAGAAAAACTCTGGGGCTTTTCATATATAGGTGGGGCCACGGGGCCACGGGGCCACTACATGCGCACGCGAACTGGGTGGTGACACGTGAGCCGGCTGGGGAGTGAGGCTTGAGGAGAAAAGAACTGCAGTTGCCTAAATGCAAAATCTACATCGGCTGCGCTGACGAAACTAAAGAACCACACGCAGTATTCGGCAGTACGACGCATATTTGGACGACAATGGCGAGCGATAGACAGCGAATCTCGCGATGGCGCAAAATTGAAAAACGGAGAGGGTATCATGAGCTACAACTCTCATACAGGAAATTTCACCTAAGGTGGACTGAAGCGGTCGGGGGCTCTCGCGGAACAGAGGGGAAAACACGGCGCATGTCTAACAGCGACGTGGTGCACGCGCGCGGCGGTGAGTGTGGCGTGCGTGCGTTGGACGCGGAACGCGCGGCGAGCAGGATGTGATGTGATGTGTATATGTGGGGAGTTATGATAGATTAGTTTAGGTTTATTATTTTATTTTGCTCAACTTTGTATGATTCAAAACTCTTCCAAAAACCAAAGCCAAACAAAAAGAATTTAAAAGAAGGTGAGATTGCATGCCTCATGCTTGTGCCAATAATGCACTAGGCCTAAAATGTGAAAACATCTTGGACAATTTGTAATTGGACAAGCATGCAAACAAGCTTCCAAGCTAGTCTTCACCTCACCAAGACAAAGTTTAGATCACTCTCCAACACATATGGCATATTGAAAACCCAAGGTCGTACAAGAATGGAGGGGTCATCCTGGTGTGTATATTCCACTAGTAATCATATGTCCACAATACATTCAAATATGTCCTTGATTCAAGTAAAAACCATATGGAAGGTGGTGGAGGAATTCTAGTCACATGACATGCAAAGGTGGTCATGTGGCTGCCATAATTCATCTTGTGAAAACAATATGGAACATATATATGGGAGCATGTAGAATTAGAAGGGACCATTCCCAACTATACATGAGCGAGAGATAAAAGTCAAGGGAGAAAGCAATGGCTCATATATAATGGAATAGTAGAAGGGTGGTTGGAAACAAAGGAAGGTGGCAAAGTAGATGGTGGAATTGTAAAAGGTATGCCCCGAACTCAACTTGGGCATCAAGCAATATATTAAGAACCAACTACAATTTATCGAGAGGCAAATATAATTAAAGGGAAGAACATGAGGGAAGAACCAAATGAAAGGGCGTTTTATATGATGCTTAAATGCAATGTGGCATGGTGACATGAGCATGATATAATGATGATGCAATAATAACAAGTATATAGCAGCATTGATCTTTATTTATTATGTAGCATTCCAATGTTAGACAATTGGGATGCTAGACACACCTGCACAGAAAAAACATTAGAAGAGGAAAGCAGGAATATCCAGAGAGGAAAGCTGTAGAGATAGCCCTCACCTTATTACCGCAGGTGGTGGCCGCGTGATGCCTTCTTGCTCTACGCGCCTTCTTGTTCTTACCCAGTAAGCTGCAGGCCACCGCTGTAGCTAGAAGATGACCTGAGGACGACCACCACCGCTCGTTGGCAATCTAGCCTAGGATATCGTCTCCCGGCATCGCCAAATCATTTCACCTCACCATTGTGGGCACCAGCATCGTCGGCTACGGGTGTCCTCACCATACCGGCGCATGCGGATGACCACGGGGATGTTGGAAAGGAAGACGTATGCAGGGGAGGAGATGACCTAGCTAATGCATACATAAATAACTGAGAGAACTGTTTTATACTGGACACACCTCTCACTAAAAACTCGATTTTTGGGACCCACCTCACGACCTCGGTGAGGGATAACACTGACAACTGAGCTAGCATCCGCGAGAACCCGCGTACGTCTATAGTCAACGTTGTCAGATCGGCTACGAACATGAATATTCTCGACCTTTAAAACACTTATACATGAGAAGTGGTGCTGCGATGTCTACTGTCTAGACTTACAGCTCGACATTGAACGGGACCCACGCCCGCGATAATCCGCGGATGGCATGGGAGGACGGTGCCACGTTGGCTCTCGGCGGGCTCCTTGTCTGTGAGAAACTATGGCCGGCATGGGCTCACGATGCCACGTCGGCTCTCACCGGGCCCTACGTCCGCGAGAAACCGCAGCCGCCATGGGCTTACGGAGCGACGTCGCCTCTCCACGGGCCCCACGACCACGAGAGTACACAGCCGGCATGGGCTGACCACGTCACGTCGGCTCTCGAAGGGCCCCGCCACCCGGCGGGTGTGGAGCGTTGTCGCCCCTCGAACGCCTCTCACAGAGCGTGGTCCTGCCCACGTACGCTGACGGAGGTCCAAGGTCGCGCGCGCGGCCCACCCGTCTGCGACGCCGGGTACGACAGCACGCGTGACACCAACCCGTGGTCAGGAATCTTTCGCCCTGGCCTGCAGCAGGTCCCGCCTCAAGGGATAGCAGGGCTCCGTTGCGACGCTGTCGGGTGTCCTTTTCGGCTAACATCCCACGGTTGGAAAAAATTGGGATGACATGGATAGCAGTTTGAGTCGAAACAATCTAGTGTTATTATTTACACCTGATTTATCTGTAAGTCATAAAAACATGTATATTATAAAAATGACCAAAAAATTAAGATCTACACTCTAGCATCAAAATCATGCATTCTTAATGAACTTAAATTAACTAATTTATTAGAAGAAGAAAATAACCCCCACATGTGCATCTGGGGTTTCTCTGGAAATATCATTTTAGGGTACTCCAACCCTGTTTAAATTGTTGATCATGTCATAGGGTTAACTTTAGCACCTTTTAATGTTGTCATATCATCACACTTTCTTGAGCATTGCATTAATGACATGTGTTGATTGTTTCTCTTTCTTTTCGGTGTTTTGGTTCTTCTCGGTAGAATTCTAGAACGAGTCCGAGATCAAAGTCAGAGATCAACACCATTGAAGATCAAAGATAAATACTTGACCAATTGTGATCAAGTTAAGTACAAGGCCTCCAGAGATCTATTTGTTGGTTATTAATGGGAAAAAGCAAGCATAGTCCCACCATTATGCAATCCTACGATTTCAAAGTATTTTAATTCTTGCCATGATACATATGATTCTAATGTGGTCTTTTATTGATAGATAGAGTATCCTATATGTTGCATTACTCCCTTTTGAAGCATATATTACCTGATCCACTTCTCCTAGCATAACTAGGTTTGGCTTGTGTGTGCACTTCTAGAGATTTTATCTATGTACTACTTAGCCATGCCTAGCTTTTGAGGCTGGTAGCTAGTTGTTGTATCAAAGATGCAGATGAATCTATTATGAGAGGAGAAAAAACTCTGGTGCCTTGTCATTTCTAGGACCAGGTCAAATTGTTATAAACCGCTGATCAAGAGGCATTGACTATCTTATATCTGTTCTACCTTAGAGTATCACACTCTTATACACCAAGAGGTCGTGTTGAGTTTCATGGCCCTCTTTATGAAGTGATTCTATTACACAATTTTACTCACCCTTCCTCTGAGATGTTCACACTCATGATTGATGCGTGTGCATAATGATGTGGTCGTCTAAGATTTTTAGCAAATTTTTTTGCTTTGAATTCTAAGGAAATTTTAGTGATTCTTAGCATGATTGGTTAACCCTATCACTAAGCAAAGGATCATTGTGCTACCAAGTCTACTATTTCGGTACACTCTCTTCAGTCAAAGAGTCAGGCTCGTGCTAAAGCTCTGAGACTAGGTCATCTTGCCTTGCAAAGCAAGATACCTCTCGAACTAAGTGACATATCGGTGGTTTGTGATATTGTAGACGTCTTTCTAAAAGTATAACCATGTGCCACATGGCCGTGTTGTCAATTTCTTGAGAAAGTTAGTTCCCTAAACTACTCCTTTCTCCAATGATCCATATTGGATACCCCTGAACTAGTTGGTTGAGCTTAAAAAACAACTTGGAGAGTTGTAAGATAAAAGTTCTATCCGACTTTGTTCCTTCCTAAAGGGATGTCTAGTTCTGCTCATGCTGAAGAATGATAGTATTTCGTTTTTGGGTTTGTTATTTCCCATTCCTTTGTTTTGACTTGGTTATTGTCAAATCCAACTAAGTTCCAAGGACTATCTTGATGATGTTTATACTCATGATGTTTCACTTGAGTACATCCTCATGTCCGTTGGTCTGACTAGTATTTTTGCCTTGTCCATACATCATATGGGGTATTTGATAAGTTCGTTCTAGAGCCCAATGATGACATCCTTATCTACCCCATGCTAAACTATATTGATACGTTGCGAACGTATATATAATTTTTGATGTTCCATGCTTGTTTTATATCTACTTTCTTATCTTTTGTCCACACTTTGGAGTATTTTTATACACTTTCTTGGACTAACCTATTAACAAGATGCCACAGTGCCAGTTGCCTGTTTTCTGTTGTTTTTGGTTCCAGGAAAGTCATAAAATGAATATTCTCGGAATTGGACGGGACAAAAGCCAAAGTCAATATTTCACCGAGGGGGACACGGAGCAAGAGGACGAGACAGAGAGGGGCCAGAGGCCGGCCACACCACCTGACCGCGCGGCCAGGCCTGGCCCGCGCCAGGGGCTTGTGTGGACGCCTAGGGCACCCCATCGGCCTCCCCTTTCGCCTATATATCGCCTCCGATACAGAAACCCTAAGTACTCGATCAAAATTCCACGAAAGAGTCTGTAGCCGCTGTCATCTCCATCCCTAGATTGGGAGGGATCTGAAGCTCTTTCCGGCACCCTGTCGGAGGGGAGAATTCACCCTGGAGGCCTTCTTCATCACCATGCCTTCCTCCGGTGTGATGCGTGAGTAGTTCATCCCTAGACTACGGGTCCATGTAGTAGCTAGATGGTTGGTTCTTTTCCTTTGTGTTACCATGTCTAGATCTTGTGAGCTCTGTTCATGATCAAGATCATCTATTTGTAATCATACATGTTGTGTTTATGGGGATCCGATGGATATTGAGATGCTATTTCAGAGTGATTATTTATTATATCATGTCTTTGTTATTTGTGATCTTGCATGCTCTCCGTTGTTAGTAGCTATCTTGGCCGAGTAGATGCTAGCAACTCCAAGAGGGAGTATTTATGCTCTATAGTGGATTCATGCCTCTAGTAATCTAGGGAAGTGATAGAAATCTCTAAGGTACTAGATGTTCTATTGCTACTAGGGAGAAAACAACAATCCTTTGTTCATAGAACAATCATATTGTTTACTTTACACACAATGCTTAATGCAATTATCTGTTGCTTGCAACTTAATACTGGAGGGGGTTCGGATGATAACCTGAAGGTGGATTATTAGTCATATATGCAGTTGGATTACGGTCTATGTATAATGTTGTAATTCCCAATCAAATCTCATAGAAGTCAAGATGATTAGTATATGCATGTATGCTTTCTCGATGTTTGTCAATTGCCCCGCTGTAATTTGTTCACCATACATGTCATCTATCTTAAGGAGAATCACCACTAGTGAACTATGGATCCCGGTCCTTTCTTTTACCATCAATCTACAACTATTTACTGTTTTCTGTTTACTTTCTGCAAGCAATTACTATCTTCCACACAATACGTTTAATCCTTTGTTTTCAGCAAAACCGGTGAGATTGATAACCTCACTGTAAGTTGGGGGCAAAGTTTTGTGGTTGTGGTGTGCAGGATTACAAGTTGGAAACAACACCTTGGAGGTGTTTCCTTGCTCCTACTGGTTCGATAACCTTGGTTTCATAACTGAGGGAAAACTTGCTGCTGTGCTCATCATACCTTCCTCTTGGGGTTTCCCAACGAGCTCGATATATTTTGAGCCATCAAGCTATTTTTCTGGAGCCGTTGCCGGAGAGTCAAGGACATCTTCACAAGGGGAGTCCCTCATAACCAATCTCTTTACTTTGTTATTTTTGTTTTGCTTAGTTTATTTTTTCTTTGTTTGCTTGTTTCTTTGTCAAAAACAAAAAAATCAGTTGTACTAGTTTGCCTTCTTTATTAAAAACACAAAAAATGACTACTCTTGAAAACACTAAGTTGTGTGACTTCACTAGCACCAACAACAATGATTTCATGTGCACACCTATTGCTCCACCTAATCCTGAAGCTACTTTCTTTGAAATTAAACCTGCTTTACTCAATCTTGTTATGAGAGAACAATTTTCTGGAATTGGTACTGGATATGCTGCTTCTCATCTAAATAACTTTGTTGAGCTTTGTGAGATGCAAAATATAGGGATATAGATGGAGATATTATTAAGATTAAATTGTTTCCTTTCTCTTTGAGAGGAAAATCTAAAGAATGGTTGCAATCCCTAACTAGAAATAGTATTTATTCTTGGACTAAATGCAAAGATTCTTTCATTGGAAAATACTATCCTCCTGCTAAGATTATATCTATGAGAAGTGAAATAGTGAAATTTAAACAATCTGATAATGAACATGTTGCTCAAGCTTGGGAAAGAATGAAATCTTTGGTAAAGAATTGTCCCACTCATGGACTGACTGCTTGGATGATTATCCAAACCTTTTATGCAGGATTGAATTATTCTTCAAGAAATCTACTGGATTTTGCTGCTGGAGGTACCTTTATGACCATTACTTTGGTTGCTACAACAAAGCTTCTAGATAATATGATGGTTAACAATTCTGAATGGCATACTGAGAGAGCTCCACAAGGTAAGAAGATAAATTATGTTGAAGAGACCTCTTCCTTGAGTGATAAAATTGATGTTACTATATATATGCGTGTTAATGGAAAGCTCATATTAATCCAAACCCTGTTCCCTTAGCCTCTTTGGTTGCTCAAGAAGAGCAAGTTGATGTGAACTTTATAAGAAATAATAATTTTAGCAACAATGCCTACAGGAATAATTTTGGTAATAATAATTATAGGCCATATCCTGCCAACAATGGTAATGCTTATGAAAATTCCTACAACAATAATAGAAGTGCACCCTCTGAACTTAAAGTTATTCTTAAAGATTTTATTAGTAAACAAGCTGTTTTCAATAAAACTATTGAGGAAAAACTCTCTAATGCTGAAATAAATATAACATCTTTGTTTGAAGCACAATCCTCTTTGATTAATAAAATGACTGCTAAACCTGAAACTATTAAAAATCCCTTTGCTGCTACTAATGCCATACAAGTTAGAATTGATGAAAATGTTAGACTATTAGCTGAATTGCATGCTAAGTGGGAAAGAGAAGATGAGATTGCTAGAAATAATAGTATTTCTACTATCACGACCACTAATCTTGAAGCTAGTAAACCCAATGGAACCTTTTCTAATAAAAATGTTGAAATTCTTCGAAATATGGGAAACAATAGCTCTACTACTTTAGATGATAATTATGATTTTGATCTTGATGGTTGCAACATCTCTGAAGTTATTATGTTCCTACAAAAGCTTGCTAAAAGTCCTAATGCTAGTGCTATGAATATGGCGTTTACAAAACACATTACTGATACTCTCACAAAAATTAAAGAAGAAAAGATGAAACATAAAGCTTCTATTCCTATGAAATTAGAAGATGGCTGGGAACCCATCATTAATATGAAAGTGAATGATTTTGATCTCAAAGCTTTATGTGATCTTGATAGTAGTGTTTCTATTATGCCTAGAAAGATTTATGAAATGCTTGATTTGCCACCATTGGAAGATTGTTATTTAAATGTCCCACTTGATGATAATGCTAAAAAGAAACTCATGGGGAGTATTAATGATGTTCTTATTATGGTTAACAATGCCTATGTCCCCATTGATTTCTATGTTTTGGATGTTGAATGCAATGCTTCTTGTCCTATTACTTTGGGAAGGCCTTTTCTTAGACTATTGGTGCCATTATTGATATGAAAGAAGGCACCATTAAATATCAACTTCCACTCACGAAAGGTATAGAACACTTCCCTAAGAAGAGAGAGAAGATTCTTTTTTGCCTCTCCTATTAAAACAAAATTTTCTCCTAATGCTTCTTCATTTGAGAATACTTGATTCTTTTCTTGCTACTTATGCCTAACTTAAAGGCGTTAAAGAAAAGTACTTAGTGGGAGATAACCCAAAAGTTTTAGTTGAGTCTTGGAAGTTATTGCTTCAGTAATAACCTCTCCTTATCCTTTTTATTTGCTTTTTGTGCCAAGACTAACCTCTAATGAGAGAGAAGTAATGCTTGGGAAAGTTGCTGTCCCGAAACAGATTTTTGTGCTTCGCTGTAAAAATTCGTGTAAAATCTCTATACGTCGTTTTTAGCTGCGATTTTTTGTGCTTCTGCCCAGGTTGTTATCCAACTTTCGTTAGTTCAACACTTTTCGATTTTAGCAACAGAAGGTCTTCGAAAAAATTGGTTTTCACCTGCTGGTCTGTTTTGACAGATTTTGCCATTATTTGCATTTGCTTCTTGTTGATTCCTTTTTGGATTCTTTTTGGGGAATTAAGAGTTTTGAGGGAAGTGATATAGTAGATTGTGTTTTAATGGAAGTTTTACTTGTGTTGGAACTGAACCAAAAGACTTATTATCTTGAGTACACTAATGTTGCTAATGAAGATTATGTGAAGTTTTGTATGAAGGAAAAAATTTCAGGTGTAAGGAAAGAATGATGTAATGAGATGAAGAATGGACTAAAGATCAAGCTTGGGGATGCCACCCGTGTCACCCCAAGAAATATCCAAGAGGTACAAGCGTCAAAGATTGGGGATTCCTAAGGCATCCCCTTCTTCATCAATAAAAATCTCAGGTTTCTTCCAAACACTTCATTTTTATTGTTTCATGCACAGTTGTGTTGTTCTTGGAGCGTTTTCGTTTTTGTTTTTGGTTTTCGTTTGCTTGGTTTGCTTAGTTTGCTTAAATAAATTGGTTGGACCCCATCATTCATGCATTAGTTTTCAAATAAGTTTGGTTTGGATTGGAAAAGAGAAAGAAAAGTTCATGCTTAAGTGGTAAAAGTAGTTTGTTTTTGACTGTGGCCTATGCTTTATCATGTCATGCTTGATATTTTTTTGGCTTTATGCTTAGTGATTTTTTCCGTAGCATGACATGTTATAAACAATTGAGATTGCTTAATGTGCCTTGAAAGAATCATGCGTTGTTTTAGCATATTAAAGCATAGTATTGTGGTATTCTCCTTTGATGCTTTATCTGGGTTGACTTGGCGCATGCTCACACCATGTTAAGACTATACCAAGTCACCATAGCCTCTATGATCATTTAGTTTTTGACTTGTAATGTCACTTTATGCTTTAATTAATGATGTTTTGTTGCTTTGCATGATTATGGCCATTATTGCTCTCTTAGTTGGTCGCTCCCAGTCTTTTGCTAGCCTCCATACCAAGTATGAGTTCCACTCATGCATCCAACTCCAAATAAAACCAAGTTATTCCAAAGAGTCCACCATACCTACCTATTATCATTTGTTATTCCAAGTATATTCATGTTTTTATCTATCTTCCGAATTAAACTTGTTATGAGAAAACTAGTGATTAAAGCTCTCACGAACTTGATGGCACACTTTACTTTTCTTGCCCCTAATAAACTTGAACCATTTTGTCATCTATGTTGTATATGCTTGCACTTATATGTTGGGGATTAGCAGAACCATGTTGTCATGGGGAACGCTTTCAACATTGCAGTTGTACATTGTACCCAGTTGATATCATGCTCTTTTGTCTATGGATGTCGTCAGTGTGAAATGAAAGGTGAGCTTGTAAGTCCATGGAGTTATGTATGTGTGTTAGAGAAACGCCTGGGCTGCTGGTCTAATCCATGCCTAATCATGGTGGAAACCTGCAGCGTAACCATAATGAGCAATCTATGAAGCATTCTTCTTATAAAAAAGAGATAGAGATTGAGAAAAAGAAAAAATGAGAAAAGAGGAAAGAGAGAAAAAAGCTCCATTTCCCATGGTAAATAAGAAGATTGCTGAGATGCTTATTGTCTACTTGCCTTGTCATTTTGATATGGCGATTCTTTCGTATCATCGGGCAAGGGGTACCCCGTTGGCGGTTCTCTATGATACACATGTACTTACTATGACAAGAACTTACCGGTAACTAAACTTGAGTAGCATGAGGAGCGGCCCTCGTATTTAAGGGACATGAGATTGCCAACTTATACTTTGTCAAGCATATACTCCATAGTTTGTTCACTTTAACCTTAATCACTTCAAGATGCTTATGACAGGGGCAATGAGAGCTCAAAGCTAATAAGTACCATAATTTTTGGAAGCTCTTTATGAGACTTGAATCCCTGATTCCTTCTATGAAGGCCTTTCTTTTACTTCCATGTTGAGTCTCCATCTTCTATCTTTATGCACCTATTGAGGGAGCATAGTGGCCATTATTAGCTTAATGTGCATTGTCCCAAGACTTGTTGATTGATGCATAACCTTGATATTACTTGTTCTTAAACTATTTGTATCTAGTCACCCTTATGAACTTTGAAGGTGCCCTATGCATTTATGTTTTGCTACTCTATGAGGGACAAGCTGAATACCATTCTCATTATGCTTTCTACATGTGAAACAAACAAACGTCTTGCAAAGCACTGTTATTCATGAATCTTTTGTTTGTGCCTTTTCATGTTACAACATAGTTGCTATGTCTTATTGTTAGAACTATATCTTTCATGCTATTTTAAAGTACTATGATCCCAGCTATCAATGTTCTACAAATACATTGATCAAGTTTATGATGGTGCATGTCACCTCAAAAATTATTCTTTCTTTTTATCACTTACCTACTCGAGGACGAGCAGGAGTTAAGCTTGGGGATGTTGATACGTTGCTAACGTATCTATAATTTTTGATGTTCCATTCTTGTTTTATATCTACTTTCTTATGTTTTTTCCACACTTTGGAGTATTTTTATACACTTTCTTGGACTAACCTATTAACAAGATGCCATAGTGCCAGTTGCCTATTTTCTGCTGTTTTCGGTTCCAGGAAAGTTAGAATATGAATATTCTCGGAATTGGACGGGACAAAAGCCAAAGTTAATATTTCATCGAGGGGGACACGGAGCAACAAGATGAGACAAAGAGGGTCCATAGGCCGGCCACACCACCTAGCCTCGCGGCTAGGCCTGGCCCGCGCCAGTGGGTGGTGTGGCTGCCTAGGTCACCGCCTCGGCCTCTCCTTTCGCCTATATATCGCCTCCGATACAGAAACCCTAAGTACCCGATCAAAATTCCATGAAAGAGTGTAGCCGCCATCATCTCCATCCCTAGATTGGGAGGGGTATGAAGCTCTTTCCGGCACCCTGTCAGAGGGGAGAATTCACCCTGGAGGCCTTCTTCATCACCATACCTGCCTCCGGTGTGATGAGTGAGTTGTTCATCCCTAGACTACGGGTCCATGCAGTAGCTAGATGGTTGGTTCTTCTCCTTTGTGCTACCATGTCAAGATCTTGTGATCTCCGTTCATGATCAAGATCATCTATTTGTAATCATACATGTTGTGTTTGCGGGGATCGGATGGTGTTGAGATGCTATTTCAGATTGATTATTGATTCTATCATGTCTTTGTTATTTGTGATCTTGCATGTTCTCCGTTGTTAGTAGCTATCTTGGCTGAGTAGATGCTAGCAACTCCAAGAGGGAGTATTTATGCTCGATAGTGGGTTCATGCCTCTAGTAATCTGGGGAAGTGACAGGAATCTCTAAGGTACTAGATGTGATGTTGCTACTAGGGATAAAACCGCAATCCTTTGTTCATAGAACAATCGTATTGTTTACTTTACACATAATGCTTAATGCAATTATCTGTTGCTTGCAACTTAATACTAGAGGGGGTTCGGATGATAACCTGAAGGTGGATTATTAGTCATAGAGGCAGTTGGATTATGGTCTATGTATAATGTTGTAATGCCCAATCAAATCTCATATAAGTCAAGATGATTATTATATGCATGTATGCTTTCTCGATGTTTGTCAATTTCCCCACTGTAATTTGTTCACCCAACATGTCATCTATCTTAAGGAGAATCACCACTAGTGAACTATGGATCCCGGTCCTTTCTTTTACCATCAATCTACAACTATTTACTGTTTTCTGTTTACTTTCTGCAAGCAATTACTATCTTTCACACAATATGTTTAATCCTTTTTTCAGAAAAACCGGTGAGATTGACAACCTCACTGTAAGTTGGGGGCAAAGTTCTATGGTTGTGTTGTGCAGGATTCCAAGTTGGAAACAACACCTTGGAGGTGTTTCCTTGATCCTACTGGTTTGATAACTTTGGTTTCATAACTGAGGGAAAACTTGCTGTTGTCCTCATCATACCTTCCTCTTGGGGTTCCCCAACGAGCTCGATATATTTTGAGGCATCATATATTCATGTGGAATAGTTGGCATTAATGTTGGAAACTTTTGAGAATCGTCTTTGGGTCATGTCGAAGAATTTGTTCTGGATGTTAGAAGTGACCTTCTCCAATTACTGTGCAATAGTTTAAAGATGTTGTTGTGGATTCGAGTAGAGTTACCTTTGTTCTTTTACGGACATAGTTGTAGTTAATTGCAAGTAATTCATGTATTTGCAGTTGTCCTTCGACAAGTTGCTAATACATGGAACTAGAAATCTAGCTCATTATTTTTGATCTTGACACTATAATCCACATCTTGAGAATCTAGTGACTTTAACTTACTAGTATATGTTGCACACTTTATATTCGAACATGATGAGTCTGAAGTATCATCCCATCTAACCAAAGCCGAATCTCAAGAAGCAATGTTTGGTTGGTGTTCTTCAAGGTTTTGACATAGGTTTCTTTGAAAATATGGCAAGGTTGATGTAGTGGTTGACACAATTAGCCGAAATACCTACTACCACATTCTCTTGAATTAGCAATAACAACCACTCTTCATGACGCTTCTTCTGTGATTTATTACAGGAGTTGCGCTTATGGTTTCCTTTTTATCCAAAGTCTGGCCTTTACTTGATGTCTGGTATCTGAACATCAAGGAGAACATTTAAAGTAGAGTTGCTAAATGTCTCTCGGTCGACCTCTAGATCTTCGATGTTGGCAAACGTCTTGTTATTCCAATTACTTGAAGTCTAAGAATGAAGTTTCTTTTGCCCGTGTTACCAGGAATCTTCTTTACCTATTCATACTGGTGGTTCAAAGTGATATCATAGTCTTTGGAAAATATTCTGATAGTCCTTGATGAATAAAGAATTCCTTCCGGTCTCTTCAACCATGTTCGAAGAGCGTTGATGATTTTGGTAATCAATCATTTCTCTTACTACATGTTCCTCGTGTGACTCCTATGAGTCATCTCCACCAAAACAATTCTTTCATCTTATCCTTCTGTTGAACGAAAGAGCAGCCTTCTGTGTCAAAAGTAGTTCAACAACTTGGTTTAGTTGATCTATAACTCTATATCCATGAAATATCTACTGAATTTATTTAGTGGAGGTTCATCTCTCGAAGACTGGTCATGTTCCATCTATTGGAAATTCTTATTTCTCAGAAGTCCAATTTTTTTGCAAATTCCATGGTATCAATCCTTATGAGGACCAGCTATCTGATAACTTGAAACTTCTTTTTTTCCTCCTTTACCTCGACATTTTTCATGTCCTTCATGTCAAGATTTGTTTCGAACACTCCATTCATGAGTTGAACATGAGATAATCGGTGTGTTGTCATCTGTATTCCCTCTTATCCTTAGTGTAACCCAATTTCCTTGTCTCTTCCTACCTTAGGAATCTCAGGTCGAGATTCTCGTAAGTGGGATAGATCTATAACACCCCTAGTTTTATTAGTTATCTAATTAGGGTTTGTTGTGTGCATAATCATGATCATCGTTCTTTTGTTGAGAAAAACAATGCAAACGAGAATTGTAACAAAACCCTAAACCCTGGTTTAGCCTCTCTCTCTTATAAGTCAATTCAAAATGGTTTTGAATTTTGAAAACTACAATAAGTGTGGATCCCAAATAGCAGAGAGGGCCCCTAAGTATTTTAGAATTATTTATAAATCTCTCCGAAATTTTTGGAATATTAAAAACTAAGTTGAGTTTGAAAATACAAAGGGAAAAGTGTGGAAAGGAAAAAATAAAAGGTTTCAGGAGAGAAAAAATAAGTAGAGAGAAAAGCAAGCAGCATCCCACTCCCTTCCCCCTTCCTGCTAGCTTTCTAGCAACCCATCTAGTCCATGTGTGGCCCACTTCTAGCCTGCACCCCTTCGGGTCCTCTTTTCGTGTCATCTTCCTCGCAGCAAGAAGCAGTTCGGTGGCTAGTGCTCCACCATCCACCGTTGTTTGTGCCATGATTCACATCACCGCTCTGGAGGAGAAGATAAGGTTGCCCTGATATATGATCCTCTTCCCCTGTTCCTCTCTCTCTTTCTCTCTCGAGATCCCGAACCCAACCCAAAACACTAGCTTCGTCAGAGATCATCAATCACCGCCACTACGAGTCACCCTGAGACCGGTCGAGCATGCTGCCATGGTCTCCATGTCATCCTCGTCATCCTTGCTCTTGGAATTAGGCTCGCACGCCTTTCGAGCCCTCTGTCTTTGTCTTCCCCGATGCCAGCTGCCACTATTGTCGTTGATTGTGACCTCCCCGGGACTCCCTAAGCCCTACATCGCGCTCCTATTGATCTGATGGTCTTCCATCACCACTCCCTTGTCTCCCTCCATCTCTATAGCTTGCTCTCACCATGAGCCCACAAGCGTCACCTCTAGTCGTTGTCGCGGGTCTTGCTCCGGTGACCAAACTTGGGCAGCACCGCCACTAAACTACTATGCGCACTCACCCGCATTCAATGCATGCAACCCTGCTTCCCCCACTATCCCCCTAATGTCATCTCGTCATAGTCCAACGTGGTCTCCTTCTCGTCGAGGTGGCACTTACTTGTCAGTCACTATGCTTTCATGTGGACATGGCATGGGCATGGATCAGCCTTTGCAAGTGTGGCCACCTACGTGTCAACCGGGCCTAGCTGTCAGCCATT
Source organism: Avena insularis (assembly GCA_023614405.1). Taxonomy (NCBI): domain Eukaryota; kingdom Viridiplantae; phylum Streptophyta; class Magnoliopsida; order Poales; family Poaceae; genus Avena; species Avena insularis. Next base: position 559,273,252 of record CM042692.1, on the reverse strand, counting down.
AAGGCTAGGAAGATCTTGATTACAAAAACACTTAGTCCTTGTGCTGGAGTCATAATGACGACAACCCAACATCATAAATTCTTTAATATTTTTTAGAAATTGAGTATATACTAGAAAATTCATATCTTTTTATCCGCATTTCAAAAACTATGTATAATAGTATCAAAATCATACATTGTTAAGCAACTTTAGTTAACAAGTTCATTAGAAGAACAAAATGACCCCCACAGGTGCATCTAGGGTTTCTCTAGAAATGTCATTTTAGGGTATTTTGACCCTGCTTAAATTGTTAATCATGCCCTAGGGTTAACTTTAGCACCTTTTAATCTTGTCATATCATCATACTTTCTTAACCAATGCATTTATGCCATTGTTGATTGTTTCTCTTTCTTTCCAATGTTTTGGTTCTTCTTGGTAGAATTCGAGAATGAGTCAGAGATCAAAGTCAGAGATCAACACCATTGAAGATCGAAGATAAATACTTGACCAATTGTGATCAAGTCAAGTACAAGGCTTCTGAAGACCTGTTTGTTGGTTATGAACGGTCAAATGCAACTATAGCCCCACCATGTGATATAATCCTATGATTTCAAATTATTTCAATTCTTGCCATGATGCATATGATTCTACTGTGGTCTTTTATTGATAGATAGAGTATCCTATGTGTTGCATTACTCCCTTTTGAAGCCTATATTACCTGATCCACTTCTCCTAGTATAACTAGGTTTGGCATGTATGCACTGCTAGAGCTTTTATCTATGTCCTTCTTAGCCATACTTAGCTATTGAGGCTGGTTCAGATAGTTGTATCAAAGATGTATATGAATCTAGTATGAGAGGAGAATGAGATGAGATCAGTGGTGAAGGTTAGACATGATAAGGCTTATATGGGAGGCCACGATGAGATGTGGTTTTCTTAGTCCTATACTTTCCACCCAAGGACCCGAGTTCTTGCCTTCAGAATCAAGATGAGTGTGCAACCACACGAGGTGTGGAATCCCCCTTGACTCACTAACTTTCCTAGTTTGGATCCATGAGTTCGTAGTTTGAGATTTTGATTTGGTATCCGCGTTGGAATATGTTTTGGAGATTGTGCATCACACAGGGCGTGTCCTAGGTGAAGGGTTCTTCGGGGCTTGCAACTAACGATCCTTGGAACATAGGATTGGGACCAAGATGGGAGTGTGAGCGACTATAGCAGACGGGTGGCCCTTTCTGGTGACTCATGGATCTACCGGTGCATAAGGGAAGTACATTTACCCGGGGCACTAAGAGAGGGTTATTCATGTGATTAAAGTTGTACACCCCTACTGTGTTAAATCTTTTCAAAAAGTTGTATCCACGGTTATGGACGACTTGGGAATAAACATGGAGATCATATAGAACTTTAACCTAATTGTAAAGCTTGGCAAATCAACGTGTCCTTAAGGATGCTTCATTAGGGTACGAGGGATGATCCTAGTTGAGAGGTGATGATGGTGAGTTGGTGGATATCAAAGTATGATGATCATTATAGTTAGAGTTTTCATCATCTTATCCCCTTTTAAAATGAGTTGTTTAGATGAGCATATACTCCCTCTTATTTTACAAACAAAGATAGATTTATGCGAAATAGCTCCAACATCCATAAGTCTTGTGGAGTACACCTTGTACTCACCCTTGCTTTGTTGATATTTTTGTAGCAGAATAAGTGTTCCCCTGAAGATGAGTTTGGTACGACATCGACACCAACAAGTAGCTTGGGGTTCCCCTCTTGCAGAGTACATCTTGTACTCACCCTTACTTCATTGATTTTTCATCTCCCTCTTCCTCTTCTGTCACGAATTCTTTACTTTCCCTTTGAGAATCGTAAAATATTGGGCCTACCCATGGATTACCCCACAAAAATTTGGAGCGTAAACAACTGCCAGCAAAATAAAAGTAAAAAATCTTAGTGCAAACGAGTGAAAGTGAAGTAACTGTAACTTATGAGTTCCACCTTAAGGAAATGGGTAGAAGACCTCCCTTGTTTTCAGATTTTTGGGGATTATATGGTCTTGTTTTCAGTTCCATCTTGTTTTCAGTCCCATCTTGTTTTCAGTTCCACCTCTCGCTCATTTATTGTCTTAATTCCCATGCGTAGTGATGGTTGATTCCTCTTGTTTTAATCTCCCATAGTGTATGTTGTTTCCTCTCCCAACTTGTCCCCTCTTTTCTCTCTCCTACCATGAATGTTACTCCCTCCATTAGTAGTTTTGGAGATATATGGAATTAGTAGGCTATTTTTTTTTGTTAACTACGCCAATTAACTCTCATGCATGGCTTATTTCACTACAAAAATACCCCCCATACCCGACGGATTTTTGGGGCGGCATATGTGAAAAGAACTAGCAAAAGTTGGTTACGCGACGAATGGGCTTTCGCGACACTATTTTTGTCACGGCGTCCACTTAAGATGCCGTGGCAGACACGATACCGGCAGATTTGGGTGCCATGGTAGGTGGCATGCAAGAGCGGCGCTATTCTATGCCACACTTGGGCAACGGTGGCATTACTACTTGCGCTACGCAATTAAAGCGTCGAGTGAATTTGTCACAACGCTGAAGAGTGGTCAAATATATCCAACTGATGGGTTAAGATTATCTTGTTGACTAGCGTGGCCCACCATAAAGCATGGACTTTATATCTTGTGCTCCCCTGCCAAATCCCTCTCCATGGATATGCATTGTGGTGTTGCGGCGGAGACTGTAGCGGTGACCGGAGGCGACACTGCAATGGAGCCTCTAACAGGTGGTTGTTATGTAAGTTAATTACATATTGATTCTAGTCTTGATCCAATTTGCCAGTTTTATTTTTTGGATATCATCTTAGATCTCATTAACACATTTTGGTTCTTTCCCCTAGGACGACGTGGTGCGGCGTTGGATCTTTGATCCATCCTGGAACGGTGTCCATATGAGATATCGCTATAAGAAAATATGTTTATGTGATAGGTACCCGCGCAGACTCGTCGTTTCCATGGCAAGCACACCGGCCGTAGGTTCCTCGGTTACCACTTCAAAACGCTGAAGTGCCCATACTTGTTATGAACGGATCGACCACACTTAAATAAACTATGGTGTGTGTTGGTCAAAATGTCAAAGGAACCCAGGGACTGATATCTGAGCGATAGCTCCGAGGAGGAGGAGTTCGAGAAGGAATCGAGGGAGCTAGCCAAACAATAAATTGGGCCTTCACTAAGGAAGATGCATGATATTTGTCTGAATCTTTCTAGATACCTAGAGTCTGCTAGGATTGCACTAGATGGCCTATCTCTGGGTATTATTGATGATTAAGGATGTTATTATGTTGTGAAAACCATGTTTATTTATTCTACTGGAAGAAAAATAGGGTGCACCTATGGGCTTATTGTGCACATGCGGCCCACTTGCTGAAGATCCCATAAATCAAACTGTAACCAACTAAGACTCACTGCTCCTCCTTATGTAATAAGCAACCCTTGCTCGTCCTTTCAACTACAACACCGCCGCTGCACTCCCCCATTCCCCATATAGGGACTCAAACCCCTAGGTCTCACTAGCTGCATGCGCACTGATCCTACCAATCCCAACCACTACTTCCACACTTTCCACTTACAATCCGGCGCAGCTGCCCCATCGGCAAACACCTCGTCAGATCCGCGCGTGGACCAAGCTCATCCATATGGGGTTATCGAGGTGGGCGAAACAGATCATCGCATGGTCATCACACCAGCGGTGGGAAGCGGATCGTCGTGTTGTCGCAGCGCCAGTGGTGGGCGAAGCAGATCCACGCGATGTCGTCGCGCCAGTGGTGGGTGAAGCAATCCGCGCGAGGTCATCTTGCTAGCGCTGGGCGAAGGAGATCCGTGTGTGGAAAAGCAGATATGCACATGGTCAATAGCATTTGTATTTTGTTTAGGAATTCGTAGAATAGCAGAATAGAGAGGCTCTCAAGAATTTAGTGTTCAGGAAATCTTCTGTTTTCGTTTTTATTTTTGAAGCAATTTGTGTAATATGTGAAAAATATATAAATAAATATTGTGTTAAAATGAGCCCACAATATTTATTGCTAATATATATAAATAAACTAAAATTATCAAATCATATTGGGATTAAAAACATAAATCAGTTATTGTTAATGTAATTAACTTTCAGTGATGCTGGAAGGTGTAACATGGAAAATAATGCGCGGTTACACGACACTATTGTTCCGTCATCTTTAGTAATGTAATGAGGTGCATCCTTTTTCGCGCCGTGAAAGTGCTAGGTCGGCGGATCATATTGTGCCGAGCCAAAAGATCCGTCGTCGTTGCAGAATCCCTGATCCCTGTCGGCTTTTTTCGCCGTGCTAACACGAGCGCGACGACTAAGGCTGTGCCTCGAACTATATAAGCTCCAGCACCCGAGCTCCGTCTTGTAGTGTTTCCTCCTAACAAAACGTCCAGCCTTGTACCATGATTCTCTACGTTTAGTTTTCTTGCGTGAACTGACCACTGCATGCGCCCCAATTAACTCTCATGCATGTACTCATTTCTTCTCTCCCTTTTTCAGCCAACGAGAAACCACATAGGTCCCAACATTTTGCTAATTTAACCCAACAATCCGGTATGGAGGGAGTAAACTATTGGTGCATGCATTAAATAATGTGCGTGATAGAGATTGCCCTCCTTGTTCTTAGCAAATTTCCCTATCGCCTAATAATGCATAATAAAGTAAGTACATAGGTAATTTAGAAAACTAAACCTATAATATCTATAATCATTCAAAGACAACAACTTTCTTAACCATTATACATGGATGTAACACCTATTGTCTCCAAAAGGCAACGCAAAATTAAATATAAGGACATAAATACTGACCATACATGTGTTCTCTCTTGACCCGCCAGATCATGTTTTTCTTTCACCCTTGATAGATGACCACCTGGTTCCCTTGAACCTCCACCTCATAATTGTACACTTTAATGGAAACTCTGTATATTTATGCCTTATAATGGATAATAAAAAATAAATTCCTCTACATTGATCAAGGATCCATTTATCTCTTTCGGACTCCCAAATTTGTTTATTTTGAGGTAACCCATAGGGTTCTATAGTGCATCACTTATATACTACTCTTCTTATGGTTGTACATCTTGTGCATACATATCTGGACTTTCTAGGATTCTCAAGAATGCCAATGGATAGTTACCAACTTCCAAAAGCACCATGTTTCTACCATCCAGTGAGAAGACAACATCCTACAAAGCTTACGCTCTAATGTCGGTACTTTCTCGGTGATATATTTTGGGTTGCCCCTAACCATCAAAAAACTCAATCACAATAACTTCCAACATCTTGAGGATAATATTTCGAGCAACTTAAATGGTCATAATAGGATGAAGAACATCGAGACCATGGAACGCATAGTATATGTTAGGTCACTTTTAACTGTGGTGGACATCTACCACCTCACACTACTTGCGATACCTCTTTGGGAAAATATAAATTTGAGAGAGTCTTTCCTTAGGCATGGACCATCAAGGTTTTATAGGGGAATGAAAAGTTAACTAGGAAGTTGTTTATAGGCCAACCAAGCTCATTGGACTTGGTATCCTTCATTTTGAGACGTGCCTAGAGTTTAGAGTAGCGATGACGATGGATAGAGTGGACTGCGCCTAGTGGCTAGAAACTAGGTCAGGTTGGGAAACCCATGTGATGATACTGACATGGAGTTATCCTATGCTACCACAACAACTAATGTTGGAAATGGATAAAAGCCTAGATTCTAGAACGCGGCCTGGTTTGGGAGAAAAAGACCTAAGGATGTTTCTCCCCTCTTTTTAAATCTCCAAGAGTAAAAAAACTTCAAGTTTTTTAGCAAGCTTTGAACCACAACAATTGGATTAGCAACATTTTGTCTAATTATGGCCTCTCAGTTTTACCATTTTTGGTAGCTCTCTTACCTTTGGGATTTGATTCAGTCAATAAACTTAGTGCCACAAATAGAGGACATGATTACTTGAAACCTGACCACCAAGGCTTCTTACTCCTCTGCCTCTATGTATAGAGCTCAATATTTGGTGCTTCTTTAAAACTCGCATCCCATGGTATGGAAGACTTAGGCGCCGTCCATATGCAGTATTTTTGCATGAATCGTCATCTAGAAATGGATCTGCACTTTGAACCATCTCATGCATTACGGTATTCAAACTATGGGGCTTTCCCTATTTGCTCTTTGCCTCCTGAGACGGTGGCTTATCAGAATTAATTGGGAACATGGTTGCAGATTGGTTTCCATCCCTCAACCTTCAGGTCGGGTACATGGCATGGTTTTAGTAACGTCAAATATTGGTGGACAAACGCCACTCTTTCCACAAGTCCTCATAAAAAGTCCATGGTGCCCATCGTAGTTCTTGTCTTGTGTGAGAACTAGAATGCGTGCAATGCTTGGGTTTTTCCGACCATTATGTTGCTAGATGCCTTCCCCGTCATTAAAATGGTCGTGCTTACTGTTTAAAATTATAACTTATTTAATGAAAATGCATATTTGCCCGTTTCAAATGAAAGAAATAGATCACCATATACAAGCATGTTATCTTATGAGTATAGTCTTTTGTCAGAATATTTTTTCTATATCATCCACAATATTGTTGCACTTTCATGTGAGTGTTTGGACTACCACACAAAGTTGTATTATGGAGATGGTTGGTTGGTATAGAAAATTAGGAGTACGGCATGGTTTTTCACAGTGTTCAAGTAATCCATTTGTACTCTTGAGATGCAATATAAAATCTCTAAGATTAATAATGAATATCAAACATTGTTTGACTTTCTCATATTCATATCTAGATGTATTTTTCTGTGAAATTGAAATACCACAAAATAATAAATAGGGGTGTACCTAGGAATAAAAGAGTAAGATCCAAGAACATATTATGTATGATTTAGAAAATGTAGTGGAAGCGTGTAGGATATGAGCTATCGATTAGATTGTGTGATTTTCAAATAATTTTATAAATAAATCTTCTTGAAATTTATCCAAAATTTCTAAGCTTCTTTGTTAACATTCTTGTGTTGTTGTTATGAAGCGATTTTATCTTGTAATGAAGGAAGTTACAATGTATGATATAATATTGTGACAAATAATGAAGGACATGTACTAAGTCAATATGTGCGCCGCTACTATATATATATTGTTAATTTTTATTCATAACTACAGTGCATTAATACTAAAACAATATACAGTTTAACAAAATAATACATGAAACAAGCACTATATTAAATCATATAGAAGGTAAAATACACAGTTTCTTATAGAAGTAAATTAAATTATTGACTCTCCAACAAAAAACTTTTGCCATAATTTCTCGAGCATATTATACATCTTTGGTGGAACAACCTTCAAGTTTTTTAGCAAGCTTTGAACCACAACACTTGGATTGGCAACATTTAGTGTAATTATGGCCTCTTAGTTTTACAATTTTCGGTAGCTCTTTTGCATTTGGGATTTGATTCAGACAATAAACTTAGTGCCAGAAACAGAGGACATGATCACTTGGAACCTGACTGCCAAGGCTTCTTACTCCTCAGCCTCTAAATATAGAGTTCAATATTTGGTTCTTCTTTGAAACTCTCATCCCATGGTATGGAAGACTTAGGCACCGTCCATATGCAGGATTTTTGCATGAATCATCATCCAGATATTGATCTGCACTTTGAACTATCTCATGTATTGTGATTGTCAAACTATGCGGCTTGCCCTACTTGCTCTTTCTCTCCTGAGACGATGGCTCGTCTTCTCTTCAATGTTGTTTTTTATCATTTGGAACATCGTTGCCAATTGGTTTCCATCCCTCAACCTTCAGTCGGGTGCATGGCATGGTTTCAATAATGTAAAATTGTGGACAAACTCCACTCTTTCCACAAGAACTCATAAAAAGTCCATGGTGTCCATCGTAGTACTTGTCTTGTGTGAGAACTAGAATGCGCGCAATGCTAGGGTTTTTCCGACCATTATGTTGCTAGATGTCTTCTCCGTCATTAAAAGGGCCATGCTTTTTGTTTAAAATTTGAACTTATTTAATGAAAATGCATATTTGCCCGTTTCAAATGAAAGAAAAAGATCGACATATACAAGCATGCTATCTCATGAGTATAGTCTTTTGCCAGAATGTTTTTCGTATATTGTCCATAATATTGTTGCACTTTGTGTTATTCGCACCCCCCCTCGACATTTTCAATGTCGTTACCATTTCTCATTAGACGAGTGACAAATGTCCTAGTTTCTTTCAGCTTAGAGGGTTTCAATTCATCACCAACTCTTGGTTTCATGTGAGTGTTTAGACTACCACACAAACTTATAGTATGGAGATGGTTGGTTGGTATAGAAAATTAGGAGTACGACATGGTTTTTCATAGTGTCCAAGTAATCCATTTGTACTCTTGAGATACAATATAAAATCTCTAAGATTAATAATGAATATTAAGCATTGTTTGACTTTCTCATATTCATATCTAGATGTATATTTCTATGAAATTTAAATACCACAAAATACTAAATAGGGGTGAAGCTTGGAATAAAAGAGTAAGATCCAGGAACATATTATGTATGATTTACAAAATGCGGTGGAAGTCTATAGGATATGAGCTATTCGATTAGATTGTGGGATTTTCAAACAATTTTTTAAATAAATCTTCTTGAAATTTATCCAACAAATTCTAAGCTTCTTTGTTAACATTCTTGTGTTGTGGTTATGAAGCGAGTGTATCTTGTAACGAAGGAAGTAACAACGTATAATATAATATTGTGACAAATAATGAAGGACATGTACTAAGTCAATATGTGAATTGCTACTATGTATAGTGTTAATTTTTATTCATAACTATAGTGCATTAGTACTAAAACAATATATAGTTTAACAAAATAAGACATGAAGCAAACACTATAATAAATCATATATAAGGTAAAAATACTAAGTTTCTTATAGAAGCAAATTAAATTATTGACTCTCCAACAACAAACTTTTTCCATAATTCCTTGAGCATATTATGCATCTTTGGTGGGATAACCTTTTTCTGCATGTGACACATGCCTTATTATGGTAACATTTGAAACATGTCCCAAACTTATGATCTAATACATCATGTTCATACATAGCCCATGCGAAAGATAAGTCGGTTCTTGTTGGCAAGCATACACAAAGTCACATGTCCCCTCCATTAGAGTTGCATCAGAACCAATCATATGTTGCTCACCCCATATGGTATGTTGACTTGCTTGTTGTATAGGTGACAAGAACTAATCTTGGTCGTTCATAATATCCGATCTCGTCGGATCCTGCAATTCAAAACTTGGGTCGTTGTTGACATCGATGAAAGCAAGCGCTTGCAAGGGTCCAGAATTTTTCTCTAATGTCCATGGGTCATCACCGTGGAGCCCAACATCGTTGATGCTGTAACGCTGCCTCCCAGCTTTCCCAAACAATTTTCTCTTCTCTAGCCTCTTGAAGTACTTTTGTGCATGACTGGAGACTTGGATTGCAGTCTTTGTGGTGACGAAAAACCTAGATATGTTTTTCCAGTCACCACGACCATAGGCACGCAGCCCACGAAGGAACTGCCTGAAACAACGAGGTTCAAGATAAAAATAGGTTAGTTGTTGATTGGAAGATGAAGTAAGAAAGTTTTTCATCAAAGAAACTTAGAGCAATTAAAAAAGACCACTTTTTCTATACAGATTGAAAAGTATGCATGTCATAAAAAAGTTGAAACCTATTTCAACTCCACATGATTAATTTGTTCATTATACGGTAATAAATAGTATATGTCTATATCATAAAACTTTAAGTAAACAAACATTTCTGACATTTATAACCACAACAACAACAAAAATGCACCTTGCACATAAACATAACTTAATTTTTGTATGGGTAACTGATAGCTACTACTGCTATTTATCTTATCGATTAGGATCAGAGGCACATTGAATTCATTATGATGTTATTTCACAACAAAATTATACATTACTTCTGTTACGAAGCTCAAACATAATAATTAGAAAAATCATAAAGGAAATAAATACATAAGTAAATAAATGTTCACCCATCAATTTCAAACTTTGAGAGATTAGTGATTATAACAAATGAAAATTGGACAATGTCCATATATACCGTGCAAGCCATCACAAACTAAACCTACCTATCTCAGATAATATATTCATACTATATGCTTAATTAGTATATATGCTCATGCAAAATAAGCAACAATTAATACAACATGACAAAGAAGAACATATCAGATGAAGAACCTGTGTTCCTCCGTGGTCCAGTATCTCCCTGGATGTGGGGCAGCAATTGGTTTATTATTGGCAATACAATTCTGTGACACCTCCATCTTGTTAATCTCTACCATCGGCACCGCCTCCTCCATCTCCATGATCTTGGTATGTTCTAGTTGATAACCGGACATCGAGAAAGTACCATCCATGTTTTTTGCCTCCTCTTGTACCCCAAAGTTGTACTCATTCATAAGGTCATCCATGGTGCAAACGGTGTGTGTACCGCTAGCACCACTCTCCTCCAACTCCCAAAAGTTACCGTTTACAAGATTGGGAGCAGGGAAAACAGTATGTGTGTTGTCAACAATAACATGGCTCTCATCCCTCCACTGCATCACATGCAGTTCCACAACAAGATCGACGTAAAGATATGTTACCTGTTGTTTGGTCTTTGAAGGGAACAATGCACAAAGAGCATCCATGATGTCTTTATGCTTCTTGTTCCCATCATCATTGTCGTTGTAGATAATTTTGTTCTTGTTGAGTGTAGCAATGAGTGATCGTGCCTCCTCTACCTCACAGGTCGTCCACTCCTGGTTGAGTGTTGGATCCATTAGACTATATTTGGATCTGTGAGTATTATGAAGCTATGAACTATGGAGAGGGGTTGGATGCTGAGGGTGGAGAGAGTGGGGAGTAGCATAGTGTACTTATAGCCCCGTGTTGCATACCTACTTTCACTAATTAGGTCGATACATTAATAGTGTGTCAGTCTAAACAAACAAGATACAACTATAATTAAACCAATGTTTATGACCCTTTGAACAACACCTGGAACTTTTTAAAGTTGACCTCGGCTTTTTCTATTTAATTGAGAATTATTTTGTTGATTTGCTGATGCAAATAATTGCCGCATGCCTCCAAATATACACACAAAAACTGCTACAGCCAACACATGCATGCATATTGATCGGTTTCGGTATCACTGGAGATAACACACATGTCATATCCATGCATGCCTTATTTTGGAGTGCAAGACTCAAACCATGACCGCCACCGCTCTCGCATATATATAGCACACGGGTTTCCATCCGGTTTTGGTTGCAAGTGACCATGTATCAATGTAATTTTGTTGTGTACGTACATGCAAATAATAAATATCGCTTACTGAATAAATATGCTACATATATGATGTGCTACCAGTAAAGATAAGCATATATTTTCTCTTGATATTGATGATCAAATTACCCATATGTAGGAGATAAAATTTACATCATATATGGCCGATTTGTTTGGCTTCCAGTCAATGGTATTTCATCCTACATGCTCCCGGCCCATTCAGATCTAAGTTAACCCATGAAATATAGCATGGAAGCATTCCTGATCTTGCGCTCGTTAATTTCACATATCTCTTGAGAAATAATTTCTCCAGATTTTCTATATGATATGCACATTAATTTGGCATATCTTGTCAATTCTGGACAATAAATGAAAAACAAATGGTTGCTTTGAGTGCATGACCGAGCGTCTAGTTATCATATGGGACTACTTAAGTACATACCCATTGATTCATATATGCCAACATGTCGACGATGTTTTTTTTTCAAATTTCAAGTGAGTCGAGTAACACTATGTTCTATTTACTGATTTTAATCTAGCTTTTTATATGTCGATGTGGAGGAGCATCACAAACTATTTGCTGGCAAGGACACATGAGAGAAGAAAAAGCAAGAGCATTAGCATCTTGTTGACTATTTAGATAGATTGTTAAATTATAAAATGGTAGGAGATTCAAAATTAAGACCACCATTGTAAAATTAAGCTTATTACATAACCACCAAAATATGTTATTACAAAGTATGTCATATTGTCGCATGGGTTTCTTTCATACATAACACGTGGATGCTCTGTATGTATCACACCTCTCACCTATGTGACCTATAGGTCTGATGTCAAGACACGTCTTAGTGGGCAAAACAATCTTTTCTCCATGCAAAGCATATCTTTTCTCTTGGTCCAACACATTACATAGTTTTAATTCTAAATGTTAAGTGCCTATTATCACATATCTGTAGTGAAAAGTGCATATACAACCAAAGGTCAATAGATCAATTTGATATGCATGAGTTATTGTTTTTTTAGTGTGGTCACTCAGAGGCATTAACAAGTGTATCCCTCCATATCTAGCACAAAATCACAAAATATAAATAAATATACACAATCAATACCATGCAATTTATTAGATAGGAAAGAAAAAATCATTTCAGAGGTTATTTTCCAAAGGTAAAAAGGACACACTTAAGCCCAAAGGTCTGCAATTACTTTTTAGATCTAGGAGCCGAAGAGAGATCCATAGGACCGAGAAAACGTGTCTGGCCCACTAGGCTCAGTATTGAACCGGATGGCCCAAGGAATACCTATGGTGCAGATCGATGGGACGGTCCAACACGGTAGCAACAGAGCAGGGGGGAGCGACCAGCAATGGTGTCGAGCTCGAGCTTGGATTTGGGAAAGATCATGCCCCCGTCGGCTTCCTCCCCCACCGCTGGCGGCCGGTTGCAGCGCCCCCGTTCTCCGAGGGAGGAGTGCGAGGGGGAGGTGCGGCCTCTCCTTCTCGGTCTTGTCCTCCAATGGTAAGTAATGTAGGTTTACCTTCACCTGTTATCCCTTCCCCCGTTCTCAGAGGGAGGAGTGCGAGGGGGAGCGATACGTCCATTTTGCATCACTATTCTATGTCTTAATTCACTATTATTCATTGATATATTTCGTATTGAGAGGTGATACTTATGTTATTTCATTTGTTTTTGCATGGTTGATGACTTTTGGAGCATGGACCGCTGTAGTCAGGATTCTGATGGAAAAGGTGCTGTTTGGAGGCAAAATTCGCGAAGATCAGAAAATCCGGAAAAATATACGGAAAATCCTATTTTTCTAGAAGACTAAGGATGCCAGAAGACGGAGTGGAGATGGGCCACAGGGGGCCCACACCATCCCCTGGCACGGCAGCCCTAGGCCGCGCCAGCAGATGGTGTGGACACCCTGGCCCACTCCAGCCTCCCCCTCTGGCGTATATCATCCTCCCGAAACCCTAAGACGCGGGGAGCGACCATAGAAAGATTCCGCCGCCTCTCCGGGGCGGAAAACACCGAGAGAGAAAGATCTCTCCGGCAGACAGATTTCTACCGAGGGAATTCCTTCCCGGAGAGGGGAGATTGTCGCCATCAACACCACCATCAAGCTGGACTTCATCGGGATCATCATCATCATCACCACCATCATCATCATCACCATCAGCACTCTCATCACCATCTCCATATTGCTGTAACAATTGAGTTGAATCTTGCATTAGTTCGTAGGGGAAACTTTCCCGGTGTTGATTACTCTTTGTAGTTGATGCTATTGAGTGAACCATTGAATTATTGTTTATGTTCAGATTGTTATACATCATTATTCCATCTCTGATCATGATCCATATGATGTCTTGTGAGTAGTTTGTTTTGTTCTTGAGGACATGGGAGAAGTCATGTTGTTAGTAGTGGAGTTGTGTTGAGAAAGATTCAATAGTTTGATATTTAAGTTGTGGTGTACTTCTTCTAGTGGTGTCATGTGAACGTCAACTACATGACACTTCACCTATATGGGCCTAGGGGAATGCATTGTGTATTTGGGTACTAATCGTAGGGGTTGCCGGAGTGACAGAAACCTGAACCCCCGTTAGGAAACCATTGCACAAGGGATGTAAGGGTCTTAGAGTTTAAAGCTGTGGTTAGGTATCTACCTTAATTACTTTCTTGTACTTACGGATGTTTGCAACGGGTATAATCACAAGTATGTATTAGTCTTGGATGGGGCGGTACATTAGCACAGGTTCACCCACACAACACTTAGCAAGCTAGAGAAGATTAATCAACTACATGAAGCGAAAGCACTTGACAGTCTTCCCATGTGTCCTCGAGAACGTTTGGTCATCTTAAGTAATACAACCGGCTTGTCCTTTGCTGCATAAAGGATTGGGCCACTTGCTGCATTTATTCCTACTGTCTTTTATTTACTCGTACTTTGTTTACTTGCTTTATCAAAAACTCCTAAAAATCTGTTTGCTAAGTATTTGCAAAGAATTCCTGATCCATACCACTAGCCAGCACCTTCTGCTCCTCGTTGGGTTCGACACTCTTACTTATCGAAAATACTACGATACACCCCCTATACTTGTGGGTCATCAAGACTATTTTCTGGCGCTGTTGCCGGGGAGTGAAGCGCTATTGGAGAGTGGAACTGGTAAAGGAAACTTCTACTGTGAGTATTGTTTACTTCTGCTAGTTGCTTTATTTTTGTTATGGATAATTCGCTGAGTTTCTTATTTGGTAATGCTATTACCACTACTAAGGTAGTAGATAAACCACCATCTACTGAGAATGATGTTTTCAAAATACCTACAAGAATTATTGATCGTTTTATGGATAACTACTATGTTGGGGATGGAACTGTCCATCCCGGTGATCATTTACTCTTTATACACAAATTATGCGGGTTGTTCAAGTGTGTAGGTATTACTACAAATCAAGTTAAGAAGAAGTTATTCTCATTATCGCTGAAAGGAAGAGCTGAGGAATGGTATAAGCTGCTGAAGAATGGTCAAGCTCTGGAATGGGAGGAAATAGTGCCTCTCTTTTACTCAAAGTTTTATCCTCCTAGTGAGATTCATAAAGATCGGAATCAAATATACAACTTTTGGCCTCTTGATGGAGATAGTACAGCTCAATCTTGGGGGAGACTGAAGTTACTAATGCTCAAATGTCCCATTCATGAGCTCCCCAACAATATTATTATCAATAACTTTTATGCAAGACTCCCTCTACATGACAAGGATTTATTGGATGGTTCTTGTGCTAGATCATTCACTCGTATAGAATAAGAAGCTAAATGGGATCTTCTGGACCGTATTCAAGACAATGTTGAAGCTTGGGAGAATGACAAAGGTAGAAAGTCAGGTATAAATTATGATTATGAATGCATTGAATCTTTTATGGGAACTGACGACTTTCAAAATATTAGTAATGCTTATGGTCTTGATTTGCAAGTTATTACGAATTGCTTTAGAGCTTTTGCTTCTTATATCGAAATTCCAAAAAGGGGATGGAATAAATACCATGCACCTTACAAAGATATTGTTGACTATATTCCTGTTGGGACTGCTGAGTATTGCATTATTGATCCCATCTTACCTGAACCTTATATCGAGAAGATTCCGTTCCTAGAAAAAGTAAAGGACCATCCTATGATAACTAATGTAATCACCAAAAGTGAAAAGAGAATTGTAAAACCTGATGAACAAATAAACATTGAACCTGTGGTACAAATTGTGAAAGACTTTGTCACTAAAAGCATAGAAGATGGGCACATAGTCTTTTGTGAGGATGCTTCTAATATTGTTTCACATCCTAATAGAACTAAAAAGGCTAGTGTTCCTGTGCTTTCTGTTAGAATTGGTGATCATTGCTATTATGGTTTATGTGATATTGGTGCAAGTTCTAGTGCTATTCCTTATGAGCTTTACAAAGAAATTATGCATGAAATCAGTCCCTGCGAATTGGAAGAGATTGATGTGGTTATTCACCTTGCTAATAGAGAGACCATCTCTCCAATTGGTATTGTATGAGACATGGAAGTTCTTTGTGGTAAGATTAAGTATCCTGCCGATTTTCTAGTACTTGGTTCAGCTGCTAGTAAAACTTATCCTATCATTTTTGGTAGACCCTTCTTGAGTACTTGTGGAGCTAATATTGATTGCAAGAGGGAGAAAATCTTGACTAAGTTTGATGGGGAATCTTATGAGTTTAATTTCTCGAAATTTGCTAAAGAACCTTGTGAAGAGGAAACCCATAATGAGGATTTTAGGGTTGAACAAATTGCTTCTATTTCTCTTTCTCCTAACAATGCTTTGCAGAAATTTATGGAAGATCATGAAAGTGAAATCTTCATGGAAGAAAGGAACGAGATTGACAGGATTCTCCGTGATCAGCCTAAGATGCTTAAGCATGGCTTGCCTGTAGAATACTTGGGTACCACGTTGCCACCTAAAAAGGATCCGGTTTTCGATCTAAAAGCTCTCCCTAATGATCTTAAATATGCTTATATTGATGATAAAAAAGATATATCCTGTTATTATTAGCTCTAAACTTTCAGGAAAGGAAGAAGAAAGGTTGTTGGAGGTTTTGAAGAAACACCGAGGAGCTATGGGATATACTCTGGATGATTTCAAGGGGATTTCACCTACTATATGTCAGCATTCTATCAAGATCGAACCAGATGCAAAGCCAGTAGTAGAGCACCAACGACGTTTAAACCCCAGGATGAAGGAAGTGGTAACGAATGAGGTATTGAAACTCCTTGATGCTGGTATTATTTACCCTATTGCTGACAGTGAATGGGTTAGTCTTGTTCATTGTGTTCCTAAATAGGAGGTATTACCGTTGTTCCTAATGATAATGATGAGCTTATTCCTCAAAGAATAGTAGTAGGCTATAGGATGTGCATTGATTTTAGAAAAGTCAATAAAGTTACTGAGAAAGATCATTACCCGCTTTATTTTATTGATCAAATGTTGGAAAGGTTGTCTAAAAAGACCCATTTTTGTTTTCTTGATGGTTATTCTGGTTTCTCTCAAATTGCTGTTAAACAACAAGATCAAGAAAAAACTACTTTTACTTGCCCTTATGGAACTTATGCTTATAGACGTATGCCTTTTGGTTTATGTAATGCTCCTGCTACTTTTCAAAGGTGCATGTCTGCTATCTTTCATGGTTTTTGTGAGGAAATTGTAGAAGTGTTCATGGATGACTTTTCTGTCTATGGAACTTCTTTTGATAATTGTCTGCACAACCTTGATAAAGTTTTGTAGAGATGTGAAGAAACTAATCTTGTTCTTAATTGGGAGAAATGCCACTTCATGGTTAATGAAGGGATTGTCCTTGGGCATAAAGTTTCTGAAAGAGGCATAGAAGTTGATAGAGCTAAGGTTGAGGCAATTGAGAAGATGCCATGTCCAAGAGACATCAAAGGTATTCATAGTATCCTTGGTCATGCTGGTTTCTATAGAAGGTTTATTAAAGACTTTTCTAGGATATCAAAACCCCTTACTAATCTTCTTCAAAAAGATGTACCCTTCGTTTTTGATGATGATTGTAAGGAAGCTTTTGAAACTCTTAAGAAGGCTTTAACTACAGCTCCTATTGTTCAACCATCTGATTGGAGTTTACCCTTTGAAATAATGTGTGATGCTAGTGATTTTGCTGTAGGTGCTGTCCTTGGGCAACGAATTGATAAGAAGTTAAACGTTATCCATTATGTTAGTAAGACTCTAGACGTTGCTCAAAGGAATTATGCTACTACTGAAAAGGAATTTCTAGCAGTTGTTTTTGCTTGTGATAAGTTTAGGCCCTATATTGTAGACTCAAAAGTCACCATTCATACTGATCATGCTGCTATTAAATACCTTATGACGAAGAAGGATGCTAAGCGTAGGCTTATTAGATGGGTGCTGCTTTTACAGGAGTTTGATCTACATATAGTAGATAGGAAGGGTGCTGAAAACCCTGTATCTGATTATTTATCTCGATTGGAAAACATCCCTTTTGACCCTATGCCTGTTAATGATAGTTTCCCAAATGAATAGTTAGCTGCAGTAGGGGTGAGCTCGCGAGGGAGCCCTTGGTACGCTGATTATGCTAACTTTATTCTCTCCAAGTATTTGCCTCCAACTTTGACAGCTCAGTAAAGGAGGAAGCTCTTCTATGATTTGAGGCATTATTTTTGGGATAACCCACACTTATACAAAGAAGGAGTGGATGGTATTATGCGAAGATGTGTTCCCGAATATGAACAAAGGGATATATTGCGTAAATGTCATGGTCTCTATTGATGCAAACGCTGTACCTAGAGGATAGGGATAGAGGAAGAGGGAAAAATCGAAATGAAATAAATAAAGAATAAAGCAAAAAAAATAAGTCGAAGATAGAAGATCCCAGATTCCAAAAAGTGCTTATGGAGGACATCATGCAAGAGATAGAACTGCACAAAAGGTGCTACAATCAGGTTTCTACTGGCCTACCCTTTTTAAAGATGCAAGAAAATTTGTTTTATCTTGTGATGAATGTCAGCGTGTTGGTAATATTTCTAAACGTAATGAAATGCCTATGAACTATTCTCTAGTTATTGAACCTTTTGATTACTGGGGATTTGACTTTATGGGTCCTTTCCCTCCTTCGAAAGGTTACACTCATATTCTTGTTGCCGTTGATTATGTTACTAAGTGGGTAGAAGCCATTCCCACAAAGAGTGCTGACGGGGAGACTTCTCTAAAAATGCTTAAGGATGTTATCTTTCCTAGGTTTGGAGTGC
The DNA here is from genome assembly GCA_023614405.1 of Avena insularis. Classification (NCBI taxonomy): domain Eukaryota; kingdom Viridiplantae; phylum Streptophyta; class Magnoliopsida; order Poales; family Poaceae; genus Avena; species Avena insularis. The sequence continues at coordinate 559,254,597 of CM042692.1, read as the reverse complement.
CTAGGTATCTCATGACTGATGGGGGTTCTCATTTCATTCATGGTGGTTTTAGAAAGACCCTTGCTAAATATGATGTTAATCATAGAATTGCTTCACCTTATCACCCCCAAACTAGCGGGCAAGTAGAGTTATCAAATAGAGAAATTAAATCCATCTTGCAAAAGACTATTAATAGATCTAGAAAAAACTAGGCTAAAAAGTTGAATGATGCGTTATGGGCTTATAGAACTGCTTACAAAAATCCAATGGGAATGTCTCCTTACAAAATGGTTTATGGGAAAGCTTGTCACCTACCCTTAGAATTAGAACACAAAGCTTACTGGGCAGTTAAAGAACTAAATAGAGATTGTAAGCTCGCTGGTGAGAAAAGATTATTTGACTTAGGTTCTTTAGATGAATGGAGGAGTGAAGCCTATGAAAATGCTAGGCTCTTTAAGGAAAAAGTTAAAAGATGGCATGACAAGCGAATACTTAAGAGAGAATTTCATGTTGGTGAGAAAGTCCTTTTGTATAGGTCTCGTCTCAGATTTTTTGCAGGAAAGCTACTGTCAAAATAGGAAGGACCTTTCATTATTGAAGAAGTATACCGTTCAGGAGCAATAAAAATTTCTTCTTTAAATGATAATACTACACAAGTAGTGAATGGGCAGCGACTCAAGCACTATATTGCTGGAGATTCTTACAATGAAGACGTTGATGCCTTTCAAGTTATAACTCCAGAGAAATTCATCAAGGACCAAATTCAGAGACCTGTAGAGTCTGTTTTCAAATAGGTAACAGTTCTAGTAAGAAAAGTTCCACGAAATTACAATACAACTATATTTTTGCAGTTTTTTGTCAATAAGGAAAGTTATGAAGCAAAAAAGGGACGGAAACGGAGCCAGGGTGGCTCACACCACCCTGTGGCACGGGCCCACCCTTGGCCGCGCCACCAGGTGGTGAGTCCACCCCGGACTCCACCTCCGACTCGTTTTCTCCTAGTACCTTCCTTTTGGTGAGAAACTTCATAATATATAACCCCCTAGATCTTCCGAGGTTCGTATATCGTGTTTTCATCGTGTTTTTGTTGCGATCTGTTTCTGCCAGGTAGAATCCCAGATTTGTAGCCACATTGTCTTCCACTCGATCAGATGAGGGAGATTCCTTAGAAGATATCATCAACCCATACATGAGAGAATTGAAGATTCATCCCAAGGAGTTGTTGCTCGAAGGTGGGGAGGTCCGGATTAAAGAGGTTCAAGGCCCTAATAGTGAAGGAAGTCTGGAGGACAGGATGGAAGCACTAGAGCAAGAAGTCTTTAGGTACAAGAAGATGGCGGAGCGCAAAGTGGATATCATCCATAAGATTTGTTCCGAACTCATCACCGAGCACCAAAAGGAGACTGCTAAACTCAAAGACGGAGTCCTCTCACTCTGCCAAACAACCAACAAACTGCAAGCACAGTTCTATGACGTTCAAAATAAAACCTGTGAGTATGAGGCTAGATTTAAACGCATAAGTGTTGTTGCAAGTTTCAGGATGTTGGAAACCATGATGTCCTTTGTTGATGGGAAGCCTTTACCCTAGAAGACGGACGAAGATGAGAGGATACCACCACCACCTAAGGAGTAATTTGTCATCAGGTTTGGCATCCCCTTGGTTTGTTCCAAGCTTGGGGGAGTGCCGCGGTATCACATCACTATCTTCTTTTTAGTAGAGTCGTATCATGAATAGAGGAGTTATTATGTAGGATGGTTTGCATTATGGAAGTGTCCCCTCTCTCGTTAGATATGTATCCCTTGGTGTGAGTTGCCGTTATGGAATATTAATGAGAAGTTCTATCATTTACTCTTTTGCATAACTTATATTAGTTTTCAATTCGTGGTTATATGATTGATCTTGTTGTTAGTATTGGTATCACTTTGGGATCATTGAGTTAATTTAGTTGGTTTTGGCAAACCTGGCTCGGTAAGTAGCAACACTATTTTTGAGAGTTGAATGAAAAAGATAGAAGTACTCTAAAGAAAAATAATTTCATCATCTTTCTTTCTTGATTTGCTCATAAGTCTAGTATTCTCTAGTTAAGATCTTTTGTGCTTCCAAGGAAGATTGCATGTTTGTCTTTATCACTTGTATGTTTGTTTGTTTCCTTCAACTCTTATACTTGCTACCCAGCCTTGCTAGCCAAAAACCTGTACTGAGAGGGTATTCTTCTCGTGCATGCACCTCCTTAAAACCAAAACCTTTGCCATTTGTGTCCACCATACCTACCTATTAGCATTATTGCTATTCCAAGTAAATTCTTGTTTTATCTACCTCCCAAATTAAACTTGTTATGTAAAAATTAGTGATTAAAGCTCTCACGAACTTGATGGCACACTTTACTTTCTTGCATCTAATAAACTTGAACCATTGTGCTCACCTATGTTGCGTATATGCTTGCACTTTGTAAGTTGTGAATTAGCAGAACCATGCTGTCATGGGGAACACTTTCAACATTGCACTGGTACTTTGTACCAAGTTGATATTATGTTCTTTTGTCTATGGATGTCGTCGGTGTGAAATGAAAGGGGATCTTGTAAGTCCATGGAGTTATGCATGTGTGTTAGAGAGACGCCTGGGCCGCTGGTCTAATCCATGCTAACATGGTGGAAACCTGCAGCGTAACCATAACGAGTATCTATGAAGCATTCTTCTTATAAAAAAAAGAGATAGAGATTGAGAAAAAGAAAAAAAAAGATATTATGAAAAGAGGAAAGAGAGAAAAAAGCACCATATTCCCATGGTAAATAAGAAGATTGTTGAGATGCTTGTTGTCTGCTTGCCTTGTCATTTTGATATGGGGATTCTTCCATATCATCGGGCAAGGGGTACCCCGTTGGCGGTTCTCAATGATACACATATGCTTACGATGACAAGAACTTACCGGTGACTAAACTTGAGTAGCATGAGGATCGGCCCTCGTATTCAAGGGACATGAGATTCTCAACTTACAACTTGTCAATGCATATTCTTATATTTGATCACTTTAACCTTAATCACCTAAAGATGCCTATGATACGGGCAATGAGAGCTGAAAGGTAGTAAGTATCATAATTTTTGGGAGCTCTTTATGAGACTTGCAATCCCTGCTTCCCTCTGCGAAGGGCCCTTTCTTTTACTTTGTAGTTGAGTCAGTAAACCTTCTTCCTCTCTATCTCAGCAAGTATTTTGAGTTGTTGTGTTTCATTCATTCATATGATGATTTACTCAATCATGTTTCTTATGTTCCTTGCTTAGCACTTTGCTCTTATCTTGATGTTTACTACTTTGGAAGCTATCATTGAAAACCAGCTATTTGTGAACTCCAACAAATTATCAACTATTCTTCGACCAAGAGCTAAGTTTGCCATTACCAATTATGATTTACTTCATGTATCTTTATTGTGTTTCCTTTACCTATTACAAGTTGAGTTATATAATAGTGAGTTGTCTTCTATTATGATCTATGTATTTCATGAATGTGATGCTTCTTGTCCGTATTCTTTTATCGACTATTCCATTCATAAACCTGAGGCCATGTTTATTGAGCTCAGTTTCGCTTGGGGACAAGTGAAGTCTAAGCTTGGGGGGAGTTGATACATCCATTTTGCATCACTATTCTATGTCTTAATTCACTATTATTCATTGATATATTTCGTATTGAGAAGTGATACTTATGTTATTTCATCTGCTTTTGCATGGTTGATGACTTTTGGAGCATGGACCGCTGCAGTCAGGATTCTGATGGAAAAGGTGCTGTTTGGAGGCAAAATTCGCGAAGATCAGAAAATCCGGGAAAATATACGGAAAATCCTATTTTTCCAGAAGACTAAGGATGCCAGAAGACTGAATGGAGATGGGCCACAGGGGGGCCCACACCACCCAGTGGCGGACCCAGGATTTGGGAGAGACCGGGGCTAATTTCTAATGCTCCTAAAAACTAAGAAAAATATTTCCTTCTAATCCTCTCTCAGTAACCCAATGTATTAGCCAAAACACACTAAATATGCATAGATAGAGTTCTGACATGAAACATAAGTTAAATGTTTAACCAAATGACAATAAAAAAACCACTATAAAGTGCGGTGGCAATAATTGCATAATTGAGATGTAATTTTAATACCTAAACAATGAGGCTTTGCTCTCATCCTAGCCTAACATTTCCTCATCGATCATAGAAGAAGAACCAGATCCTACAAAGACAAGAAAAACAATCAGAAAATGGTATGGATAAATATATAATACATAGTTGTATTGATAAGAAAGTAACTTGCCGGTAGCTACATGTGGTAGTTGTCCCTTGCGTGACCTCATACTTTGGAAACACTCCAAAATCTTATCATCTTCTATGCTTGCAAATATGTCTCGCTCAATATAGCATAACATACTATGATTCATCCAATCATCATTCATCTTGTTCCTCAAATCTGTCTTGATTATTTTCATTGCCGAGAATGCTCTTTTCCACGATTGCCGCTGCAGTAACCGCAAAATCAAAGCTAACTCCATAAGACGATATACCAAAGGAAAGATCTTGTGTCTCTCTGTTTGAACCATCTTAACAGCAAGCTTCCCAAGATCAATACAATCTACAAAGTCTGGATCTTCTCTCGCATCAACAATAAATGTGCCAAGTTGGTCTCGAAGGACTATACACTCATATTGAGAGAAGTCATCAACATACATTTTTGCAAGTTCAATTAACTTATCAATATCAAAATTAGAAAATGAGTTCTTTGGATCAAGACAAGCTATGCACCTCAATAACTGAGTAGACCGTTCAGCAAAGCGGTTATTAAACTCAACAATAATTTGATCAAGTACCACATTGAATATTTCATGATGGAAATGGTCATAATAAGTTACCAACTGGCTACCACAACCCCTTGAACGACCTCTAGCCGGTATTTTATCTTCCATATTAGGCACAACAATATTATGATCAAGACAAAAGCCCATTGTATCTTCCAAAATCTCATCCCAACCGGAGTTTCTTATTTTCTCAACTTCCTTCAATGTAGTACCAATCAGCCCTACAGCGCGCACAATGTTTTGATCTTTCCTTTGCAAGCACGTTGATAGATCATTAGTCTTGCCAAGAATTCTGATCATAAGATGCATAATAAATACAAACTCAAAGCTTTCCATTTTTTCCAATAAACCTGAAGCTGTGGTTTTTTATGTTGCATTAGTGGCATCATCACTCAGATTCTCTAGTACATGTAGGACGGATTTCCACATGTGAACAAGACGACACAAGGTTTTATGGTGAGAGCCCCAACGAGTATCTCCTGGTCTTGCAAGATTAGTCTCCTGGTTCTTTCCTCTTCCAGTGAAGATATCACCGGACTCAATTTTGTTCACAAGTTCATCATGCTGACTTTGCAACAATTTATCTTTTCTATGGCAAGAAGCATTAACCGTGTTCACAATCATGGTAGCATAATTAAAGAAGTCCAAGACAGAGGAGCAACACTTGGAAATAGAGACAACCACTAGCTACAATTGATGGGCAAAACAATGGATATAAAAGGCATATGGGTTTTCATCTAATATGCGTCTTTGTAATCCATGGAATTGTCCCCTCATATTTGATGCCCTATCATAACCTTGACCTCTCACATTAGAGATGGATAAACGAAGATATTTTAACATACCATCTAAAGCTATCTTTAGTGAAGCAGATGTCATGTCTAGAACATGCTTCACACCAACAAACCTCTCTACTACATGTCCCTTATTGTTGACATACCTACATAGGAAACAAAAAGGCATTAGTTAGCATACATTCTAAATCACTCAAATAGGAGAAAAATAAATTTTGTAGAAGCTAACCTTAAAACCATGGCCATTTGTTCCTTAATAGATGCATCTCGTGCCTCATCAACAAGTATCGCAAACTTTTTATCCCCAATGTCATCAATAATAGCTTTGGTTGTAACATGAGCACAAGCTTTGCAAATCTGTTTTTGTATTTTTGGTGAGGTCATTTGATGGTTTCGAGGAGAACTATCAAGCAATTTTGCAGCCTTTTCATCTTTCCCTTTATACCATTTCAACATCTCAAGAAAATTCTCTCTATTATTTGAGCGCGAAGACTCGTCATGGCCACGAAAAGCAAGAGCTTGCAATAGTAAAAACTTTGCAATGCCTATCATAATTGTAATACGAGCTTTATATTCTTCCTCATCCTTCTTGGTGGCCGCTGCCAACACATAATCAACACCTTGTCGCTGATTTCTAAAAGCCTCACAATATCTCCTAGCTTTATTATGAGCACTATTAATATCCTTACCAACATGAAGATCACAAGCTTCAATTCCATTCTTCCAATAACTAAAACCAACCCTTGTAAATGATTCTGTACCAAAATTTTCTACTCGTGGTTGCTTGAAGAGAAAGCAGTAAAAACAAAATGCTGCGTCCTTAGCTACACTATATTCCAACCAATCATACCTTTTAAACCATTTATCCTGAAATCTCCGCATCTGGCTTGCAATTAATTTTGTAGGAAATTTATGACCAACTGGTTGACATGGACCCATTACCAAATACTCTCTTCTCGCAGCATCTCTCACGTTTACATCTAGCTCCTCAATCGGCTTCCGAAGACCAGGATCCGCAACAATGTCATCTGGATTAAGCTCGACACTAGGACTCTCGTCATGGCTGTTATCATCTTCTGGTTCTAGATTCACAATGATGTGAGGACTAACTTGCTGCTGTTGGGGAGGGACTGCCTGTTCAGGAACCGTCCCATTGCCACCAACATTGTCTCGGATTCTTGAGCATGAGAAGATTGACTCGAATTGGTAATTTGGGAGACCGATCGAAAATAAGATGAAAATAAAATGATACGGGTCTTGATGAATAAGGCTTCAATCTCTTTGTCCCCTTCATTTTCTATGCAATCGGACTAAGTAAAATCAGTAATCACCGATCAGGCAATCAATTAGATATAACTGAACCAGTTAAATTTCTGTTACAGTAACTTAGACTACAAACCTTGTGTGGCGACAGTGCGGCAATGTCTTGGCTGGCGCCTGGCAGGGTCGAGACGGAGATAGGTGAGCAAAGGCGCTATGCATGGCGCAATGGCGAGTCTTCGTGGTGTCGGCGTCATGCGCGGCGCGATCAACTCGATAGGGCAGCGGTCGCCGCACGCTGGACACGATTTGGTCGAGGTCGAGCTGTCGAGGTGTCGCTTGGAATTTAGATCACCGGCGGTTTTTTCTCCGCTAGCCAAAAGAAAGAATCGATGTGATGCGAGCTAGCTCCTGCCAATCGCTTTGTTCGCTCCCTTTTTTTCCTGAAACCAATCGCTATCCCCGGTCATACTGGCCCAACGACACGGGCTGTGCTGCCTCAAGCCTGAACTTTCACAGAATTTTCTAAGGGATCAACCTATATTACATGGCCGCGACCCGTGCCTGGCTGCCTGGGCCCAGTCCGCCTCGACACCCCCTGGCGCGGGCAGCCCTAGGCCGCGCCAGCAGGTGGTGTGGCCACCCTGGCCCACTCCAGCCTCTCCCCTCTGGCGTATATCATCCTCCCGAAACCCTAAGACTCGGGGAGCGACCACAGAAAGATTCCGCCGCCTCTGCGGGGCAGAAAACACCGAGAGAGAAAGATCTCTCCGGCAGACAGAGTTCTGCCGGGGGAATTCCTTCCTGGAGAGGGGAGATCGTCGCCATCAACACCACCATCAAGCTGGACTTCATCGGGATCATCATCATCACCACCATCATCATCACCATCAGCACCCTCATCACCATCTCCATATTGCTGTAACAATTGAGTTGAATCTTGCATTAGTTCGTAGGGGAAACTTTCCCGGTGTTGATTACTCTTTGTAGTTGATGCTATTAAGTGAACCATTGAATTATTTTTTATGTTCTGATTGTTATACATCATTATTCCATCTCTGATCATGATCCATATGATGTCTTGTGAGTAGTTCGTTTTGTTCTTGAGGACATGGGAGAAGTCATGTTGTTAGTAGTGGAGTTGTGTTGAGAAAGATTCAGTAGTTTGGTATTTAAGTTGTGGTGTACTTCTTCTAGTGGTGTCATGTGAACGTCGACTACGTGACACTTCACCTATATGGGCCTAGGGGAATGCATTGTGTATTTGGCTACTAATCGTAGGGGTTGTCGGAGTGACAGAAACCTGAACCCCCATTAGGAAACCATTGCAGAAAGGACGTAAGGGTCTTAGAGTTTAAAGCTGTGGTTAGGTCTGATGGGTTCGTAGCATGGAAAACAAAAAAATTCTACCGCAAGAACGAACAAAACCCAGATCTAATCGAGATAAAAGCCAAGATCTAATCTATTAGACAGGTGCAACGAGATAGATCTGTACTAACCCTTGTAGATCCAAAAGCCTTGTGCAAGATCGGATCTCGTGGTTGATGTAGACGATCACTTGCCGATCTCAAGATCGAGTGGACGAGCCTTCCGGCGCCGCGTTCCTGCAGCGCTTCCGCAATTGGTCACACGTGTGAAGTCGATGCAGACCTTCCTCTCCCCGTTCCAGCGAGCAGCAGAGGTAGTCGATCTCTCCACGGAATCCCAGCAGCACGACGGCGTGGTGGTGGTGGTGGAGCAGAGAATTCTGTAGGGCTTTGCCTAAGCCAGAGCAGAGCGAAGGAGGAGGAGAGAGGCGGCTAGGGCGGAGTGGAAGGGGGCAAGGGGGGCACCTCCACCCCTCTATTTATAGAGGGAGGGGTGGCGCCTAGGGTTCCCACCCCTAGGGCCACCTCTAGGGCCGGCGCACAAGGGAGGGCTTGGGGGGAGTTTGCTTCCCCCCCAAGTTTCCCCTTTTCCTTTCTTGGTTTTCAAGCAAACTCCACAGAACTTTCTAGAACCTTTCGAAACATTCCGAAACCTTCTAGAATCCCCATATAAACACTCCGGAACATTGCCGAACCTAGAAAATGATCTCCATTATATGAATCTTATTCTCCGGACAATTCCGGATCTCCTCGTGATGTCCTAGATCCAATCCGAGACTCCGAACAACATTCGGTCTCCAACGCACATTCCATATCTACCTAAACATCATCGAACCTTAAGTGTGTCACCCTACGGTTCGTGAATATGCAGACATGATGAAGACACCTCTCCGATTAATAACCATCAGCAGGATCTGGAGATCCATAACGGCTCCCACACACTCAACGATGACTTCGTGATTGATAGAACCATTTACATACGAAAACCAATTCCCTTTGTCACGCGATACTCTACTTATCCGAGGTTTGACCGTCGGTATCTCCATACCTAGTTCTACCTCGTTACTGATAAGTACTCTTTACTCGTTCCATGATATGTCATCCCGTGTGACCTAGTCACATGCTTGCAAGCTAACTAGATGGCATTCCACCGATAGGGCCCAGAGCATATCTATCCGTCATATGGATGGACAAATCCCAATTTGGACCATGCGCTTTAACACATACTTTCAGAATACCCAATGACACCTTTATAACCACCCAGTTACGAAGCGGTGTTTGATGTCATCAAAGTACCCATCTGGTGATGGTGATTAACATAACCTCATGGTCGAAGGATTAGTTACTATGCATTTGAAAGCTTGTAGCAGTACGAACTTAATGACTTGATCTTATGCTACCCTTACTATGGGTGTGTGTCCATCACATCATTCTCCTAATGATATAACCTTGTTATTAATGACATCCAATGTCCATGATCAGGAAACCATGATCATCTATTAATCAACAAGCTAGTTTAACAAGAGGCTTACTAGGGACTCTTTTATGTTTACAAAACACACAAGTATTAGTGTTTCCTAATAATACAATTATAGCATAGGATATAAACATTCATCATAAACACAAAGATATAATAATAACCACTTTTATTATTGCCTCTTGGGCATATCTCCAATAGTCTCCCACTTGCACTAGAGTCAATAATCTAGATTACATGGTAATATACCTAACACCCATGGCGTTCTGGTGTTGGTCATGCTTTGCTCTAGGGAGAGGTTTAGTCAACGGATCCGCCACATTCAGATCAGTGTGTACTTTGCAAATCTTTATGTCGCCATCTTGGACATACTCGTGAATAGCATGGAAACGTAGCTTGATGTGCTTCAGCTTGCTATGTGACCTTGGCTCCTGTGCATTAGCTATGGCACCTGTGTTGTCACAATAGATGGCCATCGGGTCCAACGCACTAGGAACCACGCCAAGTTCGGTAATGAACTCCTTCATCCATATGGCTTCTTGTGCATCCTCCAAAGTAGCTATGTATTCCGATTCAGTTGAAGATTTCGCCACAACGCTTTGCTTGGCACTCCTCCAGCTCACTGCAGCACCATTCAAAATAAATACGTATCCAGACGGTGATTTCGAGTCATCTGGATCGGTGTTCCAACTAGCATCGCTGTAATTTACAACAAGCTGTTCATCACCTCCATAAGAAAGAACCATATCCTTAGTCCTGTTTAGGTACTTTAGGATATTCTTGACCGCTGTCCAGTGCTCCATTCCAGGATCACTTTGATATCTGCTAGTCAAACTAACATCATGTGCTATATCCGGTCTTGTACACAGCATGGCATACATGATAGAACCTATGGCCGAGGCATAGGGAATATTATTCATTTTCTCTCTATCTTCTGCAGTAGCTAGACTTTGAGTCTTACTCAAGGTCTTACCTGACAATATGGGCAAGAACCTTTTCTTGCTCTCTTCCATTCTAAACCTCTTTAGAACTTTGTCCAAGTATGTACTTTATGAAAGCGCTATTAGGCGTCTTGATCTATCCCTAGAAATCTTGATGCCTAGAATATATGCCGCTTCGCCAAGATCCTTCATTGAGAAACTATTATTCAAATAGGCTTTGACACTATTAAGAAGTTCTATATCATTCCCAATCAACAATATGTCATCTACATATAGTACTAGGAATGCTATAGAGCTCCCACTCACTTTCTTGTAAATACAAGCTTCTCCATAAGTTTGTATAAATCCAAAGTTTTTGATTACTTTATCAAAACGTTGATTCCAACTCAGGGATGCTTGCTTTAGTCCATAAATGGAGCGCTGAAGTTTGCATACCTTGTTAGCTTCTTTAGGATCGACAAAACCCTTGGGTTGTACGATATACAACTCTTCCTCATTGTCTCCATTAAGGAATGCCGTTTTGACATCCATATGCCAAATCTCATAATCGAAATATGCAGCAATTGCTAACAAAATCCTCACAGACTTTAGCTTCGCTACTGGTGAGAATGTCTCGTCGTAGTCAACTCCATGAATTTGTCGGAACCCTTTCGCGACAAGTCGAGCTTTATAGACGGTAACATCACCATCAGCATCTGTTTTTATTTTGAAAATCCATTTATTCTCGACAGCCTTACGGCCATCTGGTAAGTCCACCAAAGTCCACACTTGGTTTTCGTACATGGATCCCATTTCTTGGCTTCTAGCCATTTGTCAGAATCTAGGCTCACCATAGCTTGTTCATACGTCACAGGGTCATCAATGTTGTCTACCAACATGACGTTCAAGGCAGGGTCATACCAATCAGGAGTGGTACGAACCCTCGTTAACCTACGAGGTTCAGCGACAACTTTGTTCGAAGTTTCATGATCACCATCATTAGCTTCCTCTCCAATTGGGGCAGGCGGCACAAAAGCATCTTCCGGTGCTGTGCTACTCTCAATTCCGAGAGAAGGTTAAATAACCTCGTCGAGTTCTACTTTCCTTCCAGTCACTTCCTTTGAGAGAAACTCCTTCTCAAGAAAGGATCCATTCTTGGCAACGAAAACTTTGCCTTCGGATCTATGATAGAAGGTATACCCAATTGTTTCTTTAGAGTATCCTATGAAGACGCATTTCTCCGCTTTGGGTTCAAGATTATCAGGTTGTAACTTCTTTGCATACGCTTCGCAACCCCAAACTTTAAGGAACGACAACTTAGGTTTCTTTCCAAACCACAATTCGTACGGTGTCGTTTCAACGGATTTAGATGGTGCCCTATTTAAAGTGAATGCAGCTGTCTCTAATGCATAGCCCCAAAATGATAGCGGTAAATCTATAAGAGACATCATAGACCGAACCATATCTAAGAGAGTTCGATTACGACGTTCGGATACACCATTACGCTGTGGTGTTCCCGACAGTGTCAATTGTGGAAGTATTCCACATTTCTTTAAATGCATGCCAAACTCATAACTTAGATATTCACCTCCACGGTCAGAACGCGGAAATTTAATCTTCTTGTTACGATGATTTTCCACTTCACTTTGAAATTCCTTAAACTTCTCGAAAGTTTCGGACTTATGTTTCATAAAGTAGACATACCCATATCTACTTAAGTCATCCGTGAAAGTGAGAACATAACGATATCCACCACGTGATGCATACATTGGTATGTATTATTTCCAATAAGTCCGTAGCTTGCTCCATTATTTCAGAGAATGGAGTCTTAGTCATTTTTCCCATTAGACATGCTTCGCATCTTTCAAGTGATTCAAAATCAAGTGATTCAAGAAGTCCATCAGAATGGAGTTTCTTCATACGCTTCACTCCAATGTGACCAAGACGACAGTGCCACATGTTTGTAGAATTATCATTCAATTTTATTCGTTTAGCATCTATGTTGTGAACATGTGTATCACTACTACCGAGATTCAGTAAGAATAAACCATTCATCTCAGGTGCATTACCATAAAAGATATTACTCATATAAATCGAGCAACCTTTATTCTCGGACTTAAAAGAGTAACCGTCTCGCAATAAACAAGATCCAGATATAATGTTCATGCTTAACGCAGGCACCAAATAACAATTATTTAAATTTAAAACTAATCCCGATGGTAGATGTAGAGGGAGCGTGCCGATGGTGATCACATCAACCTTGGAGCCATTTCCAACGCGCATCGTCACCTCATCTCTCGCCAGTCTTCGCTTATTCCGCAGTTCCTGTTTCGAGTTACAAATATGAGCAACCGAACCAGTATCAAATACCTAGGCACTACTACGATTACTAGTAAGATACACATCAATAACATGTATATCAAATATACCTTTCTTCTTGATATTGCCATTCTTTAGATCCGCCAGGTACTTGGGGCAGTTACGCTTCCAGTGACCAGCACCCTTGCAGTAGAAGCATTCAGTTTCAGGCTTAGGACCAGCCTTGGGCTTCTTAGCAGGCGCGGCAGCTTTCTTGCCATCCTTCTTGAAGTTGCCCTTGTTCTTAGGCTTGCCCTGTTTCTTGAAATTGGTGGTCTTATTGACCATCAACACTTGGTGCTCCTTCTTGATCTCCACTACAGTAGTTTTCAGCATGGACGATAGTTCAGGCAACGTCTTGTTCATGCAGTGCATATTGTAGTTCATCACAAAGTTCTTATAACTCGGTGGCAGTGATTGGAGGACACGGTGAATCCCTAACTCATTCGGAATCGTTATCCCAACTCTTGGAGCTTGTTTGCGTTCCTAGACATGGTGAGCACGTGCTCGCTAACGGAGCTGCCCTCTTCCATCTTACAGTTAAAGATCTTTTCGGAGGCCTCATAGCTCTCCACGGCCGCATGAGTCTCAAAAATCATCTTGATCTCTTTGATGATATCAAACGGGTCGTGGTGCTCAAAGCGCTTCTGAAGCTCCGTTTCTAAACCGTACAGGATGGCACACTGAACTTTGGAGTAGTGATTTTTCCGAGTGGCGTAAACATTCTTTACGTCATCGGTGGCATCTTCTGCAGGTGGGTCACCTAGCGGTGCTTCGAGCACATAGGTCAACTGACCATCCCTAAGGACAATCTTTAGTCCATGGAGCCAGTCTGTGAAGTTGCTTCCATTGTTCTTAAGCTTTTCTTTCTCTAGGAATGCATTGAAATTGATGGAGAGGTTCGCCATATTCTACAACAAATTTGCAAGTAGTTTAGACTAAGTTTATGATAAATTGAGTTCAATTTTAATTCTTAAATTAACTAGGTGAACTTCCACTCAAAACAACATCCCTCACGTTGTCTTAGTGATTACACGAACCAAATCCACTACACCAAGTCCGATCTTCACGAGAGAAGATGTAGTTTCAACGACGAACAATCTTCATGTTCATCATATCATTTATATGACTCATGCTCTACCTTTCGGTATTCCATGTTCCGAGACCATGTTTGTACATGCTAGGCTCGTCAAGATTAACCTTAGTTTCTGCATGTGCAAAACTGGCTTGCACCCGTTGTATGTACACGTAGAATCTATCACATCCGATCATCACGAGATGCTTCGAAACGACGAGTCTTAGCAATGGTGCCAACTAAGGACGAACACATTATTACTTGATATTTAGTGAGAGGGATCATCTTATAATGCTACCGTCGCGATCTAAGCAATACAAGATGCATAAAGGATTAACATCACAGGCAATTCATAATTAGTGTGATATGATATGGCCCTTTCTTCTTATGCCTTTGATCTCCATCTCCAAAGCACGGATATGATCTCCATCATCACCAGCATTGCGTCAAGGTCAGTGGCGCCGCTTCATGGTTGTCCATCATCACTAGCAACTATTACAACTACTTGGAATAAAGCTATTACAAGATGAATAGACACGGCTAGGGCAAGGAGTGGAAGGGGGCAAGGGGGCGCCTCCACCCCTCTATTTATAGAGGTAGGGGTGGCGCCTAGGGTTCCCACCCCTAGGGCCACCTCTAGGGCCAGCTGATGCGCTCGACTTTCAACGTAGAGCTCGTTGGGAACCCCAAGAGGAAGGTATGATGAGCATAGCAGTAAGTTTTCCCTCGGTTATGAAACCAAGGTTTAATCAAACCAGTAGGAGCAAGGAAACACCCAAAGGTGTTAATAGCTGAGCCTTGGCAGGGCGCACTACCGGTGCTAGTAGCAACGTGGAGACCTGCACAACACAACCACATAACTTTGTCCCCAACTTGCGATGAGGTTGTCAATCTCACCGTGTTTTGCGGAAAACAAAGGATTAAACGTATCGAACGGAAAGAAGTAATAGTTTGTAGAAAGTAAACACAAAGCAGAAACAGTTTATAGATTGTATGTAAAGGACAAGGACCAGGATCCATAGTTCACTAGAGGTGGCTCTCCTGAGATAGATAACATGCTAGGTGAACAAATTACAGCGGGGCAATTGACAAACACCGAGAAAGCAATATATGCATATACTAATCATCTTGACTCCTTTGAGACTTGATTGGGCATTACAACAGAATACATAGACCGCCATCCAACTGCATCTATGACTAATAATCCACCTTCAGGTTATCATCCGAGCCCCCTCCAGTATTAAGTTGCAAGCAACAGATTATTGCTTTACGAACTGTGTGTAAAGTAAACAATACGATTGTTCTATGAACAAAGGATTGTTGTTTTCTCCCTAGTAGCAACAACACATCTAGTGTTGGGTCCGCAGCATAGAAAACAAAATTTTCCTACGGTGTGAACTACACGCCAAGATCTATCTACTAGGTACAAAGCAACGGGTGGACATACATCCAATGAGAACTTACCCTCGTAGACAACGAGCTTTTTTAACGAGTAGGAACTCGTGGTTGATGTAGTCGTACACTTGCCGATCTCAAGATCGTGATGAAGTCCAGCAGGTCCGCCCAAGACGCCCATCGATCCATCTCCAGCACCACCAAGTCTAGCACTGCAAAGCAGCGGTGCATCCGTGATCGCACACACGTTCGGTACCCCGACAACCTCCGTCCCTCGCTCCAGCAAAGCAGTGGAAGCAGCAACTCCTTTCCAGATAAAGCCACCGGGAACATGTATCTCGCTAATACGAGACCATGGGGGAATAATACTAGAGGGGGAGAGAGATCCTTCACAAGGAGGTGTGAGTGAGAAGTGAGGAGGGCGTGGCCTTTTATAGGAGGAGGGGGTGCCCCTCCTTCATGGACGGCGCATGGAGGGGGTGACCCTTCACCTCCTCCATTCATGTGGTGGTAACCCCTCCACATTAAAATGCCCCTTCACATTCTCTTTTAAAGTCTCCACTTTAAATGCATTAAATTTCTCCAAATTTAATGCTCTCTCATTTAATAAAACTCTTTTATTATTTTTATTCAGAATTTTGTTAATTACTTTAATTAACAAACATTCACATAAAACCCCCCGCAACACTTCAATATTACATGCAGAAACAATTTCAGCATTTTCACCCAAAACAGTTTCGGTGTCTATTGAAATAATTCCAGCGCTTTCTTAAATCTTTATCTGAAACATATTTGCTCCAAATGGTGTCGGTATCCCTTAAGTGTGTCACCCTACGGTTCGCGAATAATGCAGACATGATCGAGACCCCTCTCCGATCAATAATTAGCAGCGGGACCTGGAGATCCATACTGACTCCTACACATTCAACGATGACTTCTGTGATCATGAGAACCTTTAACGCTAGTAACTAAATCCCTTTGTCCCGCGATATGTTACATGTCCGAGATTCGATCATCGGTATCTCCATACCTAGTTTGATCTCGTTACCGACATTCACTCTTTTCTCGTTCCCGTGATATAACATTCTAGTGATCACATCACTTGCTTGCAAGCTATTTCAATGTGATATCACCGAGAGGGCCCAGAGTATATCTATCCATCATCAGGATTGACAAATTCCACTCTTGATCCATGAGCCTCAACATAACACCTTCGTAGCACTGAACCCATCTTTATAGTCACCCTGTTATGGTGTGACGTTTGATGTTATCAAGATACTCTTCCAGTGTTAGCAATTAACATGATCTCATGGTCTAAGGATAAAGATTACTTCGTATGATATTATAGCAATATAAACATAATGACTTTGATCGTAATGCTATACTTCGGATGAATGTTCATCACATCATTCCACCAATGGTGTGACCTTGTTATTAACAACATCCAATGTCCATGATCAGGAAACCTTGATCATCTTGTTAATCAACAAGCTAGTCTATAAGAGAGGCATAACTAGGAACCCTTTTTGTTTATTAAAAACACATGTATTGATGTTTCCGATCAATACAATTCTAGCATGTAAAACAAACATTTATCATAAACATGGAATAAGATAATAACCATTTTATTATTGCCTCTCGGGCATATTCCCTTTAGTCTCCCACTTGCACTAGAGTCAATAATCTAGTTTGAAAAACTTTGCGTATTGAACACCTATGGCTTTCTGGTGTTGCATATATGCTATTGCTAGTGGTTAACATAATCTCTGGATCTGACAGTTTCAGGTCCATGTGTATTTGCATGTCTCTGCGTCTCTACGCATCACTCATTCTCAAATGAGATGGCATTGTATAGATTTGGTCCTTTGGTGAGAGCTTTAGTTCGTTCGGCTCAAAATATGTTGATATTATTGTCACACAATATATCTTCATAGTATTAGCCCACTTTGAACCACATCTAGTTTGATAACAAACTACTTAACACAAATGCCCTCCTTTGCTGCTACAATAGCAGTCATATACTTAGCCTTTTGTTGTAGTATCCATCACAATGTCTCAACTTTGTAACTCATCCAAATCCATCATGGAACATCCTTTCCATTACATTGTGCCACCCATAGTCTAAATTGAGATAAATTTAATTTGTATCTTGTGACAAAACTAGTACAATGTAACACTTTATAATGAACTACCTTTAACTATTTGTCACTTATACATTATATATTCTTAGTTCTTCCAAAGCTCATAAGAATATCTTTACTATTGTCCAATGATCATCTTATGAATCATTCTGGTATATGCTCATAACATTTAGAGCATAGGACATTCTGGATATATACATATCATGGTATAATCGATCAAAATCTTCATGTGATTTTACTCACCAAGTGTTGAAACACTTGTATTTTGATACAATCCTTTCCATGCAGCAAGAACCTTTCTTGTTGTTTCCATATTGAACCCTTTCAATATCTCATATATGTATGTCTGGCACAACCATATTAGCGCCTTAATCTATCCATATAGATATTGATGCCTAATATTCTGGGTTTGCCCAAGTCTTTCATCGAAATCTTATTTTAATGAAATTCTTAACTTGTGTCAATACAAGATACATCATTTCCAGTCAACAATATGTCCTCTACATAATGTATTATAAATATGTCTCAGCGCTCCCACTTAATTTCTTGCAAATGCAAGCATCTTCATCATCTCTGATGAATTTAAACTCTTTTAAGAGTTTCATCATGGTGAAGATTCCAACTCCGCTATGCTTACTTCAACTATTGAAGTTTACATGCCCTTTTAGCACCCTTTGAACTAACAAAACCCTTCGGACCATGTATGTACATGTCCTAGGTTACCGTTCTATTAGAAGAACCTTGTTTTGTTTATTCAACTACCATATACCAAATTATATGTAGTGGTTGCTACATTAATCCGTCAAGACTATATATCGCTATGAAAGATCAAATCTTGTCATAGTCAACTCCTTGAACATTGTCGTAAACTTCTTTCCGACATGTCGAATATTTCATAGATGTTAAACATCCATGTCTTATTTCATTATAGACCCAAACACGACCGATAGGCTTCACGCCTTTCCAGAGGGTCTTCCAAGTTCAGAAACTTGTTTTCTCGTGTATGGATAATATCACGGATTCTATGACTTCTAGTCATTTTATGGAGTCAGGGCCCGTCATCGCTTCTTTGCATGTAGTCGGTTCATCATTGTAAAAAAAATAACGGCTTGCTTATCAAATCTTACTATTTGATTCTTACCGACCCACACGGTTCTATAGGAACTCTAATCTCCGAGATCACACCTTTTGTAATCACGAGAGCCATGAGCATTGTGGCCGCCACCGGGACACTTTCCAGCGCTGCGCTACTTAGCACATATAGCTAAGGTTCAACAACCTTATCAAAGTTCTATTGTCCTCCCACTTAACTTTTCACGGAAAAATTCCTTCTCAAGAAACTTGACGTTCCTCGGTGTTATGGAGAAATTCCCAACAAATTCTTTGGGATAACCTACAAAGACGTGCTTATCCGACTTTGGTTGTAAACATTTTACTTATGCATAGCATACCAAAATTTAAGAAAAGACAATTCGGGTTTTATGCCAAACCATAATTCATATGGTGTCATTTCAATGGATCACGATGGTGCTCTTTTCAGTGTAAAAGCGGTAGTCTCTAAAGCTTCAATCCTTAAAACATAATGGCAGTTTTATAAATGACACCCTTGATCTTACCATGTCAAACATGGTTTGATTTTATCTCTCGAATATACCATACTCCTATGGTTTATCAGGAAACACAAATCATGTAACAATTCCTCAAGTCTTAGGTGTTTTTGCTAAACATGTAACTCAAATATCTTCCTTTATGATCGAATCATAAACTCTTTATTTTCTTGTTACAATGATTTTCCACTTCATCTTGAAAGTCTTTGAACAATTTTCAAATGTTTCATACTTCTTCCTTATTAAGTAAATATACAGATATATTCACTCAAATTTTCGGAGAAAGCATATGAAGCAAAAAGATCCATCGCATATGGCTACACATAATGGAATATGCACATCAGCATGCACAATTTCTAATAAGCTAGTCATTCGTTCCTCTCTGGCCTATGGACGGAGTTTCAATTATCTCAAGGAAAGTCACATGTGTCAATTGATCAAAATCAAAGGCTCCAAAAATCCATCAACATGGAGTTTCTTCATGTTTTCTTTCAAATATAATTTAAACAGCGATGTCACTACATAAGTGATCTTTCAATCATTTGTCTTGCGACATTTTAGCAATAGTGTTTATGGATGTGATTTCTCCAACTAGACTTGTAAAAGTTCATCCATCCTTTATGGAATACGGTAATTATTTGAATAGCCATTGTTCTCATGATACCGGAACAAAATAACAATTATTTAAACAAATCTTGAAGGCTTGGTTTGATGACAACGAAAAACACAATAACACTTTATTTGTTTTCGATGAACATCATCACTCATTCTCTTGCTGGTTACTTAGGCCATTGTAGTTCATGAATTGCGTTGTCCTGTATGACACTTCATACCAACCAATTCGGTATCCAATACCGGTATCCAATACCTAAGAACCACATTGTTTAACAAGCAAGGAATATAGCCATAACATGTATATCTTCTATATACCTAAGTTGGACATCTCCAACCTTTTATTTTCTGCCAAATATTTTATAGATTCTCTTTCAGCAATTCCTTTTCTTTTAAAAGAATCTATCAACATCAATAGTGGTGTCATCAACATGACACATGGTACAAAGCGTATATAGTCAAATACTAATACCTTTGGACTTGCACTTCGAAGTGGATCACCATCATCAAATGTTTGGTGTTCTTTCAAAAATCCATTCTTTAGTAATCTATTAGTGTAGTAAACATATTAATTACATCTTCTATTCATCCTTATCATGACAACTTTCATGATCAAGCTACTATAGCCTATAAGGAAGAATCGCGAGTATAATATCAGTTCCCAAAACCTTTTTGGTACATTCGGATGCCTAGCATCTCCATCCTTCACAAATTCTCATACAATATGAGAACATGTATTTTGCTAAATTATACTCTATCATAATGCAACCAAAAACATTGTTTCAGATATCACAATATCTTTCACACATGATGGTTTCTGAAACAATTTCCAGATCCAATATAATCTTGATATTAAAACAAATTTTTGAATATCAATAATCATGGAGGCAAACATGATACTTTAGATACTAACATTGGAATTCTTACTCTTGATTTAATACTACTTATTAAACTTCATGGAGTAAATAGAGTTTGCTGAAAGTTTGCAATAGGACTTATAAACTTTAAATTGACATTCAAAACAATACGATACCAGTTTGTAAAGTAAATATCCAGAATTCTATAGTTCTATTATCTCAAATAAAAACTAAGCATAAGGTAGAAAATGAATGCCAATGACTACAACAAACTATGCAAATTCACTTTGATTTAATTTATGACAAATTTGGTTCGACTAATCCAAATTAGAAATGAACTCCCACTCAAAAACGTCATCCCTCGTGCCTTTTTGGTGATTACATGAACCAAATCCACTACACCAAGTCCGATCATCACGTGAGTTGATGTAGCTCCAAAGGCGAGCATCTATATGGGCATCATATCAACTATATGACTCATCCTTAACCTTTCGGTCCGTGTTCCGAGGCCATGTCTGTACATGCTAGGCTCGCCAAGTAAGAACCTTAGTACTCGCATGTGTAAAACTGTCTTACACCCGTTTGTATGAAAGCGTAGAGTCGAGTACACCCAATCATCACGTGATTTCTCGAAATACGATCCACAAAACGGTCCATACTTAAGGAAGAACACATTTTTATCTTGATATCTAAAAAAGGGATCATCTTACAATGCTACAGAAAGCGCCAAACTAGCAGTATAAGATGCTAACATCTAATGTGTAAAGTGAGATGATATGGTCCATGCATTTGATCTCTATCACTTGCATCGTGGTATGATCTCTATCATTCCTTTGTGTGTAAGGCCAAGGTCTATGGAACTTACACGTTGAGTGTGTTGTAAGAGTATCTATCATACATCTACTTACAACAATACCATATCAATACACTAGCCCAGCAACGATCTAAACTAGACGCCTCTAATTTATCAATTGCAAGTTTTACGTGGCTTAGGGCTTTCGGAGATAGAACCGTTCTTACCTACGAACATGAACCACAACGAGGATAACTAAGTTATTAGCAACTCGTTGTAAATCAGATATTGACTATAGTAGGAGAGACAGACACGCGCCAGCCACTTATGCAAAACAAGTTGCATGTCAGTCGTGGAACCGGTCTCATGTACGATGACATGTAAGGTTGGTCCGGGCCGCTTCATCCCACTATGCCACCAATATCCAAAATACATAGAAGATGCAATAACATGATCATCATCGCCCACATGTCAACATATGTGTACTACCTGTGCTAAGCACCTACGCATAGATCAGGCTCTGATACCACTGTTGGGTCCGCAACATAGAAAACAAAATTTTCCTACGGTGTGAACTACACGCCAAGATCTATCTACTAGGTACAAAGCAACGGGTGGACATACATCCAACGAGAACTTACCTCGTGACAACGAGCTTTGTTAAAGTAGGAACTCGTGGTTGATGTAGTCGTACACTTGCTGATCTCAAGATCATGATGAAGTCCAGCAGTCCGCCCCAAAGACGTCCATCGATCTAGCTCCAGCACCACAAGTCCAGCACCGCAAAGCAGCGGCATCCGTGATCGCACACACGCCTGCACCCGACAACCTCTCCCTCGCTTCCAGCAAAGCAGCGGCAGAACTCCTTTCCAGATAAAGCCACCGGAACATGTATCTCGCTAATCCGAGACCATGGGGAATAATACTAGAGGGGAGAGATCCTTCACAAGGAGGTGTGAGTGAGAAGTGAGGAGGGGTGGCCTTTTATAGGAGGAGGGGTGACCTCCTTCATGGCCGGCGCATGGAGGGGGTGACCCTTCACCTCCTCCATTCATGTGGTGGTAACCCCTCCACATTAAAATGCCCCTTCACATTCTCCTTTAAAGTCTCCACTTTAAATGCATTAAATTTCTCCAAATTTAATATTCTCTCATTTAAAAAAACTCTTTTATTATTTTTATTCAGAATTTTGTTAATTACTTTAATTAACAAACATTCACGTAAAACCCCCTGCAACATTTCAATATTACATGCAAATCCAATTTCAGCATTTTCACCCAAAACAGTTTCGGTGTCTATTGAAATAATTCCAGCGCTTTCTTAAATCTTTATCTGAAACATATTTGCTCCAAATGATGTCGGTATCCCTTAAGTGTGTCACCCTACGGTTCGCGAATAATGCAGACATGATCGAGACCCCTCTCCGATCAATAATTAGCAGCGGGACCTGGAGATCCATACTGACTCCTACACATTCAACGATGACTTCTGTGATCGTGAGAACCTTTAACGCTAGTAACTAAATCCCTTTGTCCCGCGATATATTACATGTCCGAGATTCGAGCATCGATATCTCCATACCTAGTTTGATCTCGTTACCGACATGCACTCTTTTCTCGTTCCCGTGATATAACATTCTAGTGATCACATCACTTGCTTGCAAGCTATTTCAATGTGATATCACCTAGAGGGCCTAGAGTATATCTATCCGTCATCGGGATGGACAAATCCCACTCTTGATCCATGGGCCTCAACATAACACCTTCGTAGCACTGAACCCGCCTTTATAGTCACCCTGTTACGGTGTGACGTTTGATGTTATCAAGATACTCTTCCGGTGTTAGCAATTAACATGATCTCATGGTCTAAGGATAACGATTACTTCGTATGATATTATAGCAATATAAACATAATGACTTTGATCATAATGCTATACTTCGGATGAATGTTCATCACATCATTCCACCAATGGTGTGACCTTGTTATTAACAACATCCAATGTCCATCATCAGGAAACCTTGATCATCTTATTAATCAACAAGCTAGTCTATAAGAGAGGCATAACTAGGAACCCTTTTTGTTTATTAAACACACATGTATTGATGTTTCCGATCAATACAATTCTAGCATGTAAAATAAACATTTATCAACATGGAATAAGATAATAACCATTTTATTATTGCCTCTCGGGCATATTCCCTGCATCTAGTACCTTAGAGATTTCTGTCACTTCCCCAGATTACTAGAGGCATGAACCCACTATCGAGCATAAATACTAACTCTTGGAGTTGCTAGCATCTACTTGGCCAAGATAGCTACTAACAACGGAAAGCATGCAAGATCTCAAATAACAAAGACATGATAGAATCAATAATCAATCTGAAATAGCATCTCAATATCCATCGGATCCCCGCAAACACAACATGTATGGATTACAAATAGATGATCTTGATCATGAACGGAGCTCACAAGATCTAAACATGAAAGCACAAAGGAGGAGAAACCAACCATGTAGCTACTACATGGATCCGTAGTCCAAGGATGAACTACTCACGCATCACACGAGGCTTGCATGGTGATGAAGAAGGCCTCGGTGAATTCCCTCTCAGAGGTGCCGAGAAGAGCTTCAGATCCTCCCGATCTAGGGATGGAGATGACTCTGCACTCTTCGTGGATTTTTGATCACGTACATAGGGTTTTCGTCCCGAGGGCAACTTATAGGCGGAAGGAGAGGCCGAGGGGGTGCCGGGAGCCACCACACCACCCCCTGGCGCGGGCCCAGCTGCCGCTGCCAGTGGTGTGGCCGGCCCTGTGCCCTTCTCCGCCTCAGATTCTGCACTTGATCCTTCTGGAAAAATAGGCACTTTGGCTTTTGTCCCGTCCAATTCGAGAATATTCATTTTTCGACTTTCCTGGAACCAAAACAATGAAAAAGGCAGTAGGCACTGTGGCTCTTGTTAATAGGTTAGTCCAGGAGATCATATGAAATGTACTCCAAAGTTGGAACAAAACACAAGAAAGTGGATAAAACCAAGCATGGAACATCAAAAATTATAGATACATTTGCAATGTATCATCATCCCCAAGCTTAACTCCTGCTCGTCCTCGAGTAGGTAAGTGATAAAAAGAAAGAATTTTTGAGGTGACATGCACCATCAAAGACTTGATCAAAATATTTGCAAAACATTCAAAGATGGGATCATAGTACTTCAATCATAACATGAAAGACAAAGTTCTAGCAATAAGCAAAGAAACTATGATTCAACATGAAAAGGCACAAACAAAAGATTCATGAATAACATGCTTTGCAAGACGTATGTTTGTTTCACATAAATAAAACATAGCATAATAGTATTCAGCTTGTCCCTCAATAGAGTAGAAAATATAAATGCATAGGACACCTTCAAACTTCATAAGAGTGACTAGATACAATAGTTTCAAACAAGCAATAACAAGTTATGCGTCAATCAACTAGTCTTGGGACAATGCACATAGAACTAAGAATGGACACTATGTTCTCAAAGTAAGTGCATAAAGATAGAAGGTGGAGACTCAATATAATGGTGGAAGAAAGGCCTTTTGTAAAAGGAAGTAGGGATTCAAGTCTCATAAAGAGCTTCCAAAAATTATGGTACTTATAGCTTTCAGCTCTCATTGCCCCTATCATAAGCATCTTGAAGTGATTAAGGTTAAAGTGACACAACTATGAGGATATGCTTGACAAGTTATAAACCGAAATATCATGTCCCTTACTTACGAAGACCGATCCTCATGCTACTCAACTTCAGTCACGAGTAAGCTCTTGTCATTGTAAGTATATGTGTATCATTAAGAACCGCCAACGGGGTACCCCTTGCACATGATACGGGAGCTTTCCCATAATCAAAATGACAAGGCAAGCAAACAATGAGCATCTCAGCGATCTTTTTATTTGCTATTTGCATAGGTTTTTACTGAGGATGCTTCATAGAGTGCTCATTATGGTCATGCTGCAAGTTTCCACCATGATTAGAAATGGCTTAAGCTAGCGGCCCAGGCGTTTCAATAACACACATACAAACTCCATGATCTTACAAGTTCCACTTTTATTTCACATCGCCGGGATCCGTAAGCAAAAGAACATGATATCAACGGGGTACAAAGTACAAGTGCAATGTTGAAAGCGTTCCCCATGATACATGGTTCTGCTAATTTCAACTTATAAAGCGCAAGCATATACTCAACAAAGAAGGACCCAATGGTTCAAGTTTATTAGAGGCAATAAAGTAAAGTGTGCCATCAAGTTCATGAGAGCTTTAATCACTATCTTTCTCATAACAAGTGGAAGGTAAACAAAAGCATGAATATACTTGGAATAGCATAAGCTAGTAGGTAGGTATGGTGGACTCTTTGGAATAACTTGGTTTAGGGAGTTGGATGCATTAGTGGAACTCATACTTGGTTGTGGAGGCTAGCAAAAATACTGGGAGCGACAAACTAAGAGAGCAATAATGGCCATAATCATGTAGAGTGACAAAACATCATTGATCAAAGCATAAAGTGATACTACAAGTTGAAAACTAAAGGATCATAAAGGCTATGGTGACTTGAGATAGTCATAACATGGTGTGAGCATGTGCCAAGTCAACCCAAATAAAGCATCCAAGGAGAATACCACTATACTATGCTTTAATATGCTAAAACAACGCATGATTCATCCAAGGCACATTAAGCAATCTCAATTGTTTATAACAAGTCATGCTACAGCAAAGAATACTAAGCATAAAGCCAAAGCAATATCAAGCACGGCATGACAAAGCATAGCCACGGTCAAAAACAAAATCTTTTTACCAAATAAGCATGAGCTTTCCTACTCATTTCCAAACCAAACCAAACTAATTGCAAACCAATGTATGAAAGAGGGGGTCCAACCAACTTATTCAGAAAACTAAGCAGACCAAGCAAACTAAAAAGCAAACGAAAATGAAAAGGAAGACGCTCCAAGAAAAACAGAACTGTGCATGAAACAATAAAAATGAAGCGTTTGGAAGAAACCTAGAATTTTTATTGATGAAGAAGGGGATGCCATGGGCATCCCCAAGCTTTGACGCTTGTACTTCTTGGATATTTCTTGGGGTGACACACGTGGCATCCCCAAGCTTGAACTTTAGTCCATCCTTCATCTCATTACTCATTCCTTCCATACACCTGAAATTTTTCCTTCATACAAAACTTCACACAATCTCATTAGCAACATTAGTGCACTTAAGATAAATAAGTCTCAAGGTTCAGTTCTAACACCAAATAAACTTCCATTAGAACACTAGCTACTGTAGCACTTCCCTCAAAAAGCTCAATTCCCCAAAAGAACTCAAGAAGGAACTAACAAGAAGCAAATGCAGAAAATGGCAGAAATCTGTCAAAACAGACCAGCAGGTAAAGACGGATTTTTTAGAAGAACTTCTGTTGCTCAAATCAAAAGTGTTTAACTAACAAAAGTTAGATAACAACCTGGGGCAGAAGCACAAAAAATTACAGCTCAAACCGACATACAGAGCTCTCTCAGGAATTTTTACGGTGAAGCACAAAAATCTGTTTCGGGACAGCAACTTTCCCAATCATTACTTCACTCTCATTAGAGGTTACTCTTGGCACAAAAAGCAAATAAAAAGGATACGGAGCGGTTATTACAGAGGTAATAACTTCCAAGACTCAACTAAAACTCTTGGGTTATCTCCCAACAAGTACTTTTCTTTAACGCCTTTAAGTTAGGCATGAAAATTTGAGAAGATGCTCTCATAGGAAATATGAATTGAAGTAAAAGAGAGCATCAAGAAGAAAATTCAAAACACATTTAAGTCTAACCCACTTCCTATGCATAGGAATCTTGTATGCAAATAAATGCACAAAGAGCAAAGTGACAGGCATAGGAAGATAGAACAAAAGTAACTTCAAAACTTTCAGCACATAGAGAGGTGTTTCATTACCATAAAAACTTCTACAACCATATTTTCCTCTCTCATAATAATTTTCAGTAGCCTCATGAATAAACTCAACAATATAACTATCACATAAGGCATGCTTTTCATGATCTACTAGCACTATAGCTTTATTATAAACATTTTCAAAAGAATCCTCGGGAACATAACATTCACCCTCCTTTGATAAGCATGGGGGACAATCAAATAATGTAAGGGATAAAGAGTTACTCTCATTAGAAGGTAGGCATGGGTAGATCCATTCTTCCTCCTTTTGTACATCACTCTCCTTCTCTTTTTCATCTAATGAGCTTTCAGGTTCAGCAATTTCTTCTTCCATGGAGGTTCTAGCAGGCGGTGGTTCATCTATTACCTTAGCAGTCATAATACTGTTCCCAGATAGGAAACTGAGTGAGTTATCCATAATGAAATAGTGATTGGAGCAGAGCTAGTCATAAAGCCAACTAAAGAAAGGAACTATTTTTTTGTGTTTTTGAAAGAACAAAACAAGCAAACAGAGCAAAAAGAAAACTAAGCAAAACAAAAACAACAAAGTAAAGATATTGGTTACGAAGGACTCCCCTTGTGAAGATGTCCTTGACTCCCCGGCAACGGCGCCAGAAAATGTCTTGATGCGCTCGACTTTCAACGTAGAGCTCGTTGGAAACCCCAAGAGGAAGGTATGATGAGCACAGCAGTAAGTTTTCCCTCAGTTATGAAACCAAGGTTTAATCGAACCAGTAGGAGCAAGGAAACACCCCAAAGGTGTTACTAGCTGAGCCTTGGCAGGGCGCACTACCGGTGCTAGTAGCAACATGGAGACCTGCACAACACAACCACAGAACTTTTTCCCCAACTTGCGATGAGGTTGTCAATCTCACCGTGTTTTGTGGAAAACAAAGGATGAAACGTATGGAACGGAAAGAAGTAATAGTTTGCAGAAAGTAAACACAAAGCAGAAACAATTTATAGATTGTATGTAAAGGACAAGGACCGGGATCCATAGTTCACTAGAGGTGGCTCTCCTTAGATAGATAACATGCTGGGCGAACAAATTACAGCGGGGCAATTGACAAACACCGAGAAAGCAATATATGCATATACTAATCATCTTGACTCCTTTGAGACTTGATTGGGCATTACAACATAATACATAGACCGCCATCCAACTACATCTATGACTAATAATCCACCTTCATGTTCAAAGCCACTCCAGTATTAAGTTGTAAGCAATAGATTAGTGCTTTACGAACTGCGTGTAAAGTAAACAATACGATTGTTCTATGAACAAAGGATTGTTGTTTTCTCCCTAGTAGCAACAACACATCTAGTACCTTAGAGGTTTCTGTCACTTCCCTAGATTACCAGAGGCATGAACCCACTATCGAGCATAAATACTAACTCTTGGAGTTGCTAGCATCTACTTGGCCAAGATAGCTACTAACAACAGAAAGCATGCAAGATCTCCAATAACAAAGACATGATAGAATCAGTAATCAATCTGAAATAGCATCTCAATATCCATCGGATCCCCGCAAACACAACATGTATGGATTACAAATAGATGATCTTGATCATGAACGGAGCTCACAAGATCTAAACATGAAAGCACAAAGGAGGAGAAACCAGCCATCTAGCTACTAGATGGATCCGTAGTCCAAGGATGAACTACTCACACATCACACCGGAGGCTTGCATAGTGATGAAGAAGGCCTCCAGGGTGAATTCCCCTCTCCGACAGGGTGCCGGGAAGAGCTTCAGATCCCTCCCGATCTAGGGATGGAGATGAGGGCGGCTACAGACTCCCTGGCGTGGGCCCAGCCTGGCCGCACGGCCAGGTGGTGTGGCCGGCCCCTGGCCCTTCTCCGTCTCGTATTCTGGCACTTGATCCCTTCCAGAAAAATAGGCACTTTGGCTTTTGTCCTGTCCAATTCCGAGAATATTCATTTTCTGACTTTCCTGGAACCAAAAAACAGCAAAAGCAGTATGCACGTGGCTCTTGTTAATAGGTTAGTCCAAGAAATCATATGAAAAGTACTCCAAAGTTGGAACAAAACACAAGAAAGTGGATAAAACCAAGCATGGAACATCAAAAATTATAGATACATTTGCAATGTACCACCGGCGCACAAGGGGGGAGGCTTGGGGGGAGTTTCCTTCCCCCCCAAGTTTCCCCTTTTCCTTTCTTGGTTTTCAAGCAAACTCCACAGAACTTTCTAGAACCTTCCGGAACATTCCGAAACCTTCTAGAATCCCCATATAAACACTCTGGAACATTTCTGAACCTAGAAAATGATCTCCATTATATGAATCTTATTCACCAGACAATTCTGGATCTCCTCGTGATGTCCTAGATCCAATCCGAGACTCCGAACAACATTCGGTCTCCAACGCACATTCCATATCTACCTAAATAGCATCGAACCTTAAGTGTATCACCCTACGGTTCGTGAATATGCAGACATGATGAAGACACCTCTCCGATCAATAACCATCAGTGGGATCTGGAGATCCATAACGGCTCCCACACACTCAACGATGACTTCGTGATCGATAGAACCATTTACATACGAAAACCAATTCCCTTTGTCACGTGATACTCTACTTATCCGAGGTTTGATCGTCGGTATCTCCATACCTAGTTCTACCTCGTTACTGATAAGTACTCTTTACTCATTCCATGATATGTCATCCATTGTGACCTTGTCACATGCTTGCAAGCTAACTAGATGACATTCCACCGAGAGGGCCCAGAGCATATCTATCCGCCATATGGATGGACAAATCCCAATCTTGGTCCATGCGCTTCAACACATACTTTCAGAATACCCAATGACACCTTTATAACCACCCAGTTACGAAGCGGTGTTTGATGTCATCAAATTACCCATCCGGTGATGGTGATTAACATAACCTCATGGTCGAAGGATTAGGTTACTATGCATTTGAAAGCTTGTAGCAATATGAACTTAATGACTTGATCTTATGTTACACTTACTATGGGTGTGTGTCCATCACATCATTCTCCTAATGATATAACCTTGTTATTAATGACATCCAATGTCCATGATCAGGAAACCATGATCATCTATTAATCAACAAGCTAGTTTAACAAGAGGCTTACTAGGGACTCTTTTATGTTTACAAAACACACAAGTATTAGTGTTTCCTAATAATACAATTATAGCATGGGATGTAAACATTCATCATAAACACAAAGATATAATAATAACCACTTTTATTTTTGCCTCTTGGGCATATCTCCAACAAGGTCTCTACCTTAATTACTTTCTTGTACTTACGGATGTTTGCAAGGGGTATAATCACAAGTATGTATTAGTCTTGGATGGGGCGGTATATTAGCACAGGTTCACCCACACAACACTTAGCAAGCTAGAGAAGATTAATCAACTACATGAAGCGAAAGCACTTGACAGTCTTCCCATGTGTCCTCGAGAACGTTTGGTCATCTTAAGTAATACAACCGGCTTGTCCTTTGTTGTATAAAGGATTGGGACACTTGCTGCATTTATTCCTACTATCTTTTATTTACTTGTACTTTGTTTACTTGCTTTATCAAAAACCCCTAAAAATCCGTTTGCTAAGTATTTGCAGAGAATTCCTGATCCATACCACTAGCCAGCACCTTCTGCTCCTTGTTGGGTTCGACACTCTTACTTATCCAAAATACTGCGATACACCCCCTATACTTGTGGGTCATCAGGGAGGTGCGGCCTCTCCTTCTCGGTCTCCCCCCTGGATCGCAGGGCGCCGAACAGATAGAGTAGCTCCCCCAAGAGCGCGGATGTACATAGGGACGAAATGCCAATGAGCCAAAGCACAAACATCTCTAAACACGAACCCCCGGACGTCGCCATCGGCCGACGCACTGACCCCCCAGCAAGATGCAAGCTGAAGGATGGGGCCACCAACCGAAGACACGGCAAAGCCGCCACAAGCAGACCAAGAACCCCGCACAGCACGAAAACTTCCCACGAGCCCAAGACGGTGCCTCCAAGGAAGGAACGACGACATGACGCCACCACCACCCAATCTGAAGATTTAGGGCTTTCACCTAGGCATAGGAGAAGGTGGGCAGGGAAATGCACCTCGACGTCGCCTCGAAGTAGGAAAACAGCGTCCAACAATGCCGCCGACGCCGTGACCGCCACCATCGGTCAAGGATTTATCCCGGTCAGATCCCCCACACCGCCACCCAGACAGGCCAGATCCGGCGAACCGAGATACCTGGACGAAGGGTGGGAACAGCACGGGATGAGGACGCCATCTTCAGTGCTAACGGGGCCGACGGGGCGACCACCGCGATGACTACCGTCCACCACTCCCTCGCCACCCGCGTGGCTGAGGAGACCGAACCACAGCCCCGGCGTGCGCCTGCTGCCGCCAGGATCAGCACTGCCAGCCACCACCCAGGGCTGTAGCCCAGGCTTCCAAGGCTCCCACTAATGTCAGCCATGCCATCACCACCCCACCGGAGGTCTCCAGGCAGGCCGAGCTCCAATAACGCCACCCACCGCGGCATGGGAGGGGCGGACGCTAGAGAGGCCAGCCAAGGGAGGGCGCAATGGGGAAGGCGCCAAGGCAGCGCCGTCGGTGGCGAGCGGGCCCCGGCCCGAGCAGCAGCCCCCTCCATGCTACCGCGCTGGGTCCGGGCGGCCAGATCCCCGCCGCCCCCTTCCTCGGCGATGCGGGCCTTTGGCCGGCGGTCCTCCAGGGGCGACAAGGAGGGGGAGAGAAGGGGGGAGGGGTGGCGGCGTGTGGTGGTTAGGGTTTCTCCCCCTCCGCCGCCTAGAGGAGACGACGCGAGGAGGAGACGCGAGGAGTTGTAATCATGAATTTTTAAGATCAATGATGTTATTGAATACATGACAGCATAATTTCCTTGTGCAGTATTCCGCTATCAACTGCTAATTTTGGCTCTCCGGTTCAGATGTACAAGTCCACTCTCTCTACTTGAACTCGTGCCAAACTAACCATGGTTGAAATGTTTGAGGGTGTAGGTTCTGCTGCACGGTCCCTGTTGAGCGACTCAGAGAAGAAAGGCCCTGTGGTGATGGAGATCCCACTGGAAGATATCAGGAGGCCACTAATGCGAACGCATGCCAATGATCCTGCCAAGGTGCAGGAGCTCATGGACAGCATCCGTGTCATCGGCCTCCAAGTACTAGTGGGCATCTTTCCTTAATACCACATGTATTTGTTTAGCCCATAATGTCTCAGGATAAATTTTGTCAGAGTTAGCTACTGAATCCAATCATCTCCAATGTTCTCTGAGAATGTCAGTGTGATGTTTGGTTGAGATTCACGAATAGGGTATACGCTTTTATATTCAACTAGCACAAATGCCCGTGTGTTGCATCAGGATGAATAACTCTTTGCGGGACATATACGTCAGATCCTAGCCATTCTCACCGCTGAGTTCATGTGGATGGCATTTTTTCTGTGTTGCACACGTTTTCTCCATCGTTTTGTTTCACTACCACATCGTGCGGATGAACAGATCGTGTCGCTGTGGCCTTGTCGTCCTCCACGCCACTTGATGCCAGCAAGATCGAGTTATAATTGTTTACAACTTAGGGCTATTCATGTGTCACTCTCCTTGTCTCGGTAGTTGGCGCCCCTGCTTCTTGTTGGGTTGTCATGGACCTAGCTAGTCTAGATGTACTCGACTTTCACTCATTGACTAATCAGCCCCATGGCACACCCTTGAGGCGATCCGCACCTCGAGAAGATCTGTGATGGATGTCGCATTTCTGCCTAGCCTTCGAGGTTCTCCCCTCGCTGCCACTGATCGGCAGGAGATCTTCTGGTGAGGTTAATCGGAAGGAGGGAGGCTAGGGTGGTCGACATGGTCACAAATTTATGTGAGGGAGAATGGATATTGGGGAAGAATAGGTGGCACTATCTGTTTGTCAAGAGGAGTCCGATCGGTCGGGGTGAGGTGAAGAAAAGAACCCAAACGTTTCGGTGGCATTGGTGCGTAACATGGATTTTTGTAGGAGGGTAAAATCGTAAAAAAAGTCTACTCCCAGAAATGTTCACCTTTTTATGCAAAAGTGCACATGTGTTTGAGCAGGTTTAAATTTAATGAAACATGTGAGAGTAATATTTTTTTCTATCATTGTTTCAAAAGTATGTATTTTCTTCACCCATTTTTTAATTCTCTTTGCTACCATCTACTGCCGGAAATGTTCATCTTTTTATGCAAAAGTGCGCATGTGTTTGAGCGGGTTTAAATTTAATGAAACATGTGACAGTAATATTTTTTCTATCATTGTTTTGGAAGTGTGTATTTTCTTCACTCAATTTTTAATTCTCTTTATGTATTTTCTCCGCTCAATATTTAATTCTCTTTGCTACCATCCGTGCTCACACGAGACGTGCCACGCATATGTGTGTTTAGCTATGGGTCCCACTATTTAATTAAGCCGTGGTATCTATTATTTATTAAAGTCACCTTTTCTTATCCTCCACCGTATCCTCCCATCCCGTACATGTTTTCTCTTTTCCATTTCTCTCGAGCTCCATTGGTGCTCTCTAGAGCTTCAAATCTTTCAATCTCAGTCCAGTTGTTGTAAAATTGAAATTATGTTTTCCTTCCCCTCCTAATCACAAGCTCATTCTCTATTTTCGGTGGCACATAGGTGCATCTCAGGGCTTGCCATGTCCGAGCCAGGAGGCGATGACTTCATGCAGTATGATAGCCAAAAATCTAGCTATAATCTGGGGAGCGTCTTCAACTGGCTCGGGTCTATCCCATCGACCTCCATGCCGCTCACCTTTCGCTCAAGCTCCCATCACTGCTTTGGCGAGCGCACCACCTGCATGGGAGCTCTCTTGGCCCTCGCTTCCCCTCTCGTGAGCCACACGCACCTGCCTACATCGTCAGCCCGCACGCCCTAGCCGCGCGATAGAGGAGTCATACGATGTAAGAAAGAGCCCACTCGTCGTGCGATAGAGGAGCCTTACGATGTAAGAAAATGCCCATGCGTTGGTTGAAGGCGTAAACCGTACGGACGAAAAGAGAAGCATTAGCCCCTTTATTATCCCCTTTATTATTAGGTATAGATTTAGATTGTTTACATGCCTGTTTCATATACAACATTACAGAGTTCTATCGATTTCTTCCCCACAAGAAGCTGCAATATTATGTCTAGAACTAGAGTCATTGCATGTGTGTTCTTTTCACAAACCACATATGGATCCACCAGTGTTATTGCATGTGTGTTCTTTTTATTAACCATAGCTAGAGTCATTGCATGTATGTTCTTTTCACAAACCACATATGGATCCACCAGAGTCATTGCATGTCTGTTCTTTTCATAAACCACATATGGATCCACCGAAGTTTATTGCATGACTATTTTTTTTCATAAACCACATGAGCATGTGTGTTCTTGATACATTGCAAATGTATCTATAATTTTTGATGTTTCATGCTTGGTTTTATCTACTTTCTTGTGTTTTATCCACACTTTGGAGTACTTTTCATATAATTTCTTGGACTAACCTATTAACAAGAGCCACAGTGTCAGCTACCTGTTTTCTGCTGTTTTTGGTTTCAGGAAGTCAGAAAATGAATATTCTCGGAATTGGACGGGACAAAAGCCAAAGTTATTATTTTACCGGGGGACACTTGGAGCCAGAATACGAGACGGAGAAGGGCCAGAGGGCGGCCACACCACCTGGCCGCGCGGCCAGGCTTGGCCCGCGCCAGGGGGTGGTGTGGCCAGCCCAGGCACCCCCTCGGCCTCTCCTTCCGCCTATATATTACCTCTGATACAGAAACACTAAGTACCCCGATCAAAAATCCACAAAAGAGTCTGTAGCCGCCGTCATCTCCATCCCTAGATCGGGAGGGATCTGAAGCTCTTCCCGGCACCCTCCTAGAGAGGGGAATTCACATTGGAGGCCTTCTTCATGACCATGCAAGCCTCCGGTGTGATGCGTGAGTAGTTCATCTCTGGACTACGGGTCCATGCAGTAGCTAGATGGCTGGTTCTCCTCCTTTGGGCTTTCATGTTTAGATCTTGTGAGCTCCGTTCATGATCAAGATCATCTATTTGTAATTCTGCATGTTGTGTTTGCGGGGATCCGATGGATATTGAGATGCTATTTCAGATTGATTATTGATTCTATCATGTCTTTGTTATTTGTGATCTTGCATGCTTTCCGTTGTTAGTAGCTATCTTGGCCAAGTAGATGCTAGCAACTCCAAGAGTTAGTATTTATGCTCGATAGTGGGTTCATGCCTCTGGTAATCTAGGGAAGTGACAGAAATCTCTAAGGTACTAGATGTGTTGTTGCTACTAGGGATAAAACAACAATCCTTTGTTCATAGAACAATCGTATTGTTTACTTTACACGCAATTCGTAATGCAATAATCTGTTGCTTGCAACTTAATACTGGAGGGGGTTCGGATGATAACCTGAAGGTGGATTATTAGTCATAGATGTAGTTGGATGGCGGTTTATGTATAATGTTGTAATGCCCAATCAAGTCTCAAAGGAGTCAAGATGATTAGTATATGCTTGTATGCTTTCTCGATGTTTGTCAATTGCCCCGCTGTAATTTGTTCACCCAGCATGTTATCTATATTAAGGAGAGCCACCTCTAGTGAACTATGGACCCCGGTCCTTTCTTTTACTTTCAATCTACAATCAAATTGTTTACTGCTTTGTGTTTACTTTCTGCAAACTATTACTTCCTTCCATTCAATACGTTTAATCCTTTGTTTTCAGCAAAACTGGTGAGATTGACAACCTCATCGCAAGTTGGGGATAGAGTTCTGTGGTTGTGTTGTGCAGGCATCCATGTTGCTGCTGGCACCGGTAGTGTGCCCTGCCAACGTTCAGCTAGCAACACCTTTGGGGTGTTCCCTTGCTCCTACTGGATTGATAACCTTGGTTTTGTACTGAGGGAAAACTTGCTGCTGTGCTCATCATACCTTCCTCTTGGGGTTCCCCAACAAGCTCGATATATTTTGGGCCATCAAGCTCTTTTTCTGGCGTCGTTGCCAGGGAGTCAAGGACATCTTCACAAGGGGAGTCCCTCATAACCAATCTCTTTACTTTTTTATTTTTGTTTTGCTTAGTTTACATTTGTTTTAGTTGCTTGTTTCTTTATCAAAAACACACAAAAATTAGTTTTACAAGTTTGTTTTCTTTATGAAAAACACAAAAAAATGACTACTCTGGAAAACACTAAGTTGTGTGACTTCACTAGCACCAACAACAATTATTTTATGAGCACACCTATTGCTCCACCTGTTCCTGAAGCAACTTTCTTTGAGATAAAACCTGCTTTACTCAATCTTGTTATGAGAGAACAATTTTCTGGTATTGGTAATGAAGATGCAGCTGCCCATCTAAATAACTTTGTTGAACTTTGTGAGATGCAAAAGCATAAGGATATAGATGGAGATATTATTAAGCTTAAATTGTTTCCTTTCTCTTTGAGAGGAAAAGCTAAAGAGTGGTTGAATTCCTTAACTAGGAATAGTATTGATTCTTGGACTAAATGCAAAGATG
Organism: Avena insularis; assembly: GCA_023614405.1. Classification (NCBI taxonomy): domain Eukaryota; kingdom Viridiplantae; phylum Streptophyta; class Magnoliopsida; order Poales; family Poaceae; genus Avena; species Avena insularis. Next base: position 559,217,619 of record CM042692.1, on the reverse strand, counting down.
CTTTCATTGGAAAATACTATCCTCCTGCTAAGATTATATCTATGAGAAGTGAAATAATGACGTTTAAACAATCTGATAATGCACATGTTGCTCAAGCTTGGGAAAGAATGAAATCTTTGGTAAAGAATTGTCCCACTCATGGACTGACTGCTTGGATGATCATCCAAACTTTTTATGCAGGATTGAACTATTCTTCAAGGAAGCAATTGGATTCTACTGCTAAAGGTACCTTTATGACCATTACTTTGGGTGCTACAACAAAGCTTCTAGATAATATGATGGTTAACTATTCTGAATGGCATACTGAAAGAGCTCCACAAGGTAAGAAGGTAATTTCTGTTGAGGAAACCTCCTCCTTGAGTGATAAGATTGATGTTATTATGTCTATGCTTGTTAATGGGAAAGCCCATATTGATCCAAATAATGTTCCCTTAGCCTCTTTGGTTGCTCATGAAGAGCAAGTTGATGTGAACTTTATAAGAAATAATAATATTGGCAACAATGCTTATGGTAACAATTATAGGCCCTACCCTCCTAATAATACTTATTTCTATAATGGTAAACCAGGATTACCTAGTGAAGGAAGAATTTTAGAAGTTGAAAGAGCCACTAAGAACTTCATGAAAATGCAATATGAGCAAAATCAACTATTTTCTAAAACTATGGAGGAACAATCTACCATTTTGAAGACCATTAGCCATCAACTTGAGAGTCTAAATAGGGAAATTCCTAGTTTACAACTGAAAATTTCTAATGCTGAAAGGAATATATCATCTTTGTCTGAAGCTCAATCTTCATTGATTAATAAAATGGCTGCTAAACCTGAAACTAATGATAATCCGTTTGCAGCTACTAATGCCATACAAGTAAGAATTGATGAAAATGTTAGACTATTAGCTGAATTACATGCTAAGTGGGAAAGAGAAGATGAAATTGCTAGAAACATTAGTGTTTCTAATATCACTACCACTAGTGTTGAGGCTAGTAATAGTTATACTACTTTAGATGATAAATTTGATTTTGATCTTGATGGTTGCAATATCTCTGAAGTTATTAAGTTCCTACAAAAGCTTGCTAAAAATCCTAATGCTAGTACTATGAATATGGCCTTTACAAAACACATTACTGATGCTCTCATAAAGATTAAAGAAGAAAAGATGAAACATAAAGCTTCTATTCCTATAAAACAAGAAGATGGTTGGGAACCCATCATTAAAATGAAAGTGAATGATTTTGATTCCAAAGCTTTATGTGATCTTGATAGTAGTGTTTCTATTATGCCTAGAAGGATTTATGATATGCTTGATTTGCCACCACTTGAAGATTGTTATTTGAATGTCCCACTTGATGATAATGCTAAAAAGAAACTCATGGGGAGTATTAATGATGTTCTTATTATGGTTAACAATGCCTATGTCCCCGTTGATTTCTATGTTTTGGATGCTGAATGCAATGCTTCTTGTCCTATTACTTTGGGAAGACCTTTTCTTAGAACTGTTGGTGCCATTATTGATATGAAAGAAGGCACCATTAAATATCAACTCCCACTCAAGAAAGGTATAGAACACTTCCCTAAGAAGAGAGAGAAGATTTCTTTTTCCTCTCCTATGAAAACAAAATTTTCTCTTAATGCTTCTTCATTTGAGAACACTTGATTTTTTTCTTGCTTCTTATGCCTAACTTAAAGGCGTTAAAGAAAAGTACTTATTGGGAGATAACCCAAAAGTTTTAGATGAGTCTTGGAAGTTATTACTTCAGTAATAACCACTCCTTATCCTTTTTATTTTCTTTTTATTGCAAGAGTAACCTCTAATGAGAGAGAAGTAATGATTGGAAAAGTTGCTGTCCCGAAACAGATTTCTGTGCTTCACCGTAAAACTTCGTGTAAAATCTCTGTACAAGCGTGAATTTTTGTGCTTCTGCCCCAGGTTGTTATCTAACTTTCGTTAGTTCAACATGTTTTGATTTGAGCAACAGAAGGTCTTCGAAAAAATTCGTCTGTACCTGCTGGTCTGTTTTGATAGATTTCTGCCATTTTCTGCATTTGCTTCTTGTTGGTTCCTTTTTGAGGTCTTTTGGGGAATTGAGCTTTTTGAGGGAATTGCTACAGTAGCTAGTGTTTTAGTGGAAGTTTTATTGGTGTTAGAACTGAACCTTAAAGACTTATTATCTTGAGTGCACTAATGTTGCTAATAAAGATTGTGTGAAGTTTTGTATGAAGGAAAAATTTCAGGTGTATGGAAGGAATGAGTAATGAGATGAAGGATGGACTAAAGCTCAAGCTTGGCGATGCCACGCGTGTCACCCCAAGAAATATCCAAGAAGTACAAGCGTCAAATCTTGGGGATGCCCAAGGCATCCCCCTATTCATCAATAAAAATCTCAGGTTTCTTCCAAACGCTTCATTTTTATTGTTTCATGCACAGTTGTGTTGTTCTTGGAGCGCCTTATTTTTCGTTTTCGTTTTGGTTTTTCGTTTGCTTTTGTTTGCTTAGTTTGATGAATAAATTGGTTGGACCCCCTCTTTCATACATTGGTTTTCAAATAGTTTGGTTTGGTTTGGAAAAGAGTAGGAAAGTTCATGCTTAAGTGGTAAAGAGAGCTTGTTTTTGACTGTGGCCTATGCTTTGTCATTCCATGCTTGATATTGTTTTGGCTTTATGCTTAGTATTCTTTGATGTAGCATGACTTGTTATAAACAATTGAGATTGCTTAATGTGCCTTGGATGAATCATGCGTTGTTTTAGCATATTAAAGCATAGTATTGAGGTATTCTCCTTTGATGCTTTATTTGGGTTGACTTGGCGCATGCTCACACCATGTTATGACTATCCCAAGTCACCATAAGCCTTTATGTTCATTTAGTTTTCATCTTGTAGTATCACTTTATGCTTTGATCAATGATGTTTTGTCGCTTTGCATGATTATGGCCATTATTGCTCTCTTAGTTTGTCGCTCCCAGTCTTTTGCTAGCCTCCGCAACCAAGTAAGAGTTCCACTCATGCATCCAACTCCTTAAACCAAGTTATTCCAAAGAGTCCACCATACCTACCAATTAACTTATGCTATTCCAAGTATATTCATGTTTTTGTTTACCTTCCAAATTAAACTTGTTATGAGAAAACTAGTTATTAAAGCTCTGACGAACTTGATGGCACACTTTACTTTTCTTGCCCTTAATAAACTTGAACCATTGTGTCGTCTATGTGGTATATGCTTGCACTTATTTGTTGGGGATTAGAAGAACCATGCTGTCATGGGGAACGCTTTCAACATTGCGCTGGTACTTTGTACCTAGTTGATATCATGCTCTTTTGTCTATGGATGTCGTCGGTGTGAAATGAAAGGGGAGCTTATAAGTCCATGGAGTTATGTATATGTGTTAGAGAAACGCCTGGGCCGCTGGTCTAATCCATGCTGACATGGTGGAAACCTGCAGCGTAACCATAATGAACTGTCTATGAAGCATTCTTCTTATATAAAAAAGAGTCCTATATTGAGAAAAAAGAGAAAAAGAAAAAAATATTTATTATGAAAAGAGGAAAGAGAGAAAAAATCGCCATATTCCCATGGTAAATAAGAAGATTGCTGAGATGCTCGTTGTCTACTTGCCTTGTCATTTTGATATGGGGATTCTTCCGTATCATCGGGCAAGGGGTACCCCGTTGGCGGTTATCTATGATACACATGTACTTACGATGACAAGAACTTACCGGTGACTAAACTTGATAGCATGAGGAGCGGCCCTCGTATTCAAGGGACATGAGATTTCTAACTTATACTTCGTCAATCATGTACACCATAGTTTGTTCACTTTAACCTTAATCACTTCAAGATGCTTATGATAGGGGCAATGAAAGATGAAAGCTATAAGTACGATAATTTTTGGAAGCTCTTTATGAAACTTGAATCTCTGCTTCCTTCTATGAAGGCCTTTCTTCCACCATTATATTGAGTCTCCACCTTCTATCAGAGGCAATATATAGGCGGAAGGAGAGGCCAAGGGTGCTGGGCGGCTGCACCACCTAGAGCGGCCACGCCCACTGCTGCCAGGTGGTGTGGCCGGGCCCCAGCCCCTCTCCGTCTCATATTCTGGCTCCAGGTGTCCCTTGGTAAAATAATGACTTTGGCTTTTGTCCCGTACATTCTGAGATTATTCATTTTATGACTTTCCTGGAACCAAAAAACAGCAGAAAACAGGCAGCTGGCACTGTGGCTCTTGTTAATAGGTTAGTCCAAGAAATCATATGAAAAGTACTCGAAAGTGTGGACAAAACACAAGAAAGTAGATAAACCAAGCATGGAACATCAAAAATTATAGATACATTTGCAATGTATCAACATCCCCAAGCTTAACTCCTGCTCGTCCTCGACTAGGTAAGTGATAAAAAGAAAGAATAATTTTTGAGGTGACATGCACCATCATAAACTTGATCAAAGTATTTGTAAAACATTCAAAGCTGGGATCATAGTACTTCAATCATAACCTAAAAGACAAAGTTCTAGCAATAAGACAAAGAAACTATGTTGCAACATGAAAAGGCACAAACAAAAGATTCATGAATAACAATGCTTTGCAAGACGTTTGTTTGTTTCACACAAAGAAAACAATAGCATAGTAGTATTCAGCTTGTCCCTCATAGAGTAGCAAATATAAATGCATAGGACACCTTCAAAGTTCATAAGAGTGACTAGATACAAATCGTTTAAAACAAGCAATATCAAGGTATGCATCAATCAACAAGTCTTGGGACAATGGACATAGAACTAAGAATGGCCACTATGCTCTCAAAGTAGGTGCATAAAGATAGAAGGTGGAGACTCAATATAATGGTGGAAGAAAGGCCTTCATAGAAGGAAGTAGGGATTCAAGTCTCATAAAGAGCTTCCAAAAATTATGGTACTTAATAGCTTTCATCTCTTGATGGCTCTGTGTATGGCGCCCAGAAAAGTGCTGGTGCGGTGTTGATGTAGAGCTCGTTGGGAACCCCAAGAGGAAGGTATGATGAGCACAGCAGCAAGTTTCCCTCAGTATGAAACCAAGGTTTAATCGAACCAGTAGGAGAAAGGAAACACCCCAAAGGTGTTTCTAGCTGAGCCTTGGCAGGGCGCACTACCGGTGCCAGTAGCAATGTGGAGACCTGCACAACACAACCACAGAACTCTGTCCCCAATTTGCGATGAGGTTGTCAATCTCACAGTGTTTTGCGGAAAACAAAGGATTAAATGTATCGAATGGAAATAAGTAAAAGTTTTGCAGAAAGTAAACACAAAAAATTAAAAGATTGTAGATTGTATGTAAAAGAAAAGGACCGGAATCCATAGTTCACTAGAGGTGGCTCTCCTTAGATAGATAACATGCTGGGTGAACAAATTACAGTGGGGCAATTGACAAACATCGAGAAAGCAATACATGCATATACTAATCATCTTGACTCCTTTGGAACTTGATTGGGCATTACAACATTATACATAGACCGCCATCCAACTGCATCTATGACTAATAATCCACCTTCAGGTTATCATCCGAACCCCCTCCAGTATTAAGTTGCAAGCAACAGATTATTGCTTTACAAACTGCGTGTAAAGTAAACAATACGATTGTTCTATGAACAAAGGATTGTTGTTTTCTCCCTAGTAGCAACAGCACATCTAGTACCTTAGAGATTTCTATCACTTCCGTAGATTACCGGAGGCATGAACCCACTATCGAGCATAAATACTAACTCTTGGAGTTGCTAGCATCTACTTGGCCAAGATAGCTACTAACAACGGAAAGCATGCAAGATCACAAATAACAAAGACATGATAGAATCAATAATCAATCTGAAATAGCATCTCAATATCCATCGGATCCCATAAACACAACATGCAGAATTACAAATAGATGATCTTAATCCTGAGCGGAGCTCACAAGATCTAGACATGAAAGCACAAAGGAGGAACCAGCCATCTAGCTACTACATGGATCCGTAGTCAAGGATGAACTCACGCATCACACCGGAGGCTTGCATGGTGATGAAGAAGGCCTCGAGGGTGAATTCCCTCTCCGTGAGGTGCCGGAAGATCTTCGATCCCTCCGATCTAGGGATGGAAATGACGGCTCTGAGACTCTTTCGTGGATTTTGATCGGTACTTAGGGTTTTCGTCGAGGGCATCTTATAGTTAGAAGGGAGGCCGAGGTGCGGTGCTGGCCACACACCACCTGGCCGGGCCAGGCTAGGCATGTGACCATGTGGTGTGGTGGCCCCTGGCCCCTCTCCGTCTCGTACTCTGGCATCTGATGACTTCCGGAAAAATAAGCATTTTGGCTTTTGTCCCGTCCAATTCCGAGAATATTCATTTTTCGACTTTCCTGGAACCAAAACAGCGAGAAAATGTGCAGTAATGTGGCTCTTTCTAATAGGTTAGTCCAAGAAATCATATGAAAAGTACTCCAAAGTGTGGACAAAACACAAGAAAGTGGATAAAACTAAGCATGGAACATCAAAAATTATAGATACATTTGCAATGTATCAGCTCTCATTTCCCCTATCATAAGCATCTTGAAGTGATTAAGGTTAAAGTGAACAAACTATGGTGTACATGCTTGACAAAGTATAACTTAGAAATCTCATGTCCCTTGAATACGAGGGCCGCTCCTCATGCTACTCAAGTTTAGTCACCGGTAAGTTCTTGTCATTGTAAGTACATTTGTATCATAGAGAACTGCCAACGGGGTACCCCTTGCCCGATGATACGGAAGAATCCCCATATCAAAATGACAAGGAAAGCAGACAACGAGCATCTCAGCAATCTTCTTATTTACCATGGGAATATGGTGCTTTTTTTCTCTTTCCTCTTTTCATAATCTCTTTTTTTTTCTTTTTCTCCTTTTTCTCAATATTGGGCTCTCTTTTTTATAAGAAGAATGCTTCATAGACAGCTCATTATGGTTACGCTGCAGGTTTCCACCATGTCAGCATGGATTAGACCAGCGGCCCAGGTGTTTCTCTAACACATATACATAACTCCCTGGACTTACAATCTCCCCTTTCATTTCACACCGATGACATCCATAGACAAAAGAGCATGATATCAACTAGGTACAAAGGACCAGTGCAATGTTGAAAGCGTTCCCTATGACAGCATGGTTCTGCTAATCCCCAACAAATAAGTGCAGCATACACAACATAGATGACACAATGGTTCAAAATTTTATTAAGGGCAAGAAAAGTAAAGTGTGCCATCAAGTTCGTGAGAGCTTGAATCACTAGTTTTCTCATAACAAGTTTAATTTGGAAGGTAAACAAAAACGTGAATATACTTGGAATAGCATATGCTAATAGGTAGGTGTGGTGGAATCTTTGGAATAACTTGGTTTAAGGAGTTGGATGCATGAGTGGAACTCATACTTGGTTGCGGAGGCTAGCATAACACTGGGAGCGACAAACTAAGAGAGCAATAATGGCCATAATCACGCAGAGCGACAAAACATCATTGATCAAAGCATAAAGTGATACTACAAGTTGAAAACTAAAGGATCATAAAGTCTTATGCTGACTTGAGATAGTCATAACATGGTGTGAGCATGCGCCAAGTCAACCCAAATAAAGCATCAAAGGAGAATACCACAATACTAGGCGTTAATATGCTAAAACAATGCATGATTCATCAATTGTTTATAACAAGTCATGCTACAGCAAAGATGATCTTGATCATGAACAGAGCTCACAAGATCTAAACATGATAGCACAAAGGAGGAGAACAAGCCATCTAGCTACTACATGGACCCGTAGTCCAGAGATGAACTACTCACGCATCACACCGGAGGCTTGCATGATGATGAAGAAGGCCTCCAGGGTGAATTCCCCTCTCCGGCAGGGTGCCGGGAAGAGCTTCAGATCTCTCCCGATCTAGGGATGGAGATGATGGCGGCTATAGACTCTTTCGTGGATTTTTCGATCGGGTACTTTGGGTTTCCGTATTAGAGGCAATATATAGGCGGAAGGAGAGGCCGAGGGGTGCCTGGGGTGGCCAGACCACCCCCTAGCGCGGGTCAGGCCTTGCCGCACGGCCAGGTGGTGTGGCCAGGCCCCAGCCCCTCTCCGTCTCGTATTCTGGCTCCAGGTGTCCCTCGGTAAAATAATGACTTTGGCTTTTGTCCCGTCCAATTCTGAGAATATTCATTTTCTGACTTTCCTGGAACCAAAAACAGCAGAAAAGCAGTAGCACTGTGGCTCTTGTTAATAGGTTAGTCCAAGAAATCATATGAAAAGTACTCCAAAGTGTGGACAAAACACAAGAAAGTAGATAAAACCAAGCATGGAACATCAAAAATTATAGATACATTTGCAATGTATGAGACTCCTAGTTGCAGCAGCTTCCACATCCAGTACATCACAATTCAGCTCAAACATGCAAGCCGAAGCATACCTTTTCATCAACCCAATTAGCTGACTATCACATGTTAGAGGAACCATGATGCCTCGTTCATCCATCAAGCTGAACTTTGTAGTCTGCTTCGGCCATATTTCAACATGATTACGCAAAGCAACAACCATACCAGGGATAGTGTAGATCTACGCAGGTGCTTCTTCCATCGTGATACAATGGTGTCCATACCACTTGCCCTTCACCCTTGCTGATTTAGAGTCATACCTGAAGAGGGCTACCGTAACCAGGTAAGGGTGGTCCGCAGAGATCCCACTTGACAGAAAACTATGGACAAAATATGTTTGTCAGTGTTGGGCTAACAAACAAGTTTAGGTTCAGTAGCCAGCTAGCAGTTATAGTTAGTGCAAATAGCAAAGAGAAGTGTAGCTCACCTGCATGTAGCCAGAACTTCTTCTTCCTTGGTGTTGGGGATATACTTTCCGGGTATCCTTACTATGCCTCACTGACCAGGGTGGCCCACTTTGGGTTAGAGCATTGATTCACAGGAGGCCCAGTCAGGGAGAAGAGACGGAGTCCAGTCCGGCTACGGGAAGTCCTAGAAGACTTACCGACATAGGCATGTAGTGTTACTTGTAGTTCAAGATGTACTCTGTAACCGACTCTTAGTCGTAGCCGGATAGGTGATGTCTACGCACGCTTCTATTCTTGTAGACAGTGTTGGGCCTCCAAGTGCAGAGGTTTGTAGAACAGCAGCAAGTTTCCCTTAAGTGGATCACCCAAGGTTTATCGAACTCAGGGAGGAAGTGGTAAAAGTTATCCCACTCAAGCAACCCTGCAATCAAGATACAAGAAGTCTCTTGTGTCCCCAACACACCCAATACACTTGTCAGGTGTATAGGTGCACTAGTTCGGCAAAGAGATAGTGAAATACAAGTAATATTGATGATTATAAGTGGTAATTGCAATCTGAAATAAGAGTGGCAGCAAGTAAACATGTAACATGACTAATTGTAAACGGTGTTTCAATGCTTAGAAACAAGGCCTAGAGATCAAACTTTCACTAATGGACACTCTCATATAAATAGCTTATCTTCATTATGCTACCCTGAACTACTGTCCGGTTGGACGATGTAGGGCTATAACAGCACACCTTAAAGTTTGCATTCCCCATCTAGATAACCCCTCACTGTCACCTTGAGCACTAGATGGTTCCAACAAACACCACAATCTCATAGAGACATCCAACTCAAATTATACTCATGGTAAGTATTTCTGTAACCTTAGCCTAAGTGCCACACGGTGTGCACACTGTCAACTTCACACACGTGGGGATAAGCAGAGATTAATTAAAGCACTTGAGTAGCAGAGTAGATCTATAGATTACAAAGCTCATGATCTCAATAAGATCACGCATAGAGAGAGAGATGAACACATAGCTACTTGTAGAGCCCTTAGCCTCGAGAGAGAACTACTCCCTCCTCATCATGGGAGTCAGCAACGACGATGGAGATGGCGGTGGAGTCGATGGAGATGGATCCGGGGGCACTTCCTCATCTCGGCAGTCTTGGAGACGAGACTTCGTCCCGAATCTCCTCTTCGGTGGCGGCGGCGCTGCGGAACTTTTCGTGGAATTCTGATCTTGTCTTTAGGGTTTTCATCCCAAGAGGCTTTTATAGGCGAAGGGGCAAGGTCGGTGGAACACCAGGGGGCCCACACCCCTGGTGGCGTGCCTAGGGCTGGCCACGCCACCACTATGTGTGGTCGCCTCCTAGCCCCCCTTCGGCTGCCCTTCGGAATCCATGTTGCTTCGGGTAAAATATTGACTTTGGCTTTTGTTCCATCCAATTCTGAGAATATTTCTTTACTAGCTTTTCTGAAACCAAAAACAGCAGAAAACAGGCAACTGGCACTATGGCATCTTGTTTATAGGTTAGTTCCAGAAAATTCATAAAAATACCCCAAAGTGTGGACAAAACATAAGAAAGTAGATACTAAACAAGCATGGAACATCAAAAATTATGGATACGTTTACAACGTATCAACATCCCCAAGCTTAACTCCTGCTCGTCCTCGAGTAGGTAAGTGATAAAAAGAATAATTTTTTAGGTGACATGCACCATCACAATCTTGATCAAGGGATTTGTAAAACATTGATAGCTGGGATCATAGTACTCTAACATAAACATGAAAGATATAGTTCTAACAATAAGACAAAGAAACTATGTTGTAACATGAAAAGGTAAAAACAAAAGATCATGAATAACAATGCATTGAAAGACGTTTGTTTGTTTCTCATATAGAAAACATAATAAGAGTGGTATTTAGCTTGTCCCTGATGGTATAGCAAAACATAAATGCATAGGACACCTTCAAAGTTCATAAGGGTGACTAGATACAAATAATTTACGAACAAGCAATATCAAAGTTATGAATCAATCAACAAGTTTTGGGACAATGCACATTAAACTAAGAATGACCACTATGCTCTCTCAATAGCTACATAAAGATAGAAGATGGAGACTCAACATAAAAGTAAAAAAGAAAGGCCCTTCACAAAGGAAGGAGAGATTCAAGTTTCATAAAGAGCTTCCAAAAATTATGGTACTTATTAGCTTTCAGCTCTCATTGCCCCTATCACAAGCATCTTGAGGTGATTAAGGTTAAAGTTACACAAATATGAAGATATGCTTGACAAGTTATAAGTTGAAAATCTCATGCCCCGTGCTTACGAGTACCGAACCTCATGCTACTCAACTTTAGTCACAAGTAAGTTCTTGTCATTGTAAGTACATGTGTATCATAGAGAACCGCCAACGGGGTACCCCTTGCCCCATGATACAGGAGCTATCCCATATCAAAATGACAAGGCAACAGACAATGAGCATCTCAGCGATCTTTTTATTTACTATTTGCATAGGTTTTTATTGAGGATGCTTCATATAACGCTCACTATGGTTATGCTTCAAGTTTCCACCATGATTAGGCATGGCTTAGGCTAACTGCCCAGGTGTTTCTCTAACACACATACAAATTCCATGAGCTTACAAGCTCCACTTTTAGTTCACACCGCCGGGATCCATAAGAAAAGATCATGATATCAACTGAATAATAAGTGCAATGTTGAAATCATTCCCCATGACAGCATGGTTCTGCTAATTCACAACTTATAAAGTGCAAGCATATAAGCAACATAGATGGACCCAATGGTTCAAGTTTATTAAATGCAAGAAAGTAAAGTGTGCCATCAAGTTCGTGAGAGCTTTAATCACTAATTTTCACATAACAGGTTTAATTTGGAAGGTAGATAAAAGCATGAATATACTTGGAATGGTGTAATAGACCATGCATAGGAATTTATAGTGGACTCTATGGAACAACTTGGTTTTCTTGGGGGTTGGATGCATGAGTGGAACTCATACTTGGTACATGTGGAGGCTAGCAAAAGACTGGGAGCGACCAACTAAGAGAGCACTAATGTCCATAATCATGCAAAGCGACAAAACATTATTAATTAAAGCATAAAGTGATATTACAAGTCAAAAAACTAAATGATCATAGAGGCTAAGGTGACTGGTTCATAGTCTTAACATGGTGTAAGCATGTGCCAAGTCAACCCAAATAAAGCATCGAAGGAGAATACCACAATATTATGCTTTTGTATGCTAGAACAATGCATGATTCATTCAAGGCACAATATGCAATCTCATTTTTTTTGAAACAAGTCATGCTACAACAATAATCACTAAGCATATGGTCAAAGCAACATCTAGCATGACATGATAAAGTCTAAGTCACAGTCAAAACAAGCTTCCTTTTGTACCACTATAAGCATAAAACTTCCTACCCTTTTCCAACACCAATCAAAAACTAAAGCTAAACGCAGTGCTAGCAAAGGAGAACACTCAAAGAACAATAAGAGTGAAAACTAGAGTGTTCTAGGCAATGAATAACAGGGTGTGTCTCTCTCCAAAAGAAGTGTGTTGGGATCCAACCAAATTATTTAAGAAAACCAAACAAAAGAAAACTAAAAACAAATACGCTCCAATAACAACACATAGTGCATAAGGTAACAAAAATAAAGTGTCTTGAAAGAAGTCCTGAGATTATTGATGAAGAAGGGGATGCCTTGGGCATCCCCAAGCTTTGATGCTTGTACTTCTTGAATATTTATTGGGGTGACATGGGTGGCATCCCCAAGCTTGAGCTTTTGTTCATACTTCATCTCATCACATTGTCCTTCCCTACACTTTAAAATTTCCTTCATACAAAACTTCACACAATCTTCATTAGCAACATTAGTGTATTCAAGATAATAAGTATTTAGGTTCAGTTTCAACACAAGTAAAACTTTCATTAAAACACAAGCTACTGTAGCAATTCTTTCTAAAAGCTCAAGTGATCAAAGAGAACTCAAATAGAAAGAGATTAAGATGCAAATGCAAATAATGGCAGAAATCTGTCAAAACAGACCAGCAGGTAAAAACCTATTTATTCGAAGACCTTATGTTGCTCAGATCGAAAAGTGCAAAACTAACGAAATTTGGGTAATAACCTGGGGCATAAGCACAAAATATTACAGATCAATCCGGCATACTGAGATTTTTCACGATTTTTTACAGTGACGCACAGAAATCTGTTTCGGGACAGCAACTTCCCCATATCTTACTTCTCTCTCATTAGAGGTTATTCTTGGCACAAAAACCACACAAAAAGGATAAGGAGAGGTTATTAATGAAGCAATAACTTCTAAGACTCAACAAAACAAAAATAAACTGAAAGTAAAAATATAATTGGTTGTCTCCCAAAAGCTCTTTCTTTACAGCCATTAAGATAGGCATGATAATTTCGATGATGCTCACATAAGAAATATGAATTGAAGTAAAAGAGAGCATCAAGAAGCAAATATGGAACAAATATAAGTCTAACCCACTTCCTATGAAAAATAATCTTGTAAAGAAACAAGTCATTAAAGCACAAAGCAACAAGCATAGGAAAGCAAAACAAGTGCAACTTCAAAAATTTCAACATAAAGAGAGGAAACTTAATATTGTTGAGATACATAAAACCATGTTTCCCTCTCTCATAATAACTTTCAGTAGCATCATGAATAAAATTAACAATATAAATATGACATAAAACATTCTTATTAATCATAGTGGGAGCAAATTCAACAAAATAGCTATCATTATTATTCTCATCACCATAATCATCAAATATAGGAGGCATATTGTAATCATAATTAATTTTCTCCTCAATAGTAGGTGGACTAAAAATATCATATTCATCATTGTAATCATCATATATTGGAGGTACATTATCATCAAAGTAAATTTTCTCCTCCGTGCTTGGGGAACTAAAAAAATCATTTTCATAAAAACTAACTTCCCCAAGCTTAGATGTTTCCATAGCATTAGTAAGAAAGGTGTTCAAAGAATTCATACTAATAACATTGTTATTAGCATGCGAATAAAGTTCCATAGGTTTTTAAATTTTCTCTTCAAACACTTCATGTCCTAACTCAAGATAAATACTATAAAGCTCTCTAATTTTTTCGTTGTTATGCATTAAGCCTAACTAGTGAAAATAAAAAAAGAAACAAAAAGATATAATTGCAGAATCTAAAGGAAATAACTTCGAGCACTCACACACCAGCAACAGTACTAGAAGATAGCTTAGTAGCCAGAGGATGTGAGTACCTTTTACCTTACCTCCCTGGCAACAGTGTCAGAAAATAGCTTGATGTCTATGCACGCTTCTATTCTTGTAGACAGTGTTGGGCCTCCAAGTGCAGAGGTTTGTAGAACAACAACAAGTTTCCCTTAAGTGGATCACCCAAGGTTTATCGAACTCAGGGAGGAAGTGGTCAAAGGTATCCCGCTCAAGCAACCCTGCAATCAAGATACAAGAAGTCTCTTGTGTCCCCAACACACCCAATACACTTGTCAGGTGTATAGGTGCACTAGTTCGGCGAAGAGATAGTGAAATACAACTAATATTGATGATTATAAGTGGTAATTGCAATCTGAAATAAGAGTGGCAGCAAGCAAACATGTAACAAGACTAATTGTAAACGGTGTTTCAATGATTAGAAACAAGGCCTAGGGATCATACTTTCACTAGTGGACACTCTCATATAAATATCTTCTCTTCATTATGCTACCCTGAACTACTCTCCGGTTGGACGATGTAGGGCTATAACAACACACCTTAAAGTTTGCATTCCCCATCTAGATAACCCCTCACTGTCACCTTGAGCGCTAGATGGTTCCAACAAACACCATAATCTCATAGAGACACCAAACTCAAATTATACTCATGACAAGTATTTATGTAACCTTAGCCTAAGTGCCACACGGTGTGCACACTATCAACTTCACACACGTGGGGATAAGCAGAGATTAATTAAAGCACTTGAGTAGCAGAGTAGATCTATAGATTACAAAGCTCATGATCTCAATAAGATCACGCATGGAGAGAGAGATGAACACATAGCTACTTGTAGAGCCCTTAGCCTATAGAGAGAACTACTCCCTCCTCATCATGGGAGTCAGCAACGGCGATGGAGATGGATCCGGGGGCACTTCCCCGTCCCGGCAGGGTGCCGGAACAGAGAGTTCTGTCCCCTGAATCTCCTCTTCGGTGGTAGCGGTGCTACGGAACTTTTCGTGGAATTATGATCTTGTGTTTAGGGTTTTCGTGTCGGGAGGCTTTTTATAGGGGAATGGGCAAGGTTGGTGGAGCACCAGGGGGCCCACACCCCCTTGTGGCGCGTCTAGGGTGGCCGCACAACCACTAGGTGTGGCTGCCTCCTGGACCCCCTTCAGCTGCCCTTCGGACTCCGTGTTGCTTCGGGTAAAATATTGACTTTGGCTTTTGTTCCATCCAATTCCGAGAATATTTCTTTACTAGCTTATCTGAAACCAAAAACAGCAGAAAATAGGCAACTGGCACTGTGGCATCTTGTTAATAGGTTAGTTCCAGAAAATGCATAAAAATACCCCAAAGTGTGGACAAAACATAAGAAATTAGATACTAAACAAGCATAGAATATCAAAAATTATAGATATGTTTACGACATATCAATAGGTCTCTCCTGTAAACCTAGGCCGAATATCTATATAAGCGGTCCTAGGGAGACCCCTTACAACAACACCTTACAATACTCTCAACTCGCACAGGCGAAACCCTTGTAACCCCTATTCCAGCTCTGCTGTATTACTGGATTGCTAGCAGGAGCCCTATCCTTGTAACCCCTATTCCGGCTCTCCTTTTTTCAGCAAATGAGAAACCACATAGGTCCCAACATTTTGCTAATTTAGCCCAACAATTTGGTATGGAGGGAGTAAACTATTGGTGCATGCATTAAATAATGTGCGTGATAGAGATTGCCCTCCTTGTTCTTAGCAAATTTCCCTATTGCCTAATAATACCTAATAAAGTAAGTACATAGGTAATTTAGAAAACTAAACCTATAATATCTATAATCATTCATAGCCAACAACTTGCTTAACCATTATACATGGAGGACACACCTATTGTCTCCAATAGGCAACGCAAAATTAAATATAAGGACATAAATAATGACCATACATGTGTTCTCTCTTGACCCGCTATATCATGTTTTTCTTTCACCCTTGATAGATGACCACCTGGTTCCCTTGAACCTCCACCTCATAATTATAGACTATCGGAAACTCTATATATTTATGGCTTATAATGGATAATAAAAAATAAATTCCTCTACATTGATCAAGGATCCATTTATCTCTTTCGGCCTCCCAAATTTGTTTATTTTGAGGTTACCCATAGGGTGCTATAGTGCATCACCTATATACTACTCTTCTTATGGTTGTACATCATGTGCATACATATCTGGACTTCCTAGGATTCTCAAGAATGCCAATGGATAGTTAACAACTTCCAAAAGCACCATGTGGCTACCAACCGATGTGAAGACAACATCCTCCAAAGCTTACGCTCTAATGTCGGTACTTTCTCGGTGATATATCTTGGGTTGCCCCTAACCATCAAAAAACTCAATCACAATAACTTGCAACATCTTGAGGATAATATTTTGAGCAAGTTAAATGGTCATAACGGGATGAAGAACATCGAGACCATGGAACGCAGAGTATATGTTAGGTCGCTTTAAACCGTGGTGGACATCTACCACCTCACACTACTTGCGATACCTCTTTGGGAAAATATAAATTCGAGAGTCTTTCCTTAGGCATGGACCATCAAGGTTTTATAGGGGAATGAAAAGTTAACTAGGAAGTTGTTTATAGGCCAACCAAGCTCATTGGACTTGGTATCCTACATCTTGAGACGTGCCTAGAGTTTAGAGTAGAGATGGCGATGGATAGAGTGGACTGCGCCTAGTGGCTAGAAACTAGGTCAGGTTGGGAAACCTATGTGATGATACTGACATGGAGTTATCCTATGCTGCCACAACAATTAATGTTGGAAATGGATAAAAGCCTAGATTCTAGAACGCGGTCTGGTTTGGGAGAAAAATACCTAAGGATGTTTCTCCCCTCTTTTTTAAATCTCCAAGAGTAAAAAAAACTTCAAGTTTTTTAGCAAGCTTTGAACCACAACACTTGGATTAGCAACATTTTGTTTAATTATGGACTCTCAGTTTTACCATTTTTGGTAGCTCTCTTACCTTTGGGATTTGATTCAGTCAATAAACTTAGTGCCACAAATAGAGGACATGGTCACTTGGAACCTGACAGCCAAGTCTTACTCCTCTGCCTCTATGTATAGATCTCAATATTTGGTGCTTCTTTGAAACTCTCATCCCATGGTATGGAAGACTTAGGCACCGTCCATATGCAGGATTTTTGCATGAATCATCATCTAGAAATGTATCTGCACTTTGAACCATCTCATGCATTACAGTTGTCAAACTATGGGGCTTTCCCTATTTGCTCTTTGTATCCTGAGACAGTGAATTATTAGAATTAATTTGGAACATGGTTGCCAATTGGTTTCTATCCCTCAACCTTCAGTCGGTTACATGGTATGGTTTCAGTAATGTCAAATATTGGTGGACAAACGCCACTCTTTCCACAAGAAATCATAAAAAGTCCCTGGTGTCCATCGTAGTTCTTGTCTTGTGTGAGAACTAGAATACGCGCAATGCTAGGGTTTTTCCGACCATTATGTTGCTAGATGTCTTCCCCTTCATTAAAATGGTCGTGCTTACTGTTTAAAATTTTAACTTATTTAATTAAAATGCATATTTGCCCGTTTCTAATGAAAGAAAAAGATCGTCATATAAAAGCATGTTATCTCATGAGTATAAACTTTTGTCAGAATATTTTTTATATATCATCCACAATATTGTTGCACTTTGTGTTATTTGCACCGCTCGACATTTTCAATGGGATTACCATTTCTTATAATACGTCTGACAAATGTCCTAGTTTCTTTCATCTTAGAGGGCTTCAATTCATCACCAACTCTTGGTTTCATGTGAGTGTTTGGACTACCACACAAACTTATATTATGGAGATTGTTGGTTGGTATAGAAAATTAGGAGTACGACATGGTTTTTCACAATGTTCAAGAAATCCATTTGTACTCTTGAGATGCAATATAAAATCTCTAAGATTAATAATGAATATCAAACATTGTTTGACTTTCTCGTATTCATATCCAGATGTATTTTGCTGTGAAATTGAAATACCATAAATACTAAATAGGGGTGTAGCTAGGAATAAAAGAGTAAGATCTAAGAACATGTTATGTATGATTTAGAAAATGTAGTGGAAGCGTGTAGGATATGAGCTATCGATTAGATTGTGTGATTCTCAAATAATTTTATAAATAAATCTTCTTGAAATTTATCCAACAAATTCTAAGATTCTTTGTTAATCTTGTGTTGTTGTTATGAAGCGATTGTATCTTGTAATGAAGGAAGTAATAATGTATGATATAATATTGTGAAAAATAATGAAGGACATGTACTAAGTCAATATGTGTGCCGCTACTATATATAGTGTTAATTTTTATTCATAACTACAGTGCATTAATACTAAAACAATATATAGTTTAACAAAATAATACATGAAACAAGCACTATATTAAATCATATAGAAGGTAAAATACAAAGTTTCTTATAGAAGCAAATTAAATTATTGACTCTCCAACAACAGACTTTTGCCATAATTTCTTGAGCATATTATGCATCTTTGGTGGAACAACCTTCAAGTTTTTTTAGCAAGCTTTGAACCACAACACTTGGATTGGAAACATTTAGTGTAATTATGGCCTCTCGGTTTTACAATTTTTGGTAGCTCTTTTACCTTTGGGGTTTGATTCAGGCAATAAACTTAATGCTAGAAACAGAGGACATGATCACTTGGAACCTGACCGCCTAGCCTTCTTACTCCTCGGCCTCTAAATATAGAGCTCAATATTTGGTGCTTCTTTGAAACTCTCATCCCATGGTATGGAAGACATAGGCACCGTCCATATGCGGGATTTTGGCATGAATCATCATCCAGAAATTGATCTGCACTTTGAACCATCTCATGCATTGTGATTGACAAACTATGGGGCTTGCCCTACTTGCTGTTTGTCTCTTCAGACGGTAGTTCATCTTCTCTTCAGTGTCGTTTTTTATCATTTGGAACATGGTTGCCAATTGGTTTCCATCCCTCAACCTTCAGTTAGGTGCATGACATGGTTTCAATAACGTCAAATGGTGGACAAACGCCACTCTTTCCACAAGAACTCATAAAAAGTCCATGGCGTCCATCGTAGTTCTTGTCTTGTGTGAGAACTAGAATGCGCGCAATGCTAGGGTTTTTTTGACCATTATGTTGCTGGATGTCTTCTCCGTCATTAAAATGGCCATGCTTGTTTTTTAAAATTTGATCTTATTTAATTAAAATGCATATTTGCCCATTTTAAATGAAATAAAAAGATCGACATATGCAAGCATGTTATCTCATGAGTATAGTATTTTGTTAGATTTTTTTTGTATATTGTCCACAATATTGTTGCACTTTGTGTTATTTGCACCCCCTCCCCTCGACATTTTCAATGTGGTTACCATTTCTCATTAGACGAGTGAGAAATGTCCTAGGTTCTTTCAGCTTAGAGGGTTTCAATTCATCACCAACTCTTGGTTTCATGTGAGTGTTTGGACTATGTCATGGTGGTGTCATGGCAGGTGCCATGGATAGGCTAAAGGTGGGGACTAATACACGCTAGGGGAATCCAGGGAGGGATAGTGGAGTGATTCTCCACACAGAAGATCGTATTGCTTTCTTTTCTAGATTACAAGTGCTCCTAGAGCTGTATTGGCGAGAGGAGGAAGAAGGAGCTCTCTTACTCTCACCCACAGTTCACCCCTAGAATCTTAGCCAAATCGGTATCCAAAAAAAAACTCAACCCCCTCTACTGAAACCCTAGCCCCCCTTATATAGAGGGGGCTTGGTCTCTGCCTAGGGCATACGTGGAGGCATATTCCTAAGAATATGCCTCCTCTCAAAGTAGTAACCCGACCGGGGTGCTTTTCCCCTGTGTCATACATGCTTTAGCTACGTGAGCCTCTGCGGCGCCTGCGTCATTCTGCAAGGCCATCACCCTTGTCGGCCATGACCCGGTGGTCCTGTCCTTGCTTGCTTCGCTCATGCAGTACGTACCGGGCCTTCTTTTTGACCAGAGAGATTCCTTTCTTCTCCCAGAAGCTAAACGGGACTCGGATCATGGTAGATCCGGCCACACCTGTTCCTGCATACAAGTTAGAGAAGCACTTCCGAATTACTCCTCAAGTCGGCTGATATAGTGTTAGGCGACCCCCCTGGTCCGGGTTACTCCGTGATCCGGCCTTCCTTGAGGTGACCCGGTCAGCATCCGCTTTGAGCTTTCCGAACCTCGGCTAACTCGGCCTTTATACCCCGGAGTGACCCTACCCGGGGGTATCCCCCCAACATTAGTCCCCGAAGCTAGTGCGGTCTTAGCTGCCTTGGCCGCTAAGGACACATCAGGTTCATTTATGCTCGAGCCTTGAATGTTATTTCTGAGTTAGCTCTTCATCTCGGATTATATGGATTTACGTTCCCTTTGCACGTTCCAAGTTTTCACTTGCTGGCCGGGTTACCACTTTGACTCGGATCTCATGGTTTTACTTTCCCTCTGCAGATTTTAAGTTTTTACTCGCTGTCTGGGTTACCATGGTTCGATCCGGGCCTTGTTTCCTTCTTTCATACGCCAACCCACGTGGAGGCTAATCATTATGTCGTCTTATTTTAAGGGCCTGCACAGTAACCGCCACAGTAATTGTCAGTTATCACTGTGTGAGGGTCACGTCACGCCTGCCTCCTCGTTTACCGCATCAGTGCGTCCCGTCACGGGATCGCCTCTGCATGTGGCCCTCTGTGTGGCTCCTCTCCGATTGGCTGAGGCAGGTGATACACGGCCACACCATGTTGCTTATTGGCAGGGCGCTATCCCACTCACACTCTTAGGGGGTGGTTAAGTAGCGGAGGGGCGCACCCCTTAGAATTTTTTCCTCTTCTGTGCTTCTCTGCCCGTTGCTCTTCTTCTTCACCTTCCTCGTGACCGCGCCACCGCCAGTGCTCCTAGCAGCAGCGCCACCGCCACACTTTTCCCCGTGCCTCTGCATCATAGCCACCGCTGCGCAACTTCCTCGCCACGGGTCCTCACCAATCCAGGCCTCAGATCCCCGCTGCCACTAGCGCCAGCGAGGATAGCGAGTACAAGATGACGGAGGAGGAGCTCGTCGTCGTCGAGCAAGAAATGGAGGAGGACGCCGCTGTGGCGGACCGTGGCGCATGGGCCGGGTCATGGGTCTGTCAAGATGACCTTGACTGGCTCTACCGGACCAGACGCATCCCTGCCGGCGTTGTCGCTCGTCTCCCCTCCGCCGAACTGGCCCCCTCACCCAATCCGGGTGAGTTCGTCGTGTTCCTCTCCCACTTCCAACGGGGGTTCAGCTTGTCGGTGAGCGACTTCTTCCGGGATTGGCTTAGCACCTACCACCTGCAGCCGCACCATCTTCCAGCCAACGCTATCACCTCTCTGTCTGCCTTTGCCTCTATGATCGAGGGCTACACCGGACTATGGCCCACAAAGGAGCTGTGGATCCGGTTTTTCGGCCTTCGTCGTAACGTCATCCCCAATATCCAAGTTTAGTCGGAGGATAAGCAGCTCACCCAATTCGGAGCTGCGTCCATCTCGCCTCGAAGGACTTCCGTTTTCCCTCGGGTCATCGGGCTTGAGTCCTGCAAAGGATGGGCCCGGACCTTCTTCTATGTCCGGAACACGGGCACTGAAGATTTGATTCGGTTGCTCCCCTATACTCCGGGTCCACCTGATCCGGAATTCTGGGAGGAGGTCTCCAAGAAGCCCATGGCTCTGGCCAACCAGGTTAACAAGAGGTTCACGGAACTGAAGAAACTCGGATTTCACAACGAGGATGCTATGATCACGTTCGTGCGCAACCGAATCTCTCCCCTCCAGAAGCGCACCCACAAGGTGTGCCACATGAGTTTCGGCCGCGACCCCAACCAGACCTCCTCCTTCGAGCTGAGCAACACAGAGATTTTTCGTCGGGTTAAGGCTCTCTTCACCACCCACAAGGATTTCTCTGCTGAATGGACGTGGGGAGTTGAACACTTTTGTCGTGACAGGCTCCCTCCCGCAGTAAGCTTCGCGGGGCAAACTTACTTCGGATCAAATATACCCGGTTTTTGTTGTATTTTTGACTCTGTTCTTCATGCTTTCTCTCAGCTATTCCTTCAGCAAACTCTTGAGGATGGTACGGATCCGACTCTTAAGTGGGCGCCAGATCGAGAAATCCCGGATGAGGAGGAGCCGGACCAGGAGATGTTTCTCCCTATGACCGACGCTACAAAACGACCCAGCGGTAAATTCTCTTCTCTTAGAGACTGGCCTGATGATGAGGATGACTCGGATGTCGACGTGATTGAACCTGTTGAGGCTGTCCCTCTTTCTTTTGCCTTTCCGGCATCAGCTAACCCCGATGGACATATCCACGAGGATCCTCCGCTTGCTACGGGCGAACCGGTTCCGGTGGCGTCGAAGAAGAGGCGCAGAGCAGCACCAAGTTCCTCCTCCGAACCTTCTCATCCCACAAAAAGGCGAAAGAAGGCCGAAGACAAGACTGCCTCCAAGCCGGCAGCCAAAGCCCCGGCACGAAGGGCCCGGAAACCCAAGGAGGCCCAAACCTCGGATGCGTAAGTCATTTTAGTTGCGTAACTCACTTCTCCTTGCATTGTGGTAATTTCTCTTCTGACATTATTCTCTTCTTTAGGGCTCCGGTGGAGGTCCCTCAAAGCGGATCTAGGCTCTCTTCACCACTTCGATCTGGCCCTTCTCCTCCTCGTGACGACGAGTCACGTCCGCTGAGCCCTATTCTAGAGGGTTCTGCGGCTGCTCCGGGTTCCACACTACCTCGTCGAGAGGAATGCAACCTCGGAGCAGGAGGGGTCGGTCCAGCCGAGGCGACAGCGTCCACAACTTCGGCATCACCGCAACCAGCAGCCACCGAGTCTACCTCAACACCAGCACCGCCCCCAGCACTGGCAGCAGTTCTAGTACCAGCGACCGAATCAGCACCAGCACCTGTTCCGACACCAAGAAAATCAACAACTGCTCCAAGTCTAGCCATAAGAGCTCCAGCACCTAGTTCTTCCGCCTCGTTCGAGTCATCTCATCCTCGGCGAGGAACTACTCCAGCATCTTCTAAGGGGAAATCTGCTGCAGTTACTTCTTCCCAGCAAGCTAAGCGCAAAAAGGCTCCGGATGCTGCCAAGTCTGCATTCATCGAGGCTGGGTAGCGAACCCTAGCGTCGATGCTTCCCAAGAAAGCTCCAGCAGCAAAGGATGCTCCTGCCGAGCCAACTAATGCGCAGCAGATGGTTCTGCATACCAGCCCAGCCCTTGCCTTGATTGAGAGGAAAGAAGCGCACGCGAAGGGCTTGGTGGCACCCCATATGCCCACGGGTGAGCAGTACCCTCCGAGCCTGATTGAGTTTGTCATGAACTGGAACAAGGCGGAGTTCGTCCACAACGACGATCTCCCGGAAAAGTTCGGCCCCGCAAAATTTTCCGCCCAAATGAATATCGCCGCTAAGGCAATTAACCTCGCGGGGCGGATGATGGAGGTATGTCGTTTCTCCTTTACATGCTGTAGATAGTAACCATTAGTCCCCGAGCCTCCGGTGGAGTAACTTGTTACTCTGCCGGATGCTCATTAGAAAACTGACGTAGCTCCATGTGAACTTCGAATATGCACACACCTAGAGCCGGGTTAAGTTCCACTTGGCCCGGATCTTGTACACTTCGAATATGCACACACCTAGAGCCGGGTTAAGTTCCACTTGGCCCGGATCTTGTACACTTCGAATATGCACACACCTAGAGCCGGGTTAAGTTCCACTTGGCCCAGATCTTGTACACTTCGAATATGCACACACCTAGAGCCGGGTTAAGTTCCACTTGGCCCGGATCTTGTACACTTCGAATATGCACACCCCTAGAGCCGGGTTAAGTTCCACTTGGCCCGGATCTTGTACACTTTGAATATGCACACACCTAGAGCCGGGTTAAGTTCCACTTGGCCCGGATCTTGTACACTTCGAATATGCACACACCTAGAGCCGGGTTAAGTTCCACTTGGCCCGGATCTTGTACACTTCGAATATGCACACACCTAGAGCCGGGTTAAGTCCCACTTGGCTCGGATCTTGTACACTTCGAATATGCACACACCTAGAGCCGTGTTAAGTTCCACTTGGCCCGGATCTTGTACACTTCGAATATGCACCAAGCTAATTTTACGCTTCTGTACTTTTTTTAGGTAACCACCAATCACCGGAGTGCTGAATTCCAACGCCTGCTGGATACCCAGAAGATGCTACGTGCAAAGCACGTTGCACTTATTGTAGAACATGAAAAAAGGGGTAAGTTTCTCCCTTGGCACTTCTCCATGTTTCTTCACCTTCTTCTGCCGAACTAATCTCCTCATTCGGTTTCTGCAGCTGGGGTGGAGGCTGAGAACAAGATCATGCGGAAGAACTTGGAGGAAATCAAGGGTATGTCCTTTTTTTTTACCTTGTAGTGTTTTCCATTTTGTTTTCTCCTTGGCTCGGCAAACATTCACTCCACGGCTCTGCCGGGTCAACATACTATTTCAGCGTCGCTTGAGGATAGTGTGCCCGTGCCTAACATGATGCTGCATTTGCTCGAACAAGCAGGGCAGCATCAAGCCGAGCTGAAGAAAAAAGATGACGAGCTCGCTCTCCTCTGGACTAAGGACAACGAGATTGCCAGGCTCAAGGCTGAGATGGAGAAGATGAAGGCCTAGCACCAAACCGAGCTCCAAATGGTTGGCCAGAACTTCATAGAAGAGCGCGAGCGCCTTACTCTCCAGATCTCCAAGGACCAGGACCTACTCAAAGAATCCGACATCCAGCTTGGGTCGGCAAACGCTGAGCTTGAGCAACTTCGCAAGATACGCGATGACTGCATCAAGGATTTGACCCGGATTCATAGCCACATTTCACGTAAATTCCTTTCCCTGATCCGACCTAATTCTCCGGGTTACTTCATATGTCTTTTCTTCAGCTTCTTCCTTTGCCTTGCTTCTAGGCCACTTTCCAGAGGGTACTCCTATTGCAAGCACTTCTGTTGCCTATTTCCGCTGAGAGAGGGGTACTCCCGTCGCTCTTGACGGTGAGAGCATTCCCTTAGACATGGAGGACCTATTGGTCAGCCTGTCATCTCGCGTGGAAATCATCAAGAATTATGGTAGGGATCTCCTCGACGTTTCCGTCCGAATCTTCAACACGTTCTGGCCCGGTGAGAGCGCTCCGAAGAGAATCACACTTCTTGCTGAAAAGCTGTCAGATATTGAGACCCAGCTCGACCTCTAGAGGGAGTCCGCTGGGCGTGCCGCAGCTGATACTATCCTTCACCACATACTCACATGGTATGAGAAGATCGACCTTAGCCTCCTTACACGCCGGCGCACCGGATCCAGATGGACTGATGACCCGGAGTGGGTAGCTCGGCGCCAGGCTTGCGCCTAAAGCCTCGTCGAATATTCTCCTATCCATGACTGGGTTGAAGGACCGAGCTTCCTGGAATCCGTTGGAGACGGGAACGCTGAGAACGCTAAAGACAGGTCGGATGAGGACGAAGAAGGTGATGCCTCAGATATTGAAGACAGCAAAGACGACGCCGAACTTCCTCCTCCTGCTGCTCCTTAGGTCAAAAAACTTGAAAATTTATCAGATCACCGGTATGCCGGGTGCAACTGTATGTTGTATATGTGATATTTTGCTACTAAGTTCTTATGCAGAGTTAACTTGGGCGTAGTCCCCGAGTTTCTTTTTCTTGTTCGTCCAATCTTTTGGATCGGATTGTGTCTACCTTGATTCGGTTTTATTACTTATGAATCCGAGCTTCAAAAAATCGTCTTAACAATACTAAGAAACTTTCAAACTTAGCTCAAAAAATAAAGTTGCATAATAACTTGAAAATAAATACAGGGTTAGTCCGAAAAACAAACATTAGCTCGAATAAATTCGTTTCCTTAGTCGCTTTTCATGTGCTACACAATTCCAAACTTGTTCTCTTGCTTGCCATGAAGCCAATTCTTGTTGGACAGCAGCAAGTCGAAGAGTTGAGTTTTTGGTGCTCACACATTACTAATCCGGGTTAAGTAGAACAACTTATTCCAGCTAACGTACGAGAGACAACAACAATAATTATTAAGGTAGTCCCCGAGTTACTGCTCGAGGCGCTACTATTTCATTGATAAGCTCATTGCCGACATACATACCGACATATGAGACGACTCGGATACATATACTTCTTAGCTAAGTGTAGAAGGGACTAAGTAGTGCTACATTCCACGGTCGCTAGATTCCTCTCCACTGTCCGCCTTTGTTCTTTTCCGTGGCTTTGCATCTATAAGATAGTAAGAATCATTGTGCAATGCTTTGCTCACAATGAATGGCCCTTCCCATGGGGGATAATTTATGCATGCCAAGAGTATCGTTGTACCAGCCGAGCACCAGATCGCCTTCCCGAAGACTGGGGCACACTTTCCGCTATGGTAGCGGGAGATTTTGTGATATATGGCGGATCTGGACAGGCTGCCTTCTCGCTTCTTCCAGCAGATCAACATCATTTTGCCGGGCTTCGCACTTCGCTTCGTGGTATTGGGTGACCCTAGGCTAATCATGCTCTATGTCGGCTAGTAATACAGCTTCTGCCCCATATACTGTAAAAACGGCATATAGCCTGTTGATCGATTCGAGTTGTTCTTAAACCCACAAGATCGCCGGTAGTTCTTCTATCCAGCACCCCGCTAATCTTTGCAGCGGCTCAATGAGCCGGGGTTTTATCCTAGATAATACTAATCCGTTGGATCTTTCCACTTGTCCATTCGATGCGGGGTGGGCTACCGACGCTACGTCCGGCCGGATCTTCTTATATCGGCAGAATCGCGCAAATGCTCCTTCAGCAAAATTTGTCCCATTATCAGTTATGATACTGTGAGGATAACCGTATCTCAAGATAATGTCTTTGAGAAATGTTACGGCTGTAGCTCCATCACATTTTCTTATAGGCTTCACTTCAATCCATTTTGTAAACTTATCCACCATGACCAAAATGTGTGTCATGTTTCCCCTCGCTGGTTTAAACGGGCCAACCATATCCAAGCACCATACGGCAAATGGCCACGTAATTGGTATGGTCTTGAGTTCCGACATTGGCATATGTGTCTTAGTAGCATATCTTTGACAACCATTGCATTTTCTCACCAGATCTTCTGCTTGTTCTAAGGCACTTGGCCAGTAGAACCCATGCCGGAATGCTTTTGCCACCAAGCCTCTGGATGAAGCATGATGCCCGCATTCTCCTTGGTGTATATCTCGGAGGATGTTAAGCCCTTCTTCCGGGCCAACGCGTCGCTGGAGGACATTGGTTACACTCTGTTTGTACATCTCGGAATTGATAATTGTGTATGCTTTTGCTCTCCTCTGAGTTTGCCTGTCTAACACCTCCTTAGTGGGTAATATTCCGTCTTTCAGGAATTGGAATATAGGCAGTGCCCAAGCTGGTATCGCTCGTGTAGGGAACACGTCCTCATCAGTTTCCATCTGATCTACCGACATAACTTTAGCCGAATCACGCTGAGCAGTCCCCGGGTCAAGCGAGGTAGTCCCCGGGTCTGTTGAGGCAGTCCCCGGGCTTGCTGATGCAGTCCCCAGGTCTCGCGTACC
The DNA here is from genome assembly GCA_023614405.1 of Avena insularis. Classification (NCBI taxonomy): domain Eukaryota; kingdom Viridiplantae; phylum Streptophyta; class Magnoliopsida; order Poales; family Poaceae; genus Avena; species Avena insularis. The sequence goes on along the minus strand of CM042692.1, from coordinate 559,189,945 downwards.
ATCTCCCGTGTCAATGTCCATGGGCTCAGCTCCGGATTCCGTATTTTCCGGGACATAGATCGAGTCGGTTCCTGGGGACGGCCTGATAGATGGTTTTCTGAGGTGTTCCAATGCTACACCCGGTGGAATTGCCTGTCGGGTTGATCCGAGCTTCGATAGCATGTCGGCAGCCTCGTTTTCCACTCGGGGTACATGGTGAAATTCACACCCCTCAAAGTAACCAGATATCTTCTGCACATGAAACTTGTATAGTGCCATGTTTGGATCCAGGGCGTCCTACACTCTGGAAACTTGCTGCACCACCAAATCCGAGTCGCCAAAGCATATTATCCGACGTATACCAATCTCTTTTGCCACCTTGAGCCCATGCACAAGAGCCTCGTACTCAGCGACATTGTTCGATGCCGCAAAATGGATCTGCAACACGTATTTTAGCTGGTCCTTCTTTGGCGAGGTAAGCACAACCCCGGCGCCTAATCCGGTTTTGGTTTTCGACCCGTCAAAGTGCATCCTCCAGTAGTTCGGATCTGGTGGCGGTGGTTCAGACAGTACCTCGCCCAATCTACAAAAAGTCCGCCACAGCCTGAGACTTGATTGCTTCTTCTTCCGTCAGATTAGCATAAGGGCTAGCTCAATTGCCCATTTCGCAATTCTGCCACTCGCATCCTTGTTACCCATTATCTCGGATATGGGAGCTTTGCATGTCACTTTGATGGGGTGCTCCTCAAAGTAATGCTTCAACTTCTTTGCCGCCATATAGACACCATACGCCACCTTTTGAAAGTGCGGGTAGTTCTGTTTTGAGGCAGACAATACCTCGCTCAAGTAATACACTGGCCTCTGCACCGACTTACCCTCTTCATTGCGCTCTACTACAATTACTGCACTTACAACTCGGTTGGTTGCGGATATGTAGAGCAACATTGGCTCCTTTGATAGTGGAGAGGCTAACACTGGTGCAGTGGCCAACATCTTTTTTAAGTGGCTAAAGGCTTCATCGGCCTGTGGTGTCCAAACAAACTTATCCGACTTTTTCATGAGTTGGTAGAGAGGCAATGCCTTTTCTCCCAACCGACATACAAACCGACTCAACGATGCTAGGCACCCAGTGAACTTCTGGACATCGTTAAGAAACTTCGGCAGCTCCATTCGTTCAATGGCCCGAATCTTAGTTGGATTAACTTTGATACCTCGGCTGGAGACGAGAAATCCGAGTAATTTTCCAGCCGGGACACCAAAGGTACATTTTTCTGGTTTAAGCTTCATCCAGAACCTTCTCAAGTTCGCGAATGTCTGCCTGATGTCGTCAAGGAGCGGCTTTCCTTGGTCTTGATAACCACATCATCCACGTATACTTGTACGTTTTGACCTATTTGGTCATGCAAACATTTTTGCATACATCTTTGGTACGTTGCACCTGCATTACGTAAACCAAACGGCAGATAGCAATAAGCCCCGTACGGGGTAATAAATGCGGTCTTTATTTGATCATCCGGATTCAGAGGTATCTGGTGGAAACCAGAATATGCATCAATGAATGACAACAGTTCACATCCCGCGGTTGAGTCTATGACCTGATCTATCCTCAGCAGTGGAAATGGATCTTTTGGACACGCCTTATTCAGGTTCGTGTAATCGATACACATACGCCAAACCACTACCACGTTCGGATCATCATTCTTCTTTTCTACCAGCACCGGATTAGAGAGCCAATCCGGATACAGTACTTCCATGATAAATCCCGCTGCTAGCAATCGAGCTATCTTGTCTCCAATGACCTTTCTCCTATCCTCGGCGAAGCGGCGGAGAGGTTGCTTCACCGGCCTTGCTCTGGGTCTTACGTTCACAGAGTGCTCGGCCAACTCCCTCGGAACACCTTGCAAATCCTGTGTGGACCAAGCAAAAATGTCCCGATTCTCACGGAGGAAGTTGACGAGCTCGCTTTCCTATTTATCAGTTAACCCGGCACCAATTGTTACGGTGCGCTCCGGGAACATGTCATCAACTGGAACCTTCTTGGTGTCCTTTGCGGCTTGGAATGAAACACTACCATGCGGGTTACTCAACACCGACATATACTGCTGCGCGGACTGAGCTAATGCCGCCACCTCTTGGATTTTTCTTTTCTCTTGCACAATCACAAGTGATTCGGCTAGGTTAGACCCGGCTGAGGCACACTCAATGGAACGTCGGAAATCTCCAGCAATGGTAATCACTCCATTTGGCCCGGGCAACTTCATCTTCAAATAACTGATGTGGCAGCTTGCCATGAACTTGTTCAATGCTGGTCTTCCGAGTAACGCGTGATACGCACTTTCCAAGTTCACCGCCTCAAACTCAAGATTCTCAGTTCGGCAGTTATCCCTTGTGCCGAATAGCACGTCGACCCGGACTTTTCCTATGGGCTCACAAGAAATGCATGGTACAATGCCATGGAAAGTTGTCCTTGTAGCCTGGAGCATGTTCTTCGAGATACCCAACTTGCGCATTGTATCCGCATACATGATGTTAATGCTACTGCCATTGTCAATTAGTACCTTGGAGAACCTCACATTGATGTTCGGTCCAATTAATGTCGGATCCAGCACTAGCGCATACGAACCTAGACTCGGCATAAGCTTAGGATGATCTTTGATGTTCCAGGTGATTTCCTGGTCCAACCAAGGCATGTACCTCGTCACTGCTGGCATTACCTCATTGACCTCCATATGTCGGCGCTTCAAGCTCTTTCTATCTGCTTCTCGCCAGAACACACAATAGCTCGTGATGTTCTTCAGACTCATTCCTCCCCTCGTTTCCGGGGTACCTCTGATCCGGATGTTGCTGATTTTCCACCTGATGCACTGCATCCCTTCTCTCATTGTTGTCATACCTCGGCGGAGGGGGAGGCAACATTAGCTGTTGCGTGTTTGCTCCGGAGAGCAATTGCTGCCGAGGTAACTCCTGCCGAGGTTGATCATTCCGGGGTGCCTGAGCATTCCCCGAACCACCTTGTTCTATCTTACGCATCCAATCACATTGCCTCGTTGTGTGACCCGCCGAGCTATTCGGATTTGGCGTGTGAAACTTATACGGCTGGTCCAACATCGACTCATAGGTATACCTCGGACGGTCTTGCTTTTCTTGCCACTGTTTCTTTTGCTCCGGGGTCCATGTTCTCTTGCCATCGTTTCTCGGAGTATATTGCCCTCCCGTTTTCTGGCGTTGGTTGCTCCCTGCTCCGGGTAGATCTTGATTCACAGCTGCAACTTGTTGCGAACTGTAGCGATGATCCGGTCTATCATCTCTTCGTTTTCCTCTGTAATCGTTCCTCCGAGATGACCCGGCTCCATCCCTCTGATAGTATTCCTCCTTTGACTCGTTTGACGCGAGCCTAGGTTGAGTCGGATCACCCAAAGCATACGAATCGGCAATCCGGATCATCTCTACCAACGTAATTGGCATTTTCCTTTGCAACTTCATCCACAGCTCGCTGTCATATCTGCACCCTTGCGCAAACCATGCTATGGCCTGTGACTCTATGACACCCTCACATGAGTTTCTCACGGTACACCATCGGGTCAGGAATTCACGATCCGTCTCATTAGGTCTTTGCTTGCACATTGCTAGGGTCTGCGGCCTATTTGGCCTTTGATATGGACTTGAGAAGTTGCTGATAAACATTTCTTCAAAATCTATCCAGCAGTTGATGCTTCCGGGTGGTAAATTATTCAGCCATACTCTGGTCGGACCTTCCAACATCTGGGGTACGTATCGTACAGCCCATCTCAAGTTGCCAGTGGCAATTTTCACATTCGTAGCATAATTTATCAGCCAATCCTCCGGCTTGGTACTGTCGTCATATGTCTTCGTGCCTCTGGGCAGCTGGAAGTTGGGTACCGGTGGCTCCTTCATGATCCGGGGTCCAAAGCACGCTGGACTCGGGGGACCTTGACATTCGATCTATTCCGACCTATATAGGCGATCTAGTTTCAACCTGGCGTCATCCGGCATTAAATCCCTGCTTCCCAATCTTGACCCTATCACATGATAGTCCGGTCTCGGGTACCCCGCGTTCACCATCTCCGAATCACCGTCATTGTATCGGTTTTGCACTTGGGGCGCACCTTTCTGTTGCATACATCGGCCGGTGCTTTGCTCTTGCCTTGGTATATTCCGCTGCTGCGGTTGTCCTGTTCCTGCCGAGTTTCGCTGTCCGGCATTGCCACTGACAACGTTCCCTTAACTGTCATTGCCTTGGTCGTGTTTACTTCGGCCAGCTTCACCTCGGCTCACACTTCGTCGATCATCATTTTTCCGCGTTTCTTTTTCTTTTCCTGCACGCGTCGGGTCGTACGGGACGAGCTGTTTGTTCCGTCTGGCCGAGGTTACTACCTCTTCTCTCCTTGGACCACCATGAGGTGACGATGCGGCTCTAGCGGATTTCTCCGGGTTACCCATCGACGAATGGACGATTTTGGAAGCTCCAGCTCTCTCCGGGTTAGCTCTGAGTAGCTCTTCGTTCTGTCTGTTCGCGATCCGAACTAACTCGTTAACCCTATCTTGCTGTCTTTGACGGGCCTCACCCGTCAGACCCTCTAACTCGGATGCAGCCGCATCCGCTGCTCTAAGGTTCTTCGCCGGGGTACTATACTTCGGCAACCCCACAGACAAATAGTTTTCCGATCCCTCGGCTCCATCATCACCTTCTCTGTTCATCTCGCTCATGAGATTTCTCCCTTTTAATTTTACCGTATCAACTTTGTTTGCCTTTGCATACTCACGCAGCGTCATGTTCAGCGACTGCTGAGCCGCGGCTATTTTCTTTGCGCCTTCTAGTATCTTCTGCCTAGTTTCCTCTAGCTCGGTATGTGCCTGAGCCGGATCTACCACTGCTGCTACCGGGTTTGCCAAGCTATCCATAGCTTCTCTCAGTACGTTTTCAGGCCTCTCTAGTGGAGTCCCTCTACCTTTCCTCAGTGCCTTAGGTGTTACCTCCGGGTCCGGTGCTGGATCCTTGCTTGCGCCTGCCCCCGGCGCAGTCATCATCACTTCAGCACGGTCCGGGGAGCGAGTGATACGCGCCCCGTGAACCACGCTAAGGGGTGGTTCCCCTGCCTCGACGAAGCGCTGTGGATGAACGCATGATACGTCCACAGCAACGTAGACCTTGTGTGCACCCAACTTGACGAAGAGGCCGTTGCACGGAAGTGGGCGCGTGCCGAAGCAGCCAGCGCTCCAAAGCGCTGAATGAGCCCGGAGACGATGCGTTCGCCAGTGCCGATGAGGTTTCCCATCCGGATCTTCACCCCTGCTAGCGCTGCTAGCCCCACGGTGGGCGCCAACTGTCGTGGTGGTGTCACGGCAGATGCCATGGATAGGCTAAAGGTGGGGACTAATACACGCTAGGGGAATCCAGGGAGGGATAGTGGAGTGATTCTCCACACAGAAGATCGTATTGCTTTCCTTTCTAGATTACAAGTGCTCCTAGAGCTGTATTGGCGAGAGGAGGAAGAAGGAGCTCTCTTACTCTCACCTACAGTTCACCCCTAGAACCTTAGCCAAATCGGTATCCAAAAAAAAAACTCAACCCCCTCTACTGAAACCCTAGCCCCCCTTATATAGAGGGGGCTTGGTCTCTGCCTAGGGCATACGTGGAGGCATATTCCTAAGAATATGCCTCCTCTCAAAGTAGTAACCCGACCGGGGTGCTTTTCCCCTGTGTCATACATGCTTTAGCTACGTGAGCCTTCAAGGCCTCATTCGGACACGGGCGTCGTCACCCTTGTCAGCCATGAACCGGTGGTCCTGCCCTTGCTTGCTTCGCTCATGCAGTGCGTACCGGGCCTTCTTTTTGACCAGAGAGATTCCTTTCTTCTCCCAAAAACTAAACGGGACCCGGATCATGGTAGATCCGGCCACACCTGTTCCTACATACAAGTTAGAGAAGCACTTCCGACTTACTCCTCAAGTCGGCTGATATAGTGTTAGGCGAACCCCCTGATCCGGGTTACTCCGTGATCCGGCCTTCCTTGAGATGACCCGATCAGCATCCGCTTTGAGCTTGCCGAACCTCGGCTAACACGGCCTTTATACCCCGGAGTGACCCTACCCGGGGGTATCCCCCCAACAGACTACCACACAAACTTATATTATGAAGATGGTTGGTTGGTATAGAAAATTAGGAGTACGACATGGTTTTCACAGTGTTCAAGTAATCCATTTGTACTCTTGAGATGCAATATAAAATCTCTAAGATTAATAATGAATATTAAAAATTGTTTGACTTTCTCATATTCATATCTAGATGTATATTGCTGTGAAATTTAAATACCACAAAATACTAAATAGGGGTGAATCTTGGAATAAAAGAGTAAGATCCATGAACATATTATGAATGATTTACAAAATGTAATGGAAGTCTGTAGGATATGAGCTATTCGATTAGATTGTGTGATTTTCAAATAATTTTATAAATACATCTTCCTGAAATTTATCCAACAAATTCTAAGGTTCTTTGTTAACATTCGCGTGTTGTTGTTATGAAGCGATTGTATCTTGTAATGAAGAGAGTAACAATGTATGATATAATATTGTGACAAATAATGAAGGCAATATACTAAATCAATATGTGCACTACTACTATATACAGTGTTAATTTTTATTCATAACTACAGTGAATTAATATTAAAACAATATATAGTTTACCAAAATAAGACATGAAGCAAACACTATATTAAATCATATATAAGGTAAAATACACAGTTTCTTGTAGAACCAAATTAAATTATTAACTCTCCAACAACAAACTTTTGCCATAATTTCTTGAGAATATTATGCATCTTTGGTGGGACAACCTTTTTATGCATGTGGCACATGCCTTATTATGATAACATTCGAAACATGTCCCAAACTTATGATCTAATACATCATGTTCATACATTTCCTATGAGAAAGATAAGTTGGTTCTTGTTGGCAAGCATACACAAAGTCACATGTCCCCTCCATTAGAGTTGCATCAGAACCAATCATATATTGCTCACCCCATATGGTATGTTGACTCGCTTGTTGTATAGGTGACAAGAACTGAGCTTGGTCGTTCATAATATCCGATCTCATCGGATCCTATGATTCAAAACTTGGGCCATTGTTGACACCGATGAAAGAGAGCGCTTGCGAGGGTCCAGAATTTTTCTCTAATGTCCATGGGTCACCACCGTGGAGCCCAACATCATTGATGTTGTAACGTTGCCTCCCAGCTTTCCCAAACAATTTTCTCTTCTCTAGCCTCTTGAAGTACTTTTGTGCATGACTAGAGACTTGGATTGCAGTCTTTGTGGTGACGAAAAACCTAGATATGTTTTTCCACTCACCACGACCATAGGCACGCAACCCACAAAGGAACTGCCTGAAACAACAAGGTTTAGGATAAAAAAATAGGTTAGTTGTTGATTGGAAGATGAAGTGACAAATTTTTTCATCAAAGCAACTTAGAGCAATTAAAAAGAACACTTTTTATATACATATTGAAAAGTATGCATGTCATAAAAAAAGTTGAAACCTATTTCAACTCCACATGCTTAATTTGTTTATTATACGGTAATAGATAGTATATGTCTATATCATAAAACTTTAAGTAAACAAACATTTCTGACATTTATAACCACAACAAAAAATGCACCTTGCACATAAACATAACTTAATTTTTGTATGGGTAGCTGACAGCTACTACTGCTATTTATCTTATCGATTAGGATCGGAGCCACATTGAATTCATTACGGTGTTATTTCACAAACAAATTATACATTACTTCTGTTGCTAAGGTCAAACATAATAATTAGAAAAATCATAAAAGAAATAAATACATAAGTAAATAAATGTTCACCCATCAATTTCAAACTTCTTGGACAATGTCCATATATACCATGCAAGCCATCACAAACTAAACCTACCTATCTCAGATAATAGATTCATACTATATGCTTAATTAGTATATATGATCATGCAAAATAAGAAACAATTAATACAACATGATAAAGAAGAATATATCAGATGAAGAACCTGTGTTCCTCCGTGGTCCAGTATCTCCCTGGATGTGGGGCAGCAATTGGTTTATTATTGGCAATACAATTCTGTAACACCTCCATCTTGTTATTCTCTACCATCGGCACCGCCTCCTCTATCTCCATGATCCTGGTATGTTCTAGTTGATAACCTGACATCGAGAAAGTGAAATGGCTCGTATGGGCACCTAGAGGGGGGGTGAATAGGTGCTACACCAATTTTTAATTCTTTTTCAATTTTAGGCTTAGCACAAAGGGTAAATTCTCTAGATAAACTATTAGGTGGAATTTCCCTATATGCAAACCTATCTACTAGCGAGTAAAGAGCGAGTGGAAGAGGAACGAGTAAACCGAAGTGAAGCACGCGGAGACACAGGATTTGTTTGACCGCAGTTCCTTCCTTGTTAAGGGAAGTACGTCTGCGTTAGAGGGGTGGGCGGTACTAAGACCACCACGCCACAAAAGGCCTCACCCTGTTCTCCGATGGATCTCGCCACAACAGGCCTGATCCACCTTCCACTATAGGTACCCTTCGAGGCGGGCACCGGCGCCTTTACACAACTAGCGGGGAAACAACTCCACAACAACTTGGAGGCTCCCGAAATACAACAAGCTGCCACAAGAACAAACTTATCATATACAATAAACAAGATCTAGGTATTGACAAGAATACAAGATCAGGGATTTCTCCAAGTGAATGGAGAGGAGTTGAAGCGCTTGATTCTTGATGATGATGATGAACTTCTCCTCCTTCAATTCCACCAAAGATCAAGACCTTCGGGTGGTTGAAGTGGGAGATCGAGTATGAGAGCTCTTGCATAATGTCTGGTCAATTTCGAATGAATCAAGAGTTCTGAACATTGGGGAAGAAGGGGTACTTATACCCCCTTCCGAAACCAGCCGTTGCACACTTTGGGGGCCGGATTATCCGGCCCAAGTGAGGGCCGGATTATCCGGCCTGGGGAAAACACCGCCCAGACTCGGAATATGTAGCAGATAATCTGCCCCCTATCAGAGAGACGCGCCGGGCTTGCCCTTGATCAACTTCTGGGGGCCGGATTATCCGGTCCTATGTGAGGGCCAGATTATCCGGCCTGGGGAAGAAAACCGCCCCAGTTCGGATTTTCCGGGAGAAAATCCGACCGGATACCGTGCGACGCGCCTTGGCCCCTTTTGCTCGAAAACTGGGGGCTGGATTATCCGGCCCTTGCGACACCCGGATTATCCGGCCTGGGGAGGAAAACCGCCCCAGTTCGGATTTTCCGGAAGAAAATCCGACTAGACACCGAGCGACGCGCCTTGGCTTCCTTGAGAGATGAGGTAGGCCAGATTATCCGGCCCTTGTTGGGGCGGATTATCCGGCCCCCCTCAAAACTTTCTACACACTTAGAACACATGAAAAGTCTCCATAGTATTGTTATCTAACACGCAAAACATAGGAAAACATGAAATGTTCTTTCAATCTCCCCCTTTTTGGTGTTAGATGACAATACCAGGATTTGCAGGAGAAAGACACAAGACAAACAGAGATAACTATGAAAGGGACTCCCCCTCAATGTGTGCATAATAGAGTTTTGCATTGGAATACAAATGCACACATATAGGTGAATCTATTCCATAGACATAAAGGAAAAAACACATACCACCGAAGTAGAGAATAGGCATCCTTGACATAAATCACAATTATTACCGGATAACCATTATGAGCGCGCGCCTTCCATGATAAACCTCCAGCAATAGGATATGAATAGATAGAACCATAAGCATAATCCATGATATGAAGTCCATTGGCATAATCCAGACAACGACATAAAGTCTCAAACAACCACAAATCACGAATTTAAAAGTTCAACGCTAAATGGGTATAAGCAAGAAATAACGAATAGAAAAGTGCAAGTGCTTATGCCCGACCCATGCAAATCCACGGACAACCTAATAGAACTACTTCTCCCCCTTTGGCATCGAGATACCAAAAAGGGAGAAGAGCGATGCTAGCGCCCCATGGGATCACTCATCGTAGTCCTCGTCCTCGTCCTCTTCTTCATTCTATTCCTCATCCTCATCTTCAAGCTCCTCAGTGTCACCTTCCTTGTCTTCATCATCAGTAGCAGGCGCAGAGGGGAACAAGTGATGCTCCAGCTCACCATAGTTCAGCCCGGAGGAAGAGTTCCACCGAGCATACGGAGTGGGAGGTGTAGGAGCCGGAGGAGCACCCGAAGCTCCAGACACGTGGTGGAGAATGAGCTGCTGGGAGTCAACTCATGGAGCTGCCTGTATGCCTCGTACTGACCCTTGCGCATGTCCACGCCCATGCAGAGAATGTGATGCTGGAACCAGTTCAGCTGCTTGATCTCACGGGCCACGGGAGGCACAGGGGGCCTGCGAGCATCCCTCATGAGGCCCTTAGGAGCAGAGGAGGGGTGAGAGGTCTTCCGAACCTTGTTGTATATCTTCTTAGCCTTGTGCGCCGAGTCAATGTGGAACTCCTCAGCAGGAAGCAGGTGACAGATGAGCATCATAATGTAGGATGCATAGGGAATGGACAGACGGTTGAACATAGCATCACATAGCTCATGGTAGATGAAGTCCATGACATCCAGCCTGTACTGCACTGACTCGTCCTCGCAGGAGGCAACCTCATGAGAAAATTGAAGTAGCTGAACAAGGTGACCATGGATGTTGTCATTGTTGCCCCCACTCGGTGTAATAGAGTCACGGAAGAGACCCACCAATGCTGCATAGATGGGAGCAAGACCAGCCACAGTACCCACAATGCCATTGTTCACAGTGCAAGGAGAGAGAGCAGCTTCCTTGCTGGGCTTCAGCTGAGTGATGATGCGGTGGCCACTGGCTCTATCCCTGCTGCGGAAGGAGTACCCTAGAACCTCAGCAAACACGTGAAAATCAGTAGTCATGGGCCTGTCATGAGTCATCCACTTCATAGTGCGACGCTCAACCCCACAAATCACCAGAGTGGAGAAGAACTGCTTCACCACCTCAAAGTCAAAAGAGCACTAGAGAGACATGAGATGGTGCAGCCCCATCCTCTCAGCCACAAACATCGCATCCACAAGATGCGCCTTCTCCAAAGCCTCAGAAAGTACCAGTGGGTGCATAGGCCTAATGTTCATCCTGGCATAGATGTCTTCATAGATCCCCTTCTGTTATGCACACCAAAAACGGGTATCCCCCAGCTCATCATCACGAGGCAGCTCAACAAACAAGTCACGGTGACGGATGGCGGAGAAGGAGACCGCATCCAAAGCTCTGTAGTTGATCTTGGGCTCCTTGCCCTTCCTCTTGGACACCCCCTTCCTAGTCCTCTTGGATTGTTCAGCCATGCGCCTCTCTTCGTTCTTCCTTCTCCTCAATTCAACTTCGTCCACAAGGTTACCTTGTCCATCGTCCCAAAAGTATCTTGAGCGAGGACGGCGCTTGTAGGTCTTGGGAACACCGGAACCACCTGTGAGGAGAATAAGGGCGATAGCAAGGGGATAAGCATACACACAAGTCCAGGAGAGAGCATGGAAAAAGTAGTCAAAAAGTTCATAGGACAAACTACTCAATGCATACACCATAGTGAAACTGAAGCAGGATTGAATCTGTCAGGCCGGATTATCCGGCCTGGCCAGGGGCGGATAATCCGGCCCTGGCAGAAATTCTCGATTTCACCTAGATAGTATGCAAAAAAGTAGATCGGGCCTAGAAACTGCAAGACTACGATTTCTATGCGAAAACACATCCTTCTAGACAACGTTCCACCCAACAAATTACACATCTAGCCAAAGATGGGGAGAGAGGGAGTTACCCTCACTCATTGGAGGAAGAACGCGGAGGAGAAGGTACCCGGAGGCGCGGAGAAGAAGATCCAGGGAGGCCCAGAAAATCCGGTGGGCGGAGAGGCTCCGGGGAGGGTGAGGGGCGGCAGGCGGCGGCTGAGGAGGAGGAGAGGGCTGGGGAGAAGTGCTGCTCGTTATCCTTTAAGATGAAATACGCCAGGGCCGGATTATCCGGCCAACACTTGGGCCGGATTATCTGGCCTAAATTCTGGGATTCTGTTATACACAGAACCAGGCCCGCGCGTCCCCAAACAACACCCCCACGAGGTGTACAAGGGACTTGTGTGCAAGAATAGATGGCTTAGGGGTAGGGAAGGCTTAGGATTAAGAGAGCCAAACTGAGATGGTACTAGACACTCAAAATTGCAAAATCCAAATCAAATAAAAGCCAAGATTGAGTGTGATTCCCATAAGAACATGAGAGAGCAAATAACATCCAAAAGGATCCAATTCTCCATAAGGGAGAGGGCGGTGGCCGAAGCCACCTTGTTGGAGTGTATGGTGTGACACCGCGAAGATATATCTTGGGTTCACGACCAATACTCATCAATAAGCTCACATATCACAACATGATATTAAGAGAAATGATATATCTTGCTATTGGCATTATGGGGGGAGGGTTAGCCCAATGAGTTAGGACCACACTCCCCCTATATCCATGCCCACACCTAGACCACACAAGGATTGAGATGTACGAGTGAGTGCATGGATAATCAAGATAAGCTCCCGGAATCAATGATATTTAGATGATTCCTCAAATAGCAGAATCTTGCTTCATCAAGTGGCTTTGTAAAAATATCCGCTAGTTGGTTCTTCGTGCTCACAAAGGATAGATCAATATCGCAGCGAGCAACATGGTCTCGAATAAAATGATTCTGAATCTCAATGTGCTTCGTCCTTGTGTGCTGAACATGATTGTACGCAATTTTGATTGCACTTTCATTATCACATAAAAGAGGCACTTTGTCACAATTGACACCGTATTCCTTTAAAGTTTGCCTCATCCACAATAATTGAGTACAATGGGGCAAGAACAACATATTCAGCTTCGGCGGTGGAGAGAGATATACAATTCTGCTTTTTGCAGGACCAACATACAAGAGATCTTCCCAAGAATTGACAAGCTCCAGAAGTGGATTACCGATCATCCTTATCACCAGCCCAATCTGAGTCAGTATAACCACATAGAGAGAAATTGGAGCCCTTGGGATACCAGAGACCAAAGTTGGGGGAATGAACCAAATATCGAAAGATCCTCTTGACTGCCACTAAGTGGCTTTCTTTAGGAGCTGCTTGATACCTTGCACACACTCTCACACACAACACAATATCGGGTCTAGATGCGTAGAGGTAAAGAAGAGAGCCGATCATGGACCGGTATACCTTTTGGTCCACATCTTTACCATGAGGGTTGAGTTCAAGATGACACTTTGTTTGCATCGGAGTGGCGACACCATTTAGATCCATCATCTTGAATCTCTTGAGCATGTCTTGGATGTACTTTGCTTGATTAATAAAGGTTCCTTCTCTAAGTTGCTTGATCTCGAATCCAAGAAAGAACCGTAATTCCCCATCATAGACATCTCAAACATGTCAGTCATAAGCTTTGAAAATTCATCGTTAAAAGCTTTGTTAGTAGAACCAAAGATGATATCGTCTACATATAGTTGGCATACGAAGAGCTCCCCCTTAACCTTCTTAGTAAAAAGAGTGGGGTCGATGTGCCCAACTTCGCCCATCTCTTCTAACAAAAGCTCTTTAAGGTGCTCATACCATGCACGTGGGGCTTGTTTAAGGCCATAGAGTGCCTTATCGAGTTTGTAGACATGGTTAGGAAGTTAGGATCCTCAAACCCTGGGGTTGCTTTTTACGTATACCAACTCATGTAGAGGACCGTTAAGGAAGGCACTCTTGACGTCCATTTGCTGCAACTTAAAATTGTTATGAGCAGCATAAGCAAGTAGGATACGGATGGACTCAAGGCGAGCCACAGGAGCATAGGTCTCGCCGAAGTCGATGCCCTCAACTTGGGAGTACCCTTGTGCCACAAGTCTTGCCTTGTTCCTCACAACAATGCCATTCTCATCTTGTTTGTTCTTGAAAATCCACTTGGTGCCGATAACATTGCGGCACTCTTTGGGTTTCTCCACTAGTTTCCAGACTTTGTTGCGCTCGAAATTATTCAATTCTTCATGCATAGCAACAACCCAGTCTGGATCTTCAAGAGCTTCAAAGACCTTCTTAGGTTCCACCATGGAGATATGAGCTTGATCCTCACCAAAACTGGCCAATTCTCTTCTTGTAGAAACCCTTCATCGAAGATCACCAACAACCTTGTCGAGAGTGTGACCCCTCAACTCAAGGTTACGATCAGCCCGAGCCTTGCGACGAAGTTCAATAAGTTTGTTGTCTCTTGGAGGAGGAGATTCATCACTTGAGTCTTCATTGGAAGCATTTTCTCCACCTTGATCAAGAATGGAACATCTGTGTGGTGGTGGAGGCATGCCCTTGAGGTGAATCCGTAGCCATAACAGAATGGGAGGCTGAAGAGGAAGTCGGTAGGATAATCCGGCTGATGAAGAGGCCGGATAATCCGGCCTGGGAGTACTTGCAGCAGCTTCATCAGGAGGCCTGGGACTTGCTTGAACAGGTGTGGGGCCAGATAATCCGGGGCTAGCCGGAAAATCCGGCCTGAAGCTTGCGTTGAAATCTTCTCCAGCAGGAGCAACATGGTCAGCTGTAGCGGGGTGGCCGGATAATCCGGTGTCAACCGGAAAATCCGGCTTGGAGCTTTCTGGAGCATCTTGACCTTCAGCAGTTGATGGAGATGGTGTAGAAGTTGCCCCCGTGGTTGGAGCATGTTGAGGATGTGTAGATGAGGGCTCTAAATGAGTAGAGCATTGTCCTTCCCGGTCCGCCACAAGGGGTTCCTCAATGGGGCGGAAGAATCCCACGCCCATTCTTCTTATGGAATCTTGGGGTATTTCAACATCTCCATCACAAACACCAACTTGCTCCGCACAGGAACCGTCATTTTCTTCGAACACCACACTACAAGATTCTACAACAGTTCCGGAGAGCTTATTGTAGACTCTATAAGTGTGGGATTCGGCACCATAACCAACAAAAATACCTTCTAAAGCCTTAGATTCAAACTTAGATAAACAAACTCCTTTAATAAGAAAGAAACACTTACACCCAAATACCCGAAAGTATGAGATGTTTGGCTTGTTACCAGTAAGTATTTCATACGGAGTGTTGTCCAAGATCTTGCGGAGATATAAACGATTGGATGAATGACAAGCAGTAGAGATTGCTTCAGCCTAGAAGTTATATGGAGATTTGAATTCGGCTAACATTGATCTTGCCATGTCCATTAGAGTTCGATTCTTCCTCTCGACTACACCATTTTGTTGAGGGTGTATGTTTGAATATTGATGTCTTATCCCCTCTTCACTTAGGAACTCATTTAAGGTGTAGTTCTTGAACTCCGAGCCGTTATCACTCCTTATAGCCAGAATGGGGACGTTGTGTTGACGTTGAACCTCGTTGGCGAAGTCGATGACAGTTTGTTGAGTTTCACTCTTCAACTTGAAGAAATAAACCCAAGTGTATCTTGAGTAATCATCAACAATCACTAGGCAATACTTCTTCCCACCGAGGCTTGCATGGGATGGAGGTCCGAAGAGGTCCACATGAAGGAGCTCCAAAATCCTTTTTGAAGAGATAATGGTCTTCCTTCGATGAGGTGAATCATGCATTTTCCCTTCAACGCACGCCCTGCAAACACGATCTTTGGCAAAAGAGACATTTTCTTTTAGTCCAAGAATGTGGCCACCCTTGTGGAGACTTTGCAAAGTTCTCATATTGACGTGGGCTAGTCGGCGATGCCATAGCCAGCCCGCCAGACCTTTAAAAAGACACATCGGGCATGTAGTGGTTTTCCCCGAAAAGTCTACCATGTACAGGTCGTTTTCGACATATCCCACGAAAGCGACTTTAAGAGACTTGCTCCACAAGAGTACCACTAAATCAGCATCAATGTAAACTGCAAAGCCCATCTTACCAAGGGCATGAACTGAAAGTAAGTTATACCCGAGGGTCTCAACAAGCATGACGTCCATGAGAGAGATTTCGTGAGCCACCACAACTTTGCCGAGACCCAATACCTCAGATTTTGACTTGTCACCATAGGAGACGGTAATGTGATCAAGGTTTGGCTGCATCTCCGTGATGATCTCCTTGCTTCCGGTCATATGACTCGTGCAACCGCTATCGAGTACCCATTTAGAACCACCGGAAGCATAGCCCTACAAGAAAATTACTTCTTGGTTTTAGGTACCCATTTTTCAATGGGTCCTCTCATGTTAGTAACAAGGGTCTTGGGAACCCAAATAGACCAAGGAATGTAACAATCATAAGGCCCTACATAACTAGCATAAACATCACCATAATAATCACAATATAGTTCAAAGTTAGGATTGTTAATCCCTGCAAAACCATCATAATTTGTCTTGTCATTGGTAATGTTACTAGTCTTCGATTGAGCAGTCTTGCTCTTCTTCTTCTTTTTCTTGTCTTTCTTGCTCTTTATCTTGGGTATATAACCAAGACCTTCTTTACTATTTTTTGTCCTTTGTCTGCTTAGTATCTCATCAATAACTCCTTTACCTTTGTTTTGAGAACTTCTTGCAAGGTCTTCTTTTCCAAAGGATGAAGTGGAGGTACTTGGCACATCATACTGTTTCAATTGAGTTTGGAGCTGGTCATGAGACTCATTTAGAGTAGAATGATCACTCTTCAATGCCTTGTGAGCACTTTCAAGATTATCAAACTTCTCCAAAAGTCTAGCATGAACAGCCCCAAAGTCAATCTTTTCTTTCTTTAGTTTCTTTACCTTGGCAAGATCATGGTCACGTTCTTTAATGAGCTGAGCTACAGCTTCTTCTTGTGACTCCTCAAGGGATTCGAGTCTTTCTTCCAAATATACTCGAGCTTCCTCTTCCTCTTCCAAGGCATTCTTCAAAGAAGCTATCTCCAAGGCATCTTCTCTTTCAATTCTGCCCTTTTCTTCAAGGAGATCTTCGGCTTGAGCAAGTTGACTCATAAGAACATCAAAATGAAGTTTGTGCTCACCTTGTAGGTTAGTGAAAAAGTATCCAAGGCAATAACTTCTTCTTTCATTTCAAGACTGTCATGATCATCCATATCCAAAATTATGTTAGTCTTAGGAAATGAAGAGATAGAAGTTGCTACCTCGGATCCTCTTGCCATTAGACAAGTGGCGTTGTTGTTGATGGCGTTCTCGTTCGGTGAGTCGAAGAGAGAGGAGGGAGTCGATGTGGTGGCTATAGCAGCCACTTCGCGGGAACTATCATCATCCTCTTCATCTTCACTTGCGGAGGAGTATTCCTCTTGAGCTACAAGGACAATCTTGGGTTGCTTCTTGAAAGGGCCATTCTTCTTAATAAACGGCTTCTTCTTAGGAGCTTTGGATTTCTCTTTAAGAATGAGCCTGCCACCAATGTCTTCTATATTTTGATAAGGACACTCGGCTACAAAGTGCAGTCTATCTCCACAGTCGAAGCAAGTTCTCAATCTTGGGCCACTTTCTCTTCTTCCATTTGACCCGTTCTTGCGCTCAAGTTCAGACTTGGCTTTGGCAGGGTCCTTCCAAAAGTTCCTTGCATAGAATGCCATGTACTCACCATGAGCACGTTTGACCTCATCGGGGCAGTCCATGGATACCCCCTCAAAAGCTCCTTCATCTTCCTCTTGCTCAACAACATTGGCTTTGAGAGCCACATTGACACCCTTTTGCATTCCAATGGCCCGAGCGCGGGCATCTTCAGCATTCTTTGCCGCCACTTTGAATGACGCCATTTCTTGCATGACTTTGTTGGATGTCATTTGATGATAGTTGTGTCTACCTTGCAATCTCTTCAAATCCGTTGGTTCGAAAGGCATTAAGGCACTCACATACTTTCTTTTTATCCATGCATCACCAATGTGAGTGGCCCCATGCTTCCGAAATGTTGTTGCGATGCCCTTGAGTCTTCTATACATGTCCTCATGGTTTTCACCATCCAACATGTAGAATCCCTCAGCTTCATTACTAAGGGCATGATACCTGTTTCTTCTCATGCTTTCATTTCCAACGAAAAGGTCCATAAGAGCATCCCACGCCTCTTTAGCTGTGTTGAGATGTTCAATGTGTGGCATGTCCTTGGGACCCACACCCAGCTGTATCATGTGGAGAGCGGCGGCATTCAACTAGCTATCCACAACTTCCCTTCTCGTTAGATTGGTTTGATCTCCAATATGAAGACCTTCTTCAATAATCCTCCACAATTCAATAGAGGAGCTGCAAACATGAGATTTCATTAGGAATTGCCATTGGTTAAAAGAGGATGCAGTGAGCTTGGGTGGATTACCCCTATTGTTTATATGAGGATGAGGGATAGGTGGGTCGGGGGAATATACGTGGCGAACCTCACTATATTCCTCCTTACCACTTCCCTTTTTGGAGGTGGAACCATTTAGTTTTTCACCTTCCACATCATCATCCTTGGGTTCGCTGTTACCCTTTTCCTTAGATGATGGTGTGGGAGCCTTAGAGGAGGATGGAGATGGGGCTATGGATGATGTAAGGCGAGCAATCATTTGATTCATCTCCTCCATCTTGGCCTCAAAGGATTTCAACAAGGTTATTTCCAACAACTTGAGATCATCCATTGTGACCTTATCCACAGCCTCGTTTCCATCATCCTTGGTACCCATACTACTCTTAGGCGGTTAAGCCCGAATTAAGAGCCGGGGTTCTGATACCAATTGAAATGGATCGTATGGGCACCTAGAGGGGGGGTGAATAGGTGCTACACCAATTTTTAATTCCTTTTCAATTTTAGGCTTAGCACAAAGGGTAAATTCTCTAGATAAACTATTAGGTGGAATTTCCCTATATGCAAACCTATCTACTAGCGAGTAAAGAGCGAGTGGAAGAGGAACGAGTAAACCGAAGTGAAGCACGCGGAGACACAGGATTTGTTTGACCGTAGTTCCTTTCTTGTTAAGGGAAGTACGTCTGCGTTGGAGGGGTGGGCGGTACTAAGACCACCACGCCACAAAAGGCCTCACCCTGTTCTTCGATGGATCTCGCCACAACAGGCCTGATCCACCTTCCACTATAGGTACCCTTCGAGGCGGGCACCGGCGCCTTTACACAACTAGCGGGGCAACAACTCCACAACAACTTGGAGGCTCTCGAAATGACAACAAGCTGCCACAAGAACAAACTTATCAAATACAATAAACAAGATCTAGGTATTTACAAGAATACTAGATCAGGGATTTCTCCAAGTGAATGGAGAGGAGTTGAAGCGCTTGATTCTTGATGATGATGATGAACTTCTCCTCCTTCAATTCCACCAAAGATCAAGACCTTCGGGTGGTTGAAGTGGGAGATCGAGTATGAGAGCTCTTGCACAATGTCTGGTCAATTTCGAATGAATCAAGAGTTCTGAATGTTGGGGAAGAAGGGGTACTTATACCCCCTTCCGAAACCAGCCGTTGCACACTTTGGGGGGCGGATTATCCGGCCCAAGTGAGGGCCGGATTATCCGGCCTAGGGAAAACACCGCCCCAGACTCGGAATATCCGGCAGATAATCTTCCCCCTATCAGAGAGACGCGTCGAGCTTGCCTTTGATCAACTTCTGGGGGCCGGATTATCCGGTCCTATGTGAGGGCCGGATTATCCGGCCTGGGAAAAAAAACCGCCCCAGTTCGGATTTTCCGGGAGAAAATCTGACCGGATACCATGCGACGCGCCTTGGACCCTTTTGCTCGAAAACTGGGGGCCGGATTATCCAGCCCTTGCGACACCCAGATTATCCGGCCTGGGGAGGAAAAACCGCCCCAGTTCGGATTTTCCGGGAGAAAATCTGACTGGACACGGAGCGACGCGCCTTGGCTTCCTTGAGAGATGAGGTAGGCCGGATTATCCGGCCCTTGGTGGGGCAGATTATCCGGCCCACCTCAAAACTTCCTGCACACTTAGCACACATGAAAAGTCTCCATAGTATTGTTATCTAACACGCAAAACATAGGAAAACATGAAAAAAAAATCAGAAAGTACCATCCATGTTTTTTGCCTCCTCTTGTACCCCAAAGTTGTACTCATTCATAAGGTCATCCATGGTGCAAACGGTGTGTGTACCGCTAGCACCACTCTCCTCCAACTCCCAAAAGTTACCGTTCACAAGGTTGGGAGCAGGGAAAACGGTATGTGTGTTGTCAACAATAACATGGCTCTCATCCCTCCACTGCATCACATGCAGTTCCACAACAAGATCGGCGTAAAGATATGTTACATGTTGCTTGGTCTTTGAAGGGAACAATGCACAAAGAGCATCCATGATGTCTTTATGCTTATTGTTCCCATCATCGTTGTTCTTGTAGATAATTTTATTGTTGTTGAGCATAGCAACGAGTGATCGTGCCTCCTCTACCTCACAGGTTGTCCACTCCTGGTTGAGTGCTGGATCCATTAGACTATATTCGGATCTGTGAGTATTGTGAAGCTATGAACTATGGAAAGGGGTTGGATGCTGAGGGTGGAGAGAGTGGGGAGTAGCGTAGTGTACTTATAGCCCCCGTGTTGCATACCTACTTTCACTAATTAGGTCGATACATTAATAGTGTGTCAGTCTATACAAACAAGATCCAACTATAATTAAACCAATGTTTATGACCCTTTGAACAACACCTGGAACTTTTTAAAGTTGACCTCGGCTTTTTTCATTTAATTGAGAATTATTTTGTTGGTTTGCTGATGCAAATAATTGTCGCATGCCTCCAAGTATACACACAAAAACTGCTAGACAATGATCGGTTTCAGTATCACTGGAGAGAACACACATGTCATAAGCATGCATGCCTTATTTTGGAGTGCAAGACCCAAACCATGACCGCCACCGCTCTCGCATATATATAGCACACAGGTTTCCATTCGGTTTTGGTTGCAAGTGACTATGTATCAATGTAATTTTGTTGTGTACGTACATGCAAATAATAAATATCGCTTACTGAATAAATATGCTACATATATGATGTGCTACCAGAAAAGATAAGCATATATTTTCTCTTGATATTGATGATCACATTACCCATATGTAGGAGATAAAATTTACATCATATATGGCCGATTTGTTTAGCTTCCAGTCAATGGTATTTCATCCTACATGCACCCAGCCCATTTAGATCTAAGTTAACCCATGAAATATAGCATGGAAGCATTCGTGATCTTAGGCTTGTTAATTTCACATATCTCTCGAGAAATAATTTCTCCAGATTTTCTATATGATATGCACATTAATTTGGCATATCTTGTCAATTCTGGACAATAAATGAAAAACAAATGGTTGCTTTGAGTGCATTACCGAGCGTCTAGTTATCATATGGGACTACTTTAGTGCATACCCATTGATTCATATATGCCAACATGTCCGACGATGTTTTTTTATTCAAATTTCAAGTGAGTCGAGTAACACTATGTTCTATTTACTGATTTTACTCTAGCTTTTTATATGTTGATGAGGACGAGCATCACAAACTATTTGCTGGCAAGGACACATGAGAGAAGAAAAGCACGAGCATTAGCATCTTGTTGACTATTTAGATAGATTGTTAAATTATAAAATGGTAGGAGTTTCAAAATTAAGACCGCCATTGTAAAATTTAGCTTATTACATAACCATTGAAATATGTTATTACAAAGTATGTCCTATTGTCGCATGGGTTTCTTTCATACATAACACGTGGATGGTCTGTATGTATCACACCTCTCACCTATGTGACCTATAGGTCTGTTCTCAAGACACGTCTTAGTGGGCAAAAAAATCTATGCAACATAAGTAAACATCACTCGTACTCCTTCTCGCTTACCGATCGAGAAGGTAGAAGAACATTCCATCAGTTGGCAATTCTATTAACCATTCCATGAGTGTTACCCTATTTACTAGTCATGTTTTAGTCAAATTAAA
Source organism: Avena insularis (assembly GCA_023614405.1). Taxonomy (NCBI): domain Eukaryota; kingdom Viridiplantae; phylum Streptophyta; class Magnoliopsida; order Poales; family Poaceae; genus Avena; species Avena insularis. Next base: position 559,168,021 of record CM042692.1, on the reverse strand, counting down.
CACGGTACTTTAGTTATAGTTGTCTATGATCAAGAAATTATGCTCTAAGTCGTCCATAACCACAGACACGGCTTTCAGAAAGATTTACCCTGTAGGGGTGCACAAATAGCAACACTCATGATCAACCCTGGGAAGAACCAAATAAAAAGCAATGAGGCATCACGACAAAGCATTCACAAGATTCAAAAATAATTTTAGGGGGCACCCCACTAAGCTACCTGCAACGAAGTCGGCCAGCTCCGCGGCGGACCTAGGGTGTGTGGTGGCGGCTGTAAATGACTGGGAACCCGAAAGTGTGACTAGGCTTGTCGATATAGTGGAAATGTGGCACGGGGTTCCTAAATAGTACAGGCGCTCCATGCGCAATAGTAAATAAAGCAGTAAAGCATGGCATAAATATAGGATAGTAATAACGCCCCAAACTAGTTTGTGGTCCCAAGAAATAAGATGTGAATCAAGGGCAAAGTGGATTCATGGCTCCACATGTGGAAAATGCGATAGTCAAGGAACAAGAATCAAGTACTCGGGTCCTACGGGACACAAGTGAGCATGGAAGAACCAAATAACAACTATTGCCACCGGTGCATCTTTCTTTAGTTATCCCATTACTACACAATTTAAGTTGTTTAGTTACCTCGTTATCCACAACAGACTCGTACAAACCCTACACATGCAATTATACAACTCGCATGACTCAAACAAATTATATAGTAATGGCTCATAGGATAGAGGATACAAGCTTCGGTGGGGTTTAAAAGTAAATGCTATGCAATACTTAGGATTTCAATTTAATGTGAATCGTGACACAATGATGCAAGAATAAATATATAGGCATAGGTGCTATATGTAATGCAAGCATGGGAATTTCTTGCTTGTTAGCTCAGCAGTGGAATAACCGGATTCGGGTAGTACTCTTGGTTCTCCTGATAACTCCCTTACTCGACGTCTATCCGAAATAAAAGCCAAACACACAAGGGTCATAATAAATAAGGTGTGCAGTCATATGAATCATATGCAACAAGCAGAACAAGGTATGCCATGATGGAATGATGCACAATTACATGGTATAACATAACATGGCATGGGTGAGGTGTGAGAACTAAAATAAAACACTTTAATTAATTATTTAGGCATGTTTTGCTCCCATGAACCTTGCTGTATACTTAATATTTATATGATGCATGGTTTAATTGATATCATGGAATGCATAATTAGAACGAGATCGTCTGATCGATTTAGACATAATATTTATCGAACTTGGAGTTACGGAATTAAAGTTATGAATTTATTATGAAAAAATGGTATATACTAGTAATTATTATTTTGAAAATTTTAATTGCCCAAAAAATATTTTAAATATCAGATTCATATTCCTGGCATTTTTCTAAGGTGGACCGAAGCGGTCGAGGGCTCTCGCGGAACAGAGGGGAAAACACGGCGCATGTCTAACAGCGATGTGGTGCACGCACGCGGCGGTGAGCGTGGCGTGCGTGCGTTGGGCGCGGAACGCGCGGCGAGCAGGGCTGGCGAGCGCGTCGTGCGTGCACTAGGCAAGGACGGCAAGGAGAGCTAACAGGCTAGGGACTAGGGCTCACCGAGGAGTGTTGTCGGAGTCGACAGCGGCCGAGCTAGGCGTAGTCCAGGATGTTGGCGAGGGGATGGTGTCCGAGGCTGGCGTCAACCCCATGCAGGCGTGACGGTGCTTTGGCCTTCCCCACCTCGCCCCAGGTACATCACATCTCCAGCAGCAATAGCAGCGCCTCCCGTGCAGGGTAGCGGCACAGATCGGAAGATGGCGGTGGCTAGGTTTAGGTCAGGCCATGGTGATGGCGTGGAGAAGAATATGGAGGTGGAAAGAGGCGATATGGTAGGTGGAGAGGTGTGGATGGGGTTGGTGCCAGCGGTGCTAGGGCTGCTTGCTCGCTTTATGCCGAGAGGATAGAGGGCACGCGCGATGCGTGGGCGAGGCTGGTTCGGTGCGAGCACGTGAACGAGTCCAAGACGAGGAACAGGACGCTCATGAGGGGTATGGCGATGGGGGTCCAGGGGAGGGCTGGCGCGCGAGAGGGCCAGGGTGGCACCAGGGTGAGACGCCACGGTCAGTTCAGGAAGGTGTCGCCGGAGCTGGTTCAGGTTTAGCTAGGGCGTGTGGGGTTGGTGATCAAGGGCACCAGAGGTTGTGGCGTGCTGGTGTAGACAGCTAGATTTTTTACTTTCTTTTTATTTAGGTTCTTGGGTTTGAATTGAACCAACAAAACCAACCCAAAAACCGAAACAAACAAAGGAAACTAGGAAGGATGTGATGTGTATATGTGGGGAGTTATGATAGATTAGTTTAGGTTTATTATTTTATTTTGCTCAACTTTGTATGATTCAAAACTCTTCCAAAAACCAAAGCCAAACAAAAAGAATTTAAAAGAAGGGGAGATGGAAGGTGAGATTGCATGCCTCATGCTTGTGCCAAGAATGCACTAGGCCTAAAATGTGAAAACATCTTGGACAATTTGTAATTGGATAAGCATGCAAACAAGCTTCCAAGCTAGTCTTCACCTCACCAAGACAAAGTTTAGAGCACTCTCCAACACATATGGCATATTCAAAACCCAAGGTCATACAAGAATGGAGGGGGTCATCCTGGTGTGTATATTCCACTAGTAATCATATGTCCACAATACATTCAAATATGTCCTTGATTCAAGTAAAAACCATATGGAAGGTGGTGGAGGAATTCTAGTCACATGACATGCAAAGGTGGTCATGTGGCTGCCATAATTCATCTTGTGCAAACCATATGGAACATATATATGGGAGCATGTAGAATTAGAAGGGACCATTCCCAACTATACATGAGCGAGAGATAAAAGTCAAGGGAGAAAGCAATGGCTCATATATAAATGGAATAGTAGAAGGGTGGTTGGAAACAAAGGAAGGTGGCAAAGTAGATGGTGGAATTGTAAAAGGTATGCCCCCAACTCAACTTGGGCATCAAGCAATATATTAAGAACCAACTACAATTTATCGAGAGGCAAATATAACTAATAAGGCAAATGCATTATGAGGGAAGAACCAAATGAAAGGGCGTTTTATATGATGCTCAAATGCAATGTGGCATGGTGACATGAGCATGATATAATGATGATGCAATAATAACAAGTATATAGTAGCATTGATCTTTATTTATTATGTAGCATTCTAATGTTAGACAATTGGGATGCTAGACACACCTGCACGGAAAAAACATTAGAAGAGGAAAGCAGGAATAGCCAGAGAGGAAAGTTGTAGAGATAGCCCTCACCTTATTACCGCAGGTGGTGGCCGTGTGATGCCTTCTTTCTCTACGCGCCTTCTTGCTCTGCCCTAGTAAGCTGCAGGCCACCGCTGTAGCTAGAAGATGACCCGAGGACGACCACCACCACTCGTTGGCAATCTAGCCTAGGATATCGTCTCCCAGCGTCGCCAAATCATTTCACCTCACCACTGTGGGCACCAGCATCGCCGGCTACGGGTGTCCTCACCATACCGACGCATGCGGATGACCACGGGGATGTTGGGAAGGAAGACGTATGCAGGGGAGGAGATGACCTAGCTAACGCGTACATAAATAACCGAGAGAATTGTTTTATACTGGGCGCACCTCTCAGTAAAAACTCGATTTTTGGGACCCACCTCACGACCTCGGTGAGGGATAACACTGACAACTGAGCTAGCATCCGCGAGAACCCGCGTACGTCTATAGTCTACGTTGTTAGGTCGGCTACGAACATGAATATTCTCGTCCTTTAAAACACTTGTACATGAGAAGTGGTGCTGCGATGTCTACCGTCTAGACTTACAGCTCGACACTGAACAGGACCCACGCCCGCGATAATCCGCGGATGGCATGGGAGGACGATGCCACGTTGGCTCTCAGTGGGCTCCTTGTCCGTGAGAAACTACGGCCGGCATGGGCTCACGATGCCACGTCGGCTCTCACCAGGCCCTACGTCCGCGAGAAACCGCAGCCGCCATGGGCTTACGGAGGCACGTCGCCTCTCCACGGCCCCACGACCACGACAGTACACAGCCGGCATGGCTGACCACGTCACGTCGGCTCTCGAAGGGCCCCGCCTCCCGACGGGTGTGGAGCGTTATCGCCCCTCGAACGCCTCTCACAGAGCGTGGTCCTGCCCACGTACGCTGACGGAGGTCCAAGGTCGCGCGCGCAGCCCGCCCGTCTGCGACGCCGGGTACGACAGCGCGCGCAACACCAACCCGTGGTCAGGAACCTTTCGCCCTGGCCTGCAGCAGGTCCCGCCTCACGGGATAGTAGGGCTCCATTGCGACGCTGTCGGGTGTTCTTTTCGGCTAACATCCCACGGTTAGAAAAAATTAGGATGACATGGATAGCAGTTTGAGTCGAACAATCTAGTGCTATTATTTACACCTAATTTATCTGTAAGTCATAAAAACATGTATATTCTAAAAATGATCAGAAAATTAAGATCTACACTCTAGCATCAAAATCATGCATTCTTAATGAACTTAAATTAACTAATTTATTAGAAGAAGAAAATAACCCCCACATGTGCATCTGGGGTTTCTCTGGAAATATCATTTTAGGGTACTCCAACCCCGTTTAAATTGTTGATCATGTCATAGGGTTAACTTTAGCACCTTTTAATGTTGTCATATCATCATACTTTCTTGAGCATTGCATCAATGACATGTGTTGTTGTTTCTCTTTCTTTTCGGTGTTTTGGTTCTTCTCGGTAGAATTCTAGAACGAGTCCGAGATCAAAGTCAGAGATCAACACCATTGAAGATCAAAGATAAATACTTGACCAATTGTGATCAAGTCAAGTACAAGGCCTCCGAAGATCTATTTGTTGGTTATTAATGGGAAAAAGCAAGCATAGTCCCACCATTATGCAATCCTATGATTTCAAAGTATTTTAATTCTTGCCATGATGCATATGATTCTAATGTGGTCTTTTATCGATAGATAGAGTATCCTATATGTTGCATTACTCCCTTTTGAAGCATATATTACCTGATCCACTTCTCCTAACATAACTAGGTTTGGCTTGTGTGTGCACTTCTAGAGATTTTATCTATGTACTACTTAGCCATGCCTAGCTTTTGAGGCTGGTTCAACTGGTTGTTGTATCAAAGATGCATATGAATCTAGTATGAGAGGAGAAAAAACTCCGGTGCCTTGTCATTTCCGGGACCAGGTCAAATTGTTATAAACCGCTGATCAAGAGGCATTGACTATCTTATGTCTATTCTACCTTAAAGTATCACACTCTTATACACCAAGAGGTCGTGTTGAGTTTCATGGCCCTCTTTATGAAGTGATTCTATTACACAATTTTACTCACCCTTCCTCTGAGATGTTCACACTCATGATTGTTGCATGCGCATAATGATGTGGTCGTCTAAGATTCTTAGCAATTTTTTTGCTTTGAATTCTAAGGAAACTTTAGTGATTCTTAGCATAATTGGTTAACCCTATCACTAAGCAAAGGATCATTGTGCTACCAAGTCTACTATTTCAGTACACTCTCTTCAGTCAAAGAGTCAGGCTCGTGCTAAAGCTCTGAGACTAGGTCATCTTGCCTTGCAAAGCAAGATACCTCTCAAACTAAGCGACATATCGGTGGTTTGTCATATTGTAGACGTCTTTCTAAAAGTATCACCATGTGCCACATGGCCGTGTTGTCAAGTTCTTGAGAAAGTTAGTTCCTTGAACTACTCCTTTCTCCAAGGATCCATATTGGATACCCCTGAACTAGTTGGTTGAGCTTAAAAAACAACTTGTTGAGTTGTAAGATAAAAGTTCTATCCGACTTTGTTCCTTCCTAAAGGGATGTCTAGTTCTGCTCATACTGAAGAATGATAGTATTTCGTTTTTGGGTATGTTATTTCCCATTCCTTTGTTTTGATTTGGGTTATTGTCAAATCCAACTAAGTTCCAAGGACTATCTTGATGATTTTTATACTCATGATGTTTCACTTGAGTACATCCTCATGTCCGTTGGTCTGAGTAGTATTTTTGCCTTGTCCATACATCATATGAGTCCATCATCATGGGGTATTTGATAAGTTTTTTCTAGAGCCGAATGATGACATCCTTATCTACCCCATGCTAAACTATATTGATACGTTGCTAACGTATCTATAATTTTTGATGTTCCATGCTTGTTTTATATCTACTTTCTTATGTTTTGTCCATACTTTGGAGTATTTTTATACACTTTATTGGACTAACCTATTAACAAGATGCCACAGTGTCAGTTGCCTGTTTTCTGCTGTTTTTGGTTCCAGAAAAGTCAGAAAATGAATATTCTCGGAATTGGACGGAACAAAAGCCAAAATCAATATTTCACTGAGGGGGACAAGGAGCTAGAAGACGAGACGGAGAGGTGCCAGAGGCCGGTCACACCACCTGGCCGCGTGGCCAGGACTGACCCACGCCAGGGGGTGGTGTGGCCGCCTAAGGCACCCCCTCGGCCTCCCCTTTCGCCTATATATCACCTCCGATACAGAAACCCTAAGTACCCGATCAAAATTCCACAAAAGAGTTTATAGCCGCCGTCATCTCCATCCCTAGATCGGTAGGGATCTGAAGCTCTTTCTGGCACCCTGTCGGAGGGGAGAATTCACCCTGGAGGCCTTCTTCATCACCATGCCTTCCTCCGGTGTGATGCGTGAGTAGTTCATCCCTGGACTACGGGTCCATGTAGTAGCTAGATGGTGTTGGTTCTTATCCTTTGTGCTATAATGTCTAGATCTTGTGAGCTCCGTTCATGATCAAGATCATATATTTGTAATGATACATGTTGTGTTTGCGGGGATCCGATGGATATTGAGATGCTATTTCAGAGTTATTATTGATTCTATCATGTCTTTGTTATTTGTGATCTTGCATGCTCTCTATTGTTAGTAGCTATCTTGGCCGAGTAGATGCTAGCAACTCCAAGAGGGAGTATTTATGCTCGATAGTGGGTTCATGCCTCTAGTAATCTGGGGAAGTGACAGAAATCTCTAAGGTACTAGATGTGCTATTGCTACTAGGGAGAAAACAACAATCCTTTGTTCATAGAACAATCGTATTGTTTACTTTACACACAATGCTTAATGCAATTATCTATTGCTTGCAACTTAATACTGGAGGGGGGTCGGATGATAACCTGAAGGTGGATTATTAGTCATAGATGCTGTTGGATTACGGTCTATGTATAATGTTGTAATGCCCAATCAAACCTCATAGAAGTCAAGATGATTAGTATATGCATGTATGCTTTCTCGATGTTTGTCAATTGCCCCGCTGTAATTTGTTCACCCAACATGTCATCTATCTTAAGGAGAATCACCACTAGTGAACTATGGATCCTGGTCCTTTCTTTTACGATCAATCTACAACTATTTACTATTTTATGTTTACTTTCTGGAAGCAATTACTATCTTCCACACAATACGTTTAATCCTTTGTTTTCAGCAAAACTGGTGAGATTGATAACCTCACTGTAAGTTGGGGGCAAAGTTTTGTGGTTGTGTTGTGAAGGATTCCAAGTTGGAAACAACACCTTGGAGGTGTTTCCTTGCTCCTACTGGTTCGATAACCTTGGTTTCATAACTAAGGGAAAACTCGCTGTTGTGCTCATCATACCTTCCTCTTGGGGTTCCCCAACGAGCTCGATATATTTTGAGCCATCAAGCTATTTTTTGGCGCCATTGCCGGGGAGTCAAGGACATCTTCACAAGGGGGGTCCCTCATAACCAATCTCTTTACTTTGTTATTTTTGCTTTTCTTAGTTTATTTTTGCTTTGTTTGCTTGTTTCTTTATCAAAAAAATAGTTGTACTAGTTTCCCTTCTTTATTAAAAACACAAAAAACTACTACTCTTGAAAACACTAAGTTGTGTGACTTCACTAGCACCAACAACAATGATTTCATGTGCACACCTATTGCTCCACCTGTTCCTGAAGCTACTTTCTTTGAAATTAAACCTGCTTTACTCAATCTTGTTATGAGAGAACAATTTTCTGGAATTGGTACTGGAGATGCTGGTGCTCATCTAAATAACTTTGTTGAAATTTGTCAGATGCAAAATCATAGGGATATAGATGGAGATATTATTAAGCTTAAATTGTTTCCTTTATCTTTGAGAGGAAAAGCTAAAGAATGGTTGCAATGCCCTAACTAGAAATAGTATTTATTCTTGGACTAAATGCAAAGATGCTTTCATTGGAAAATACTATCCTCCTGCTAAGATTATATCTATGAGAAGTGAAATAATGAAATTTAAACAATCTAATAATGAACATGTTGCTCAAGCTTGGGAAAGAATGAAATCTTTTGTAAAGAATTGTCTCACTCATGGACTGACTGCTTGGATGATTATCCAAACCTTTTATGCAGGATTGAATTATTCTTCAAGAAATCTACTGGATTCTGCTACGGGAGGTACCTTTATGACCATTACTTTGGGAGCTGCAACAAAGCTTCTGGATAATATGATGGTTAACTATTCTGAATGGCATACTGAGAGAGCTCCACAAGGTAAGAAGGTAAATTCTGTTGAAGAGACCTCTTCCTTGAGTGATAAAATTGATGTTATTATGTCTATGATTGTTAATGGAAAGCTCATATTGATCCAAACCATGTTCCCTTAGCCTCTTTGGTTGCTCAAGAAGAGCAAGTTGATGTGAACTTTATAAGAAATAATAATTTTAGCAACAACGCCTACAGGAATAATTTTGGTAATAATAATTATAGGCCATATCCTCCCAACAATGGTAACGCTTATGGAAATTCCTACAACAATAATAGAAGTGCACCCTCTGAACTTGAAGTTATGCTTAAAGATTTTATTAGTAAACAAACTGCTTTCAATAAAACTATTGAGGAAAAACTCTCTAATGCTGAAAGAAATATAGCATCTTTGTTTTAAGCACAATCCTCTTTGATTAATAAAATGGCTGCTAAACCTGAAACTATTGAAAATCCCTTTGCTGCTACTAATGCCATACAAGTTAGAATTGATGAAAATGTTAGACTATTAGCTGAATTGCATGCTAAGTGGGAAAGAGAAGATGATATTGCTAGAAATATTAGTATTTCTACTATCACTACCACTAATGTTGAAGCTAGTAAACCCAATGGAACCTTTTCTAATAAAAATGCTGAAATTCTTCGAAATATGGGAAACAATAGCTCTACTACTTTAGATGATAATTATGATTTTGATCTTGATGGTTGCAACATCTCTGAAGTTATTATGTTCCTACAAAAGCTTGCTAAAAGTCCTAATTCTAGTGCTATGAATATGGCGTTTACAAAAGACATTACTGATGCTCTCATAAAAATTAAAGAAGAAAAGATGAAACATAAAGCTTCTATTCCTATGAAATTAGAAGATGGTTGGGAACCCATCATTAATATGAAAGTGAATGATTTTGATCTCAAAGCTTTATGTGATCTTGATAGTAGTGTTTCTATTATGCCTAGAAAGATTTATGAAATGCTTGATTTGCCACCATTGGAAGATTATTATTTAAATGTCCCACTTGATGATAATGCTAAAAAGAAACTCATGGGGAGTATTAATGATGTTCTTATTATGGTTAACAATGCCTATGTCCCTGTTGATTTCTATGTTTTGGATGTTGAATGCAATGCTTCTTGTCCTATTACTTTGGGAAGGCCTTTTCTTAGAACTATTGGTGCCATTATTGATATGAAAGAAGGCACCATTAAATATCAACTCCCACTCAATAAAGGTATAGAACACTTCCCTAAGAAGAGAGAGAAGATTCCTTTTGCCTATTCTATTAAAACAAAATTTGCTCCTAATGCTTCTTCATTTGAGAATACTTGATTCTTTTCTTGCTACTTATGCCTAACTTAAAGGCGTTAAAGAAAAGTACTTATTGGGAGATAACCCAAAAGTTTTAGTTGAGTCTTGGAAGTTATTGCTTCAGTAATAACCTCTCCTTATCCTTTTTATTTGCTTTTTGTGCCAAGAGTAACCTCTAATGAGAGAGAAGTAGTGCTTGGGAAAGTTGCTGTCCCGCAACATATTTTTGTGCTTCGCTGTAAAAATTCGTGTAAAATCTCTGTACGTCAGTTTGAGCTGCGATGCTTTGTGCTTCTACCCCAGGTTGTTATCCAACTTTTGTTAGTTCAACACTTTTTGATTTTAGTAATCAAAGGTCTTCGAAAAAATTGGTTTTCACCTGCTGGTCTGTTTTGACAGATATCTGCCATTATTTGCATTTGCTTCTTGTTGATTCCTTTTTGGGTTCTTTTTGGGGAATTGAGCTTTTTGAGGGAAGTGCTGCAGTAGCTTCTGTTTTAGTGGAAGTTTTACTTGTGTTGGAACTGAACCAAAAGACTTATTGATACGTCCATTTTGCATCACTATTCTATGTCATAATTCACGGTTATTCATTGATATATTTCGTATTGAGAGATGATACTTATCTTATTTCATCTGTTTTTGCATGGTTGATGACTTTTGGAGCATGGACCGCTGCAGTCAGGATTCTGATGGAAAAGGTGTTGTTTGGAGGCAAAATTCGCGAAGATCAAAAAATCCGGGAAAATATACGGAAAATCCTATTTTTCCAGAAGACGAACGAAGCCAGAAGGGGGGCTGGAGATGGGCCATAGGGGGGCCCACACCACCCCCTGGCGCGGGCAGCCCTAGGTCGCGCCACCAGGTGGTGTGGCCACCCTGGCCCACTCCAGGCACTCCCCTCTGGCGTATATTATCCTCCCGAAACCCTAAGACTCGGGGAGTGATCACAGAAAGATTCCGCCGCCTCTGCGGGGCGAAAAACACCGAGAGAGAAAGATCTCTCCGGCAGACAGATTTCTGCCGGGGGAATTCCTTCCCGGAGAGGGGAGACCGTCGCCATCAACACCACCACCAAGCTGGACTTCATCGGGATCATCATCATCACCACCATCATCACCACCAGCACCCTCATCACCATATCCATATTGCTGTAACAATTGAGTTGAATCTTGCATTAGTTCATAGGGGAAATTTTCCCGGTGTTGATTACTCTTTGTAGTTGATGCTATTGAGTGAACCATTGAATTATTGGTTATGTTCAGATTGTTATACATCATTATTCCATCTCTGATCATGATCCATATGATGTCTTGTGAGTAGTTCGTTTTGTTCTTGAGGACATGGGAGAAGTCATGTTGTTAGTAGTGGAGTTGTGTTGAGAAAGATTCAATAGTTTGATATTTAAGTTGTGGTGTACTTCTTCTAGTGGTGTCATGTGAACGTCGACTACATGACAGTTCACCTATATGGGCCTAGGGGAATGCATTGTGTATTTGGCTACTAATCGTAGGGGTTGCCAGAGTGACAGAAACCTGAACCCCCGTTAGGAAACCATTGCACAAGGGACGTAAGCGTCTTCTAGTTTAAAGTTGTGGTTAGGTTTCTACCTTAATTACTTTCTTGTACTTACGGATGTTTGCAAGGGGTATAATCACAAGTGTGTACTAGTCCTAGGAAGGTCGGTACATTAGCACAGGTTCACCCACACAACACTTAGCAAGCTAAAGAAGATTAATCAACTATATGAAGCGAAAGCACTTGACAGTCTTCCCATGTGTCCTCGAGAACGTTTGGTCATCTTAAGTAATACAACCAGCTTGTCCTTTGTTGCATAAAGGATTGGGCCACTTGCTGCATTTATTCCTACTATCTTTTATTTACTCGTACTTTGTTTACTTGCTTTATCGAAAACCCCTAAAAATCCGTTTGCTAAGTATTTGCAGAGAATTCCTGATCCATACCACTAGCCAGCACCTTCTGCTCCTCGTTGGGTTTTACACTCTTACTTATCGAAAATACTGCGATACACCCCCTATACTTGTGGGTCATCAAGACTATTTTCTGGCGCCATTGCTGGGGAGTGAAGCGCTATTGGAAAGTGGAACTGGTAAAGGAAACTTCTACTATGAGTATTGTTTACTTCTGCTAGTTGCTTTATTTTCGTTATGGATAATTCGCTGAGTTTCTTATTTGGTAATGCTATTACCACTGCTAAGGTAGTAGATAATCCACCTCCTACTGATAATGATGTTTTTCAAATACCTACAAGAATTATTGATCGTGTTATGGATAACTATTATGTTGGGGATGGAACCGTCCATCCTGGTGATCATTTACTCTTTATACACGAATTCTGCGGGTTGTTCAAGTGTGCAGGTATTACTACAGATAAAGTTAAGAAGAAGTTATTCTCATTATCACTAAAAGGAAGAGCTGAGGAATGGTATAAGCTGCTGAAGAATGGTCAAGCTCTGGAATGGGAGGAAATAGTGCCTCTCTTTTATTCAAAGTTTTATCCTCCTAGTGACATTCATAAAGATTGGAATCAAATATACAACTTTTGGCCTCTTGATGGAGAGAGTACAGCTCAAGCTTGGGGGATATTAAAGTTACTAATGGTCAAATGTCCCATTCATGATCTCCCCAACAATATTATTATCAATAACTTTTATGCAAGGCTCCCTCTACATGACAAGGATTTACTGGATGCTTCTTGTGCTGGATCATTCACTCGCATGGAAGAAGAAGCTAAATGGAATCTTCTGGACCGTATTCAAGACAATGCTGAAGCTTGGGAGAATGACAAAGGTAGAAAGTCAGGTATAAATTACGATTATGAATGCATTGAATCTTTTATGGGAACTAATGACTTTCAAAATATTAGTAATGCTTATGGTCTTGATTTGCAAGTTATTACGAATTGCTTTAGATCTTTTGCTTCTTATATTGAAATTCCAAAGAGGGGATGGAATAAGTACCATGCACCTTATAAAGATATTGTTGACTATGTTCCTATTGGGAATGCTGAGTATTGCATTATTGATCCCATCTTACCTGAACCTTATATCGAGAAGATTCCCTTCCCAGAAAAGGTAAAGGACCATCCTATGATAACTAATGTAATCACCAAAAGTGAAAAGAGAACTGTAAAACCTAATGAACAAATAAACATTGAACCTGTGGTAGCAATTGTGAAAGACCTTGTCACTAAAAGCATAGAAGATGGGCACAAAGTTTTTTGTGAGGATGCTTCTAATATTGTTTCACATCCTAATAGAACTAAAAAGGCTAGTGTTCATGTGCTTTCTATTCGAATTGGTGACCATTGCTATTATGGTTTATGTGATATTGGTGCAAGTTCCAGTGCTATTCCTTATGAGCTTTACAGATAAATTATGCATGAAATCAGTCCTTGCGAGTTGGAAGAGATTGATGTGGTTATTCACCTTGCTAATAGAGAGACCATCTCTCCAATTGTTATTGTACGAGACGTGGAAGTTCTTTGTGGTAAGATTAAGTACCCTGCTGATTTTCTAGTACTCGGTTCAGCTTCTAGTAAAACTTATCCTATCATTTTTAGTAGACCTTTCTTGAGTACTTGTGGAGCTATTATAGATTGCAAGAGGGAGAAAATCTTGACTAAGTTTGATGGGGAATCTTATGAGTTTAATTTTTTGAAATTTACTAAAGAACCTTGTGAAGAGGAAACCCATAATGAGGATTTTAGAGTTGAACAACTTGCTTCTATCTCTCTTGCTCCTAACAATGCTTTGCAGCAATTTATGGATGATCACGAAAGTGAAATCTTCATGGAAGAAAGGAATGAGATTGACAGGATTCTCCGTGATCAACCTAAGATGCTTAAGCATAACTTGCATGTAGAAGACTTGGGTACCACGTTGCCGCCTAAAAAGGATCTGGTCTTCGATCTAAAACCTCTCCCTGATGATCTTAAATATGCTTATATTGATGATAAAAAGATATATCCTATTATTAGCGCTAAACTTTTAGGGAAGGAAGAAGAAAGGTTATTGGAGGTTTTGAGGAAACACCGAGGAGCTATGGGCTATACTCTGGATGATTTAAAAGGGATTTCACCTAATATATGTCAGCATTCTATCAACATAGAACCAGATGCAAAGCTAGTAGTAGAGAACCAACGACGTTTAAATCCTAGGATGAAGGAAGTGGTAAGGAATGAGGTATTGAAACTCCTTGATGCTGGTATTATTTACCCTATTGCTGACAGTGAATGGGTGAGTCTTATTCATTGTGTTCCTAAAAAAGGAGATATTACCGTTGTTCCTAATGATAATGATGAGCTTATTCCTCAAAGAATAGTAGTAGGCTATAGGATGTGCATTGATTTTAGAAAAGTCAATAAAGTTACTAAGAAAGATCATTACCCACTTCCTTTTATTGATCAAATGTTGGAAAGGTTGTCTAAAAACACCCATTTTTGTTTTCTTGATGGTTATTCTGGTTTCTCTCAAATTGCTGTTAAACAGCAAGATCAAGAAAAAACAACTTTTACTTGCCCTTATGGAACTTATGCTTATATACGTATGCCTTTTGGTTTATGTAATTCTCCTACTACTTTTCAAAGGTGCATGTCTGCTATCTTTCATGGTTTTTGTGAGGAAATTGTAGAAGTGTTCATGGATGACTTTTCTGTCTATGGAACTTCTTTTGATAATTGTCTGCACAACCTTGATAAAGTTTTGCAGAGATGTGAAGAAACTAATCTTGTTCTTAATTGGGAGAAATGCCACTTCATGGTTAATGAAGGGATTGTCCTTGGGCATAAAGTTTCTAAAAGAGGCATAGAAGTTGATAGAGCTAAGGTTGAGGCAATTGAGAAGATGCCATGTCCAAGAGACATCAAAGGTATTCGTAGTATCCTTGGTCATGTTGGTTTCTATAGAAGGTTTATTAAAGACTTTTCTAGGATATCAAAACCCCTTACTAATCTTCTTCAAAAAGATGTACCTTTCGTTTTTGATGATGATTGTAAGGAAGCTTTTGAAACTCTTAAGAAGGCTTTAACTACAGCCCCTATTGTTCAACCACCTGATTGGAGTTTACCCTTTGAAATAATGTGTGATGCTAGTGATTTTGCTGTAGGTGTTATCCTTGGGTAACTAATTGATAAAAAAGTTAAACGTTATCCATTATGCTAGTAAGACTCTAGACGCTGCTCAAAGGAATTATGCTACTACTGAAAAGGAATTTCTAGCTGTTGTTTTTGCTTCTGATAAGTTTAGGCCCTACATTGTAGACTCAAAAGTCACCATTCATACTAATCATGCTGCTATTAAATATCTTATGACGAAGAAGGATACTAAGCCTAGGCTTATTAGATGGCTGCTGCTTTTACAAGAGTTTGATCTACATATAGTAGATAGGAAGGGTGCTCAAAACCCTATAGCTGATAATTTATCTCGATTGGAAAATATTTCTTTTGACCCTATGTTTGTTAATTATAGTTTCCCAAATGAATAGTTAGCTACAGTAGGGGTAAGCTCGTGAGGGAGCCCTTGGTACGCTGATTATGCTAACTTTATTGTCTCCAAGTATTTGCCTCCAACTTTTACAGCTCAGCAAATAAGGAAGTTCTTCTATGATTTGAGGCATTATTTTTGGGATGACCCACACT
Source organism: Avena insularis (assembly GCA_023614405.1). Taxonomy (NCBI): domain Eukaryota; kingdom Viridiplantae; phylum Streptophyta; class Magnoliopsida; order Poales; family Poaceae; genus Avena; species Avena insularis. The sequence goes on along the minus strand of CM042692.1, from coordinate 559,152,520 downwards.
TATACAAAGAGGGAGTGGATGGTATTATGCGAAGATGTGTTCCAGAATATGAACAAAAGGAGATATTGCATAAATGTCATGGTAGTGCTTATGGAGGACATCATGCAGGAGATAGAACTGCACAAAAGGTGCTACAATCAGGTTTCTACTGGCCTACCCTTTTTAAATATGCAAGAAAATTTGTTTTATCTTGTGATGAATGTCAGCGTGTTGGTAATATTTCTAGACGCAATGAAATGCCTATGAACTACTCTCTAGTTATTGAACCTTTTGATTGTTGGGGATTTGACTTTATCGGTCCTTTCCCTCCTTCGAAAGGTTACACTCATATTCTTATTGCCGTTGATTATGTTACTAAGTGGGTAGAAGCCATTCCTACAAAGAGTGCTGACGGGGAGACTTCTCTAAAAATGCTTAAGGATGTTACCTTTCCTAGGTTTGGAGTGCCTAGGTATCTCATGACTGATGGGGGTTCTCATTTCATTCATGGTGGTTTTAGAAAGACCCTTGCTAAATATGATGTTAATCATAGAATTGCTTCAGCTTATCACCCCCAAACTAGCAGGCAAGTAGAGTTATCAAATAGAGAAATTAAATCCATGTTGCAAAAGACTGTTAATAGATCTAGAAAAAACTGGGCTAAAAAGTTGAATGATGCTTTGTGGGCTTATAGAACTGCTTACAAAAATCCTATGGGGATGTCTCCTTATAAAATGGTTTATGGGAAAGCTTGTCACCTACCCTTAGAATTAGAACACAAAGCTTACTGGGCAGTTAAAGAACTAAATAGAGATTGTAAGCTCATTGGTGAGAAAATATTATTTGACTTAAGTTCTTTAGATGAATGGAGGAGTGAAGCCTATGAAAATGCTACGCTCTTTAAGGAAAAAGTTAAAAGATGGCATGATAAGCGAATACTTAAGAGAGAATTTCATGTTGGTGAGAAAGTTCTATTGTATAGGTCCCGTCTCAGATTTTTTGCAGGAAAGCTACTGTCAACATGGCAAGGACCTTTCATTATTAAAGAAGTTTACCATTCAGGAGCAATAAAAATTTCTTCTTTAAAAGATAATACTACACAAGTAGTGAATGGGCAGCGACTCAAGCACTATATTGCTGGAGATTCTTACAATAAAGATGTTGATGCCTTTCAAGTTATAACTCTGGAGAAATTCATCAAGGACCAAATTCAGAGACCTACAGAGTCTGTTTTCAAATAGGTAACAGTTCTGGTAAGGAAAGTTCCGCAAAAATACAATCCAACTATATTTTGTAGTTTGTAGTCAATACGGGAAGTTACAAAGCGAAAAAGGGACGGAAACGGAGCCAGGGTGGCCCACACCACCCTGTGGCGCGGGCCCAGCCCCGGCCGCGCCACCAGGTGGTGTGGCCACCTTAGACTCCGCCTCCGACCCGTTTTCTTCCAGTACCTTCCTTTTGATATGAAATTTCGTAATATATAACCCCCCGAATCCCCCGAGGTTCGTATATCGTGTTTTCATCGTGTTTTTGTTTCGATTTGTTTCTGCCAGGACATACTCTTTGAAGGTTTAGAAGCACAATGGTGTCCGCCAAGGATAAAGGGAAGGAGCCTATGGAGGAAGACCTCCAAGACCCCGGGAAGGAGAAGGATATCAAGAGTGAAGATGAAGAGGAGGCAAAGCACACCGACACTACCATTGCAAGCGTCGGAGTGGTGGCAAACCCTGCCAGGACTATGTCAATTGGAGGGAAGCCTCCTCATCACCGTTCAGATCCCTGGTCACTTCCTCCATGCACCAAGAATCCTTTCCAAACCCTTATCCATGAGCATCAATACCAGAATATGCCCAAAGGGAAATTACCCTCCAATTGGGATTTGCCTCGTTCTAGCCATGTAGGAAAAGAAGACTTCAAGGAGGAAGAGTGGGGAAAGAATAGCAAGAGCTGGAACTCTCAACCCGACATGATCATGAGCCGCATTGAGCAAAACTCACAGCTGATTCATAATCTAACTTTCGAGATTGAGGACTTGGGGAAATTGGTCAAGAAGCTCATCGAGAGGATACCATCACCACCAAAGGAGTAATTCGTCATCAGGTTTGGCATCCCCTTGGTTTGTTCCAAGCTTGGGGGAGTGCCGCAGTATCACATCACTATCTTCTATCTTTTTACCTTATTAGTAGAGTCATATCATGAATAGAGAAGTTATTATGTAGTATGTTTTGTATTATGGAAGTATCCGCTCTCTCGTTAGATATGTATCCCTTGGTGTGAGTTGCCGTTATGGATTATTAATGAGAAGTTCTATCATTTACTCTTTTGCACAACTTATATTAGTTTTCAATTTGTGGTTATATGATTGATCTTGTTGTTAGTATTGGTATCTTTGGGATCATTGAGTTAATTTAGTTGGTTTTGGCAAACCTGGCTCGGTCAGTAGCAACACTTTTTGAGAGTTGAATGAAAAAGATAAAAGTACTCTAAAGAAAAATAATTTCATCATCTTTCTTTCTTGATTTGCTCATAAGTTTAGTATTCTCTAGTTAAGATCTTTTGTGCTTCCAAGGAAGATTGCATGTTTGTTTTTATCACTTGTATGTTTGGTTGTTTCCTTCAACTCTTGTACTTGCTACCCAGCCTTGCTAGCCAAAAACCTGTACTGAGAGGGAATTCTTCTCGTGCATCCACTCCTTTAAACCAAAACCTATGCCATTTGTGTCCACCATACCTACTTAGTAGCATTATTGCTATTCCAAGTAAATTCTTGTTTTATCTACCTCCTAAATTAAACTTGTTATGTGAAAATTAGTGATTAAAGCTCTCACGAACTTGATGGCACACTTTACTTTCTTCCATTTAATAAACTTGAACCAATGTGCTCACCTATGTTGCGTATATGCTTGCGCTTTGTAAGTTGTGAATTAGCAGAACCATGCTGTCATGGGGAACGCTTTCAACATTGCACTAGTACTTTGTACCAAGTTGATATCATGTTCTTTTGTCTATGGATGTCGTCGGTGTGAAATGAAAGGGGAGCTTGTAAGTCCATGGAGTTATGCATATGTGTTAGAGAAACGCCTGGGCCGCTGGTCTAATCCATGCTGACATGGTGGAAACCTGCAGCGTGATGATACATTGCAAATGTATCTATAATTTTTTATGTTCCATGCTTGGTTTTATCCACTTTCTTGTGTTTTGTTCCAACTTTGGAGTACTTTTCATATGATTTCTTGGACTAACCTATTAACAAGAGCCATAGTGCCAGCTCCCTGTTTTCTGCTGTTTTTGGTTCCAGGAAAGTCAGAAAATGAATATTCTCGGAATTGGACGGACAAAAGCCAAAGTGCCTATTTTTCCGGAAGTCATCAAGTGCCAGAATACGAGACGGAGAGGGGCCAGAGGCCGGCCACACCACCTGGCTGAGCGACCAGGCTTGGCCCATGCCAGGGGGTGGTGTGGTGGCCCCTGGCACCCCCTCGGTCTCCCCTTCCGCCTATATATTGCCCTCGGGTCGAAAACCCTAAGTGCCCGATCAAAAATCCACGAAAGAGTCTGTAGCCACCGTCATCTCCATCCCTAGATCAGGATGGATCTGAAGGTCTTCCAGACTTGCGGAGAGGGAATTCACCACGAGGCCTTCTTCATCACCATGCAAGCCTCTGGTGTGATGTGTGAGTAGTTCATCCTTGGACTATGGATCCATGTAGTAGCTAGATGGCTGGTTCTCCTCCTTTGTTCTTTCATGTCTAGATCTTGTGAGCTCCGTTGATGATCAAGATCATCTATTTGTAATTCTGCATGTTGTGTTTGCGGGGGTCCGATGGATATTGAGATGCTATATCTTATTGATTATTTATTCTATCATGTCTTTGTTATTTGTGATCTTGCATGCTTTCCGTTGTTAGTAGCTATCTTGGCCAAGTAGATGCTAGCAACTCCAAGAGTTAGTATTTATGCTCGATAGTGGGTTCATGCCTCTGGTAATCTGGGGAAGTGACAAAAATCTCTAAGGTACTAGATGTGTTATTGCTACTAGGGAGAAAACAACAATCCTTTGTTCATAGAACAATCGTATTGTTTACTTTACACGTAGTTCATAAAGCAATAATCAGTTGCTTGCAACTTAATACTGGAGGGGGTTCGGATGATAACCTAAAGGTGGATTATTAGCAATAGATGCAGTTGGATGGCGGTCTATGTATTATGTTGTAATGCCCAATCAAGTCTCAAAGGAGTCAAGATGATTAGTATTTGCATGTATTGCTTTCTCGATGTTTGTCAATTGCCCCGCTGTAATTTGTTCACCCAGCATGTTACCTATCTAAGGAGAGCCACCTCTAGTGAACTATGGATCCCGGTCCTTGTCTTTTACATTCAATCTACAAACTGTTTACTGCTTTGTGTTTATTTTCTGCAAACTTTTACTTCTTTCCATTCGATACATTTAATCCTTTGTTTCCGCAAAACACGGTGAGATTGACAACCTCATCGCAAGTTGGGGACAAAGTTCTATGGTTGTGTTGTGCAGGTCTCCACATTGCTACTAGCACCAGTAGTGCGCCCTGCCAAAGCTCAGCTAGTAACACCTTGGGGTGTTTCCTTGCTCCTACTGGTTCGATTAAACCTTGGTTTCATACTCAGGGAAACTTGCTGCTGTGCTCACCATACCTTCCTCTTGGGGTTCCCAACGACCTCTACATCAACACCACACCAGCACTTTTCTGGGCGCCGTGCATTGAGCCATCAAGCATTTTTCTAGCGCCGTTGCTGGGGAACGAAGAAGAAGAAACTCCCACGTCAACCACGCGCCATCAAAAGTGCATTTTTCTGGCGCAGTTGCCGGGGAGTCAAGGACATCTTCACTAGGGGAGTCCCTCATAACCAATCTCTTTACTCTGTTATTTTTGTTTTGCTTCATTTCTTTTTGTTTTGTTTGCTTGTTTTGTTATCAAAAACACAAAAAAATTAGTTTTACTAGCTTGCTTTCTTATTTGAAAACCCAAAAAAAATGACTACTCTTGAAAACACTAAGTTGTGTGACTTCACTAGCACTAACAACAATGATTTTATAAGCACACCTATTGCTCCACTGTGCCTGAAGATACTTTCTTTGAGATAAAACCTGCTTTGCTCAATCTTGTTATGAGAGAACAATTTTCTGGTATTGGTCTTAATGCTTCTTCATTTGAGAACACTTGATTCTTTCTTTGCTTCTTATGCCTAACTTAAAGGTGTTAAAGAAAAGTACTTATTGGGAGATAACCCAAAAGTTTTAGATGAGTCTTGGAAGTTATTACCTCTGTAATAACCGCTCCTTATCCTTTTTATTTGCTTTTTGTGCCAAGAGTAACCTCTAATGAGAGAGAAGTAATGATTGGGAAAGTTGTTGTCCTGAAACAGATTTCTGTGCTTCACCGTAAAATTCGTGTAAAATCTCTGAACGTCTTTTTGAGGCATGAATTTTTGTGCTTATGCCCCAGGTTGTTATCTAACTTTCCTTAGTTCAACACTTTTTGATTTGAGCAACAGAAGGTCTTAGAAAAAATTCGTCTTTACCTGCTGGTCTGTTTTGACAAATTTCTGCCATTTTCTGCATTTGCTTCTTGTTGGTTCCCTTTTGAGTTCTTTTGGGGAATTGAACTTTTTGAGGGTAGTGCTACAGTAGCTAGTGTTCTAATGGAAGTTTATTTGGTGTTAGAACTGAACCTTAAGACTTATTTATCTTGAGTGCACTAATGTTGCTAATAAAGATTGTGTGAAGTTTTGTATGAAGGAAAATTTTCAGGTGTATGGAAGGAATGAGTAATGAGATGAAGGATGGACTAAAGTTCAAGCTTGGGGATGCCACGCGTGTCACCCCAAGAAATATCGAAGAAGTACAAGCGTCAAAGCTTGGGGATGCCCAAGGCATCCCCTTCTTCATCAATAAAAATCCCAGGTTTCTTCCAAACGCTTCATTTTTATTGTTTCATGCACAGTTGTGTTGTTCTTGGAGCGTCTTCTTTTTTGTTTTGGTTTTTCGTTTTCTTGGTTTGCTTAGTTTGCTAAATAAATTGGTTGGACTCCCTCTTTCATACATTGGTTTGCAAATAGTTTGGTTTGGTTTGGAAAAGAGTAGGAAAGTTCATGCTTATGTGGTAAAAAGAGCTTGTTTTTGACTATGGCCTATGCTTTGTCATGCAATGCTTGATATTGTTTTGGCTTTATGCTTAGTATTCTTTTCTGTAGCATGACTTGTTATAAACAATTGAGATTTCTTAATGTGCCTTGGATGAATCATGCGTTGTTTTAGCATATTAAAGCATAGTATAGTGGTATTCTCCTTTGATGCTTTATTTGGGTTGACTTGGCGCATGCTCACACCATGTTATGACTATCCAAAGTCACCATAGCCTTTATGATCCTTTAGTTTTCAGCTTGTAGTATCACTTTATGCTTTGATCAATGATGTTTTATCGCTCTGCATGATTATGGCCATTATTGCTCTCTTAGTTTGTCGCTCCCAGTCTTTTGCTAGCCTCCACAACAAGGTATGAGTTCTACTCATGCATCCAACTCCCTAAACCAAGTTATTCCAAAGAGTCCACCATACCTACCTACTAGCTTATGCTATTCCAAGTATATTCATGCTTTTGTTTACCTTCCGAATTAAACTTGTTATGAGAAAACTAGTGATTAAAGCTCTCACGAACTTGATGGCACACTTTACTTTTCTTGCCCTTAATGAACTTGAACCATTGTGTCGTCTATGTTATATATGCTTGCACTTATTTGTCGAGAATTAGCAGAACCATGCTTTCATGGGGAACGCTTTCAACATTGCACTTGGTACTTGTACCTAGTTGATATCATGCTCTTTTGTATATGGATGTCGTCAGTGTGAAATGAAAGGGGAGCTTGTAAGTCCATGGAGTTATGTATATGTGTTAGAGAAATGCCTGGGACGCTGGTCTAATCCATGCTGACATGGTGGAAACCTGCAGCGTAACCATAATGAGTTGTCTATGAAGCATTCATCTTATAAAAAAAGTTTCCTATATTGAGAAAAAAAGAGAAAAGAGAAAAAAAATGAGATTATGAAAAGAGGAAAGAGAGAAAAAGCACCATATTCCCATGGTAAATAAAAAGAATGCTGAGATGCTCGTTGTCTGCTTGCCTTGTCATTTTGATATGCGGATTCTTCCGTACCATCGGGCAAGGGGTACCCCGTTGGCGGTTCTCTATGATACACATATACTTACAATGACAAGAACTTACTGGTGACTAAACTTGAGTAGCATGAGGAGCGTCCCTCGTATACAAGGGACATGAGATTCTCAATTTACAACTTGTCAATGCATATCCTCATGTTTGATCACTTTAACCTTAATCACCTAAAGATGCCTATGATAGGGGAAATGAGAGCTGAAAGCTAGTAAGTATCATAATTTTTGGGAGCTCTTTATGAGACTTGTAATCCCTGCTTCCCTCTTTGAAGGGCCTTTCTTTTACCTTTTTAGTTGAGTCAGTAAACCTATTCCCTTCTATCTCAGCAAGTATTTTGAGTTGATGTGTTTCATTCATTCATATGATGATTTATTCAATCATGTTTCTTATGTTCCTTGTTTTGCACATTGCTCTTATCTTGATGTTTACTACTTTGAAAGCTATCATTGAAAACCAGTTATTTGTGAACTCCAGCAAATTATCAACTATTATTTGACCAAGAGCTAAGTTTGCCATTACCAATTATGATTCACTTTTTGTATCTTTATTATGTTTCCTTTACCTATTACAAGTTGAGTTATATAATAGTGAGTTATCTTCTACTATGATCTATGTATTTGATGACTGTGATGCTTCTTGTCCGTATTATTTTATCGACTCTTCAATCCATAAACCTGAGGCCATGTTTATTGAGCTCAGTTTTGCTTGGGGACAAGCGAAGTCTAATCTTGGGGGAGTTGATACGTCCATTTTGCATCACTATTCTATGTCATAATTCACTGTTATTCATTGATATAATTCATATTGAGAGATGATACTTATGTTATTTCATCTGTTTTTGCATGGTTGATGACTTTTGGAGCATGGACGCTGCAGTCAGGATTCTGATGGAAAAGGTGCTGTTTGGAGGCACAATTCGTGAAGATCAGAAAATCCGGGAAAATATACGGAAAATCCTATTTTTCCAGAAGACGAAGTAAGCCAGAAGGGGCTGGAGATGGGCCATAGGGGGCCCACACCACCCCCTGGCGCGGGCAGCCCTAGGCCGTGCCAACAGGTGGTGTGGCCACCCTAGCCCATTCCAGGCACTCCCCTCTGGCGCATATTATCCTCCCAAAACCCTAAGACTTGGGGAGCGACCACAGAAAGATTCCGCCGCCTCTGCGGGGCGAAAAACACCGAGAGAGAAAGATCTCTCCGACAGACAGATTTCTGCCGGGGGAATTCCTTCCCGGAGAGGGGAGATCGTCGCCATCAACACCACCACCAAGCTGGACTTCATCGGGATCATCATCATCACCACCATCATCACCACCAGCACCCTCATCACCATATCCATATTGCTGTAACAATTGAGTTGAATCTTGCATTAGTTCATAGGGGAAATTTTCCCGGTGTTGATTACTCTTTGTAGTTGATGCTATTGAGTGAACCATTGAATTATTGTTTATGTTCAGACTGTTATACATCATTATTCCATCTCTGATCATGATCCATATGATGTCTTGTGAGTAATTCGTTTTGTTCTTGAGGACATGGGAGAAGTCATGTTGTTAGTAGTGGAGTTGTGTTGAGAAAGATTCAATAGTTTTATATTTAAGTTGTGGTGTACTTCTTCTAGTGGTGTCATGTGAACGTCGACTACATGACACTTCACCTATATGGGCCTAGGGGAATGCATTGTGTATTTGGCTACTAATCATAGGGGTTGCCAGAGTGACAGAAACCTGAACCCCCGTTAGGAAACCATTGCACAAGGGACGTAAGGGTCTTAGAGTTTAAAGTTGTGGTTAGGTTTCTACCTTAATTACTTTCTTGTACTTACCGATGTTTGCAAGGGGTTTAATCACAAGTGTGTATTAGTCCTAGGAAGATCGGTACATTAGCACAGGTTCACCCACACAACACTTAGCAAGCTAAAGAAGATTAATCAACTATATGAAGCGAAAGCACTTGACAGTCTTCCCATGTGTCCTCGAGAACGTTTGATCATCTTAAGTAATACAACCGGCTTGTCCTTTGCTGCATAAAGGATTGGGCCACTTGCTGCATTTATTCCTACTATCTTTTATTTACTCGTACTTTGTTTACTTGCTTTATCGAAAACCCCTAAAAATCCGTTTGCTAAGTATTTGCAGAGAATTCCTGATCCATACCACTAGCCAGCACCTTCTGCTCCTTGTTGGGTTCGACACTCTTACTTATCAAAAATACTACGATACACCCCCTATACTTGTGGGTCATCACTTATTATCTTGAGTACACTAATGTTGCTAACTAAGATTGTGTGAAGTTTTGTATGAAGGAAAAAATTAGGTGTAAGGAAAGAACGATGTAATGAGATGAAGAATGGACTAAAGATCAAGCTTGGGGATGCGACCCGTGTCACCCCAAGAAATATCCAAGAGGTACAAGTGTCAAAGCTTGGGGATGCCCAAGGCATCCCCTTCTTCATCAATAAAAATCTTAGGTTTCTTCCAAACACTTCATTTTTATTGCTTCATGCACAGTTGTGTTGTTCTTGGAGCGTTTTCGTTTTTGTTTTTGGTTTTCGTTTGCTTGGTTTGCTTAGTTTGCTTAAATAAATTGGTTGGACCCCCTCATTCATGCATTAATTTTCAAATATGATTGGTTTGGATTGGAAAAGAGTAGGAAAAGTTCATGCTTAACTGGTAAAAGGAGTTTGTTTTTGACTGTGGCCTATGCTTTATCATGTCATGCTTGATATTGTTTTGGCTTTATGCTTAGTGATTTTTGCTGTAGCATGACATGTTATAAACAATTGAGATTGCTTAATGTGCCTTAAAAGAATCATGCGTTGTTTTAGCATATTAAAGCATAGTATTGTGGTATTCTCCTTTGATGCTTTATTTGGGTTGACTTGGCGCATGCTCACACCATGTTAAGACTATACCAAGTCACCATAGCCTCTATGATCATTTAGTTTTTTACTTGTAATATCACTTTATGCTTTAATTAATGATGTTTTGTCGCTTTGCATGATTATGGCCATTATTGCTCTCTTAGTTGGTCGCTCCCAGTCTTTTGCTAGCCTCTATAACAAGTATGAGTTCCACTCATGCATCCAACTCCAAATAAAACCAAGTTATTATTCCAAAGTATACCCCATACCTACCTATTAGCATTTGTTATTCCAAGTATATTCATGTTTTTATCTATCTTCTGAATTAAACTTGTTATGAGAAAACTAGTGATTAAAGCTCTCACGAACTTGATGGCACACTTTACTTTTCTTGCCCCTAATAAACTTGAACCATTGTGTCATCTATGTTTTATATGCTTGCACTTATATGTTGGGGATTACCAGAACCATGTTGTCATGGGGAACACTTTCAACATTGCAGTTGTACATTGTACCCAGTTGATATCATGATCTTTTTCTATGGATGTCGTCGGTGTGAAATGAAAGGGGAGCTTGTAAGTCCATGGAGTTATGTATGTGTGTTAGAGAAACGCCTGGGCTGTTGGTCTAATACATGCCTAATCATGGTGGAAACCTGCAGTGTAACCATAATGAGCAATCTATGAAGCATTCTTCTTATAAAAAAAGAGATAGAGATTGAGAAAAAGAGAAAAAGAAAAAAAAATGAGAAAAGAGGAAAGAGAGAAAAAAGCACCATTTTCCCATGGTAAATAAGAAGATTGCTGAGATGATTATTGTCTGCTTGCCTTGTCATTTTGATATGGGGATTCTTCCGTCTCATCGGGCAAGGGGTACCCCGTTGCCGGTTCTCTATGATACACATGTACTTACTATGACAAGAACTTATCGGTAACTAAACTTGAGTAGCATGAGGAGCGGCCCTCGTATTTAAGGGACATGAGATGGCCAACTTATACTTTGTCAAGCATATACTCCATAGTTTGTTCACTTTAACCTCAATCACTTCAAGATGCTTATGATAGGGGCAATGAGAGCTGAAAGCGAATAAGTACCATAATTTTTGGAAGCTCTTTATGAGACTTGAATCCCTGATTCCTTCTATGAAGGCCTTTCTTTTAATTTCATGTTGAGTCTCCATCTTATATCTTTATGCACCTATTGAGAGAGCATAGTGGCCATTCTTAGTTTAATGTACATTGTCCCAAGACTTGTTGATTGATGCATAACTTTGATATTACTTGTTCTTAAACTATTTGTATCTAGTCACCCTTATGAACTTTGAAGGTGTCCTATGCATTTATGTTTTGCTACTCTATGAGGGACAAGCTGAATACCATTCTCATTATGCTTTCTATATGTGAAACAAACAAACGTCTTGCAAAGCATTGTTATTCATGAATCTTTCTTTTGTGCCTTTTCATGTTACAACATAGTTGCTATGTCTTATTCTTAGAACTATATCTTTCATGCTATGTTAAAGTACTATGATCCCAGCTATCAGTGTTCTACAAATACTTTGATCAAGTTTATGATGGTGCATGTCACCTCAAAAATTATTCTTTCTTTTTATCACTTACCTACTCGAGGACGAGCAGGAGTTAAGCTTGGGGATGTTGATACGTTGCTAATGTATCTATAATTTTTGATGTTCCATTCTTGTTTTATATCTACTTTCTTATGTTTTGTCCACACTTTGGAGTATTTTTATACACTTTCTTGGACTAACCTATTAACAAGATGCCACAGTGCCAGTTGCCTGTTTTCTGCTGTTTTTGGTTCCAGGAAAGTCAGAAAATGAATATTCTCGGAATTGGACGGGACAAAAGCCAAAGTCAATATTTCACCGAGGGGGACATGGAGCAAGAAGATGAGACGGAGAGGGGCCATAGGCCGGTCACACCACCTGGCCTCGTGGTCAGGCCTGGCCCATGCGAGTGGGTGGTGTGGCTGCCTAGGGCACCCCCTCGGCCTCCCCTTTCACCTACATATCACCTCCGATACATAAACCCTAAGTACCCGATCAAAATTCCACGAAAGAGTCTGTAGCTGCCTTCATCTCCATCCCTAGATCGGGAGGGATATGAAGCTCTTTTGGGCACCCTGTCGGAGGGGAGAATTCACCCTGGAGGCCTTCTTCATCACCATGCCTGCCTCCGGTGTGATGCGTGAGTAGTTCATCCCTAGACTACGGGTCCATGTAGTAGCTAGATGGTTGGATCTTCTCTTTTGTGCTACCATGTCTAGATCTTGTGCGCTTCGTTCATGATCAATATCATCTATTTGTAATCATACATGTTGTGTTTCTAGGGATCTGATGGATATTGAGATGCTATTTCAGATTGACTATTGATTCTATCATGTCTTTGTTATTTGTGATCTTGCATGCTCTCCGTTGTTAGTAGTTATCTTGGCCGAGTAGATACTAGCAACTCAAAGAGGGAGTATTTATGCTCGATAGTGGGTTCATGCCTCTAGTAATCTGGGGAAGTGACAGAAATCTCTAAGGTACTAGATGTGTTGTTGCTACTAGGGAGAAAACAACAATCCTTTGTTCATAGAACAATCATATTGTTTACTTTACACACAATGCTTAATGCAATTATCTGTTGCTTGCAACTTAATACTGGAGGGGGTTAGGATGATAACCTGAAGGTGATTATTAGACATAGACGCAGTTGGATTATGGTCTATGTATAAGGTTGTAATGCCCAATCAAATCTCATAGAAGTCAAGATGATTAGTATATGCATGTATGCTTTCTCGATGTTTGTTAGTTGCAAACATTGTAATTTGTTCACCCAACATGTCATCTATCTTAAGGAGAATCACCACTAGTGAACTACGGATCCCAGTCCTTTCTTTTACCATCAATCTACAACTATTTATTGTTTTCTGTTTACTTTCTGCAAGCAATTACTATCTTCCACACAATACGTTTAATCCTTTGATTTTAGCAAAACCGGTGAGATTGACAACCTCACTGTAAGTTGGGGGCAAAGTTCTGTGGTTGTGTTGTGCAGGATTCCAAGTTGGAAACAACACCTTGGAGGTGTTTCCTTGCTCCTACTGGTTTGATAACCTTGGTTTCATAACTGAGGGAAAACTTGCTGTTGTGCTCATCATACCTTCCTCTTGGGGTTCCCCAACAAGCTCGATATATTTTGAGCCATCATATATTCATGTGGAATAGTTGGCATTAATGTTGGAAACTTTTGAGAATCATCTTTGGGTCATGTTGAAGAATTTGTTCTGGATGTTAGAAGTGACCTTCTCCAATTCATGTGCAATAGTTTAAAGATGTTGATGTGGATTCGAGTAGAGTTACCTTTGTTCTTTTACGGACACAGTTGTAGTTAATTGCAAGTAATTCATTTATTTGCAGTTGTCCTTCGACAAGTTGCTAATACATGGAACTAGAAATCTAGCTCATTATGTTTGATCTTGACACTATAATCCACATCTTGAGAATCTAGTGACTTTAACTTACTGGTATATGTTGCACACTTTATATTCGAACATGATGAGTCTAAAGTATCATCCCATCTAACCAAAGTTGAATCTCAAGAAGCAATGTTTGGTTGGTGTTCTTCAAGGTTTTGACATAGGTTTCTTTGAAACTATGGCAAGGTTGATGTAGTGATTGACACAATTAGCCGGAAGACCTACTACCACACTCTCTTGAATTAGCAATAACAACCACTCTTCATGACGCTTCTTCTATGATTTATTACAGGAGTTGCGCTTATGGTTTCCGTTTTATCCAAAGTCTGGCCTTTACTTGATGTCTAGTATCTCGAACATCAAGGAGAACATTTAAAGTAGAGTTGCTAAATATCTCTCGGTCGACCTCTAGATCTTCGATGTTGGCAAACGTCTTGTTATTCCAATTACTTAAAGTCTAAGAATGAAGTTTCTTTTGCCCGTGTTACCAGGAATCTTCTTTACCTATTCATACTGGTGGTTCAAAGTGATATCATAGTCTTTGGAAAATATTTTGATAGTCCTTGATGAATAAAGAATTCCTTCCGGTCTCTTCAACCATGTTCGAAGAGCGATGACGATTTTGGTAATCAATCATTTCTCTTACCACATGTTCCTCGTGTGACTCCTATGAGTCATCTCCACCAAAACAATTCTTTCATCTTAGCCTTCTGTTGAATGAAAGAGCGGCCTTCTATGTCAAAAGTAGTTCAACAACTTGGTTTAGTTGATCTATAGCTCTATATCCATGAAATATCTACTGAATTTATTTAGTAGAGGTTCATCTCTCGAAGACTGGTCATGTTCCATCTATCGGAAATTCTTATTCCTCAGAAGTCCAAATTTTTTGCAAATTCCATGGTATCAATCCTTATGAGGACCAGCTATCTGATAACTTGAAACCTTCTTTTTTCCTCCTTTACCTCGACATTTTTCATGTCCTTCATCTCAAGAGTTGTTTCGAACACTCCATTCATGTGTTGAACATGAGATAGTCGGTGTGTTGTCTTCTGTATTCCCTCTTATCCTTAGTGTAACCATGTTTCCTTGTCTCTTCCTACCTTAGGAATCTCAGGTCAAGATTCTCGTAAGTGGGATAGATCTATAACACCCCTAGTTTTATTAGTTATCTAATTAGGGTTTGTTGTGTGCATAATCATGATCATCGTTCTTTTGTTGAGAAAAACAATGCAAACAAGAATTGTAACAAAACCCTAAACCCTAGTTTACCCTCTCTCTTATAAGTCAATTCAAAATGGTTTTGAATTTTGAAAACTACAAAAAGTGTGGATCCCAAATAGTAGAGAGGGCCCCTAAGTATTTTAAAATTATTTATAAATCTCTCCGACATTTTTGGAATATTAAAAACTAAGTTGAGTTTGAAAATACAAAGGGAAAAGTGTGGAAAGGAAAAAAGGAAAGGTTTCATGAGAGAAAAAATAAGTAGAGAGAAAAGCAAGCAGCATCCCACTCCCTTCCCCCTTCCTGCTAGCTTTCTAGCAACCCATCTAATCCATGTGTGGCCCACTTCTAGCCTGCACCCCTTCGGCCCCTCTTTTCGTGTCATCTTTCGCAGCGAGAAGCAGCTCGGTGGCTAGTGCTCCACCGTCCACCGTTGTTTGCGCCATGATTCACGTCACCGCTTTGGAGGAGAAGATAAGGCTGCCCTGATATATGATCTGCTTCCCATGTTCCTCTCTCTCTCTTTCTCTCTCGAGCTCCCGAACCCAACCCGAAACACTAGCTTCATTAGAGATCATCAATCGCCGCCACTACGAGTCACCCTGAGACTGGTCGAGCATGCTGCCATGGTCTCCATGCAATCCTCGTCATCCTTGCTCATGGAATTAGGCTAGCGCGCCTTAATCGAGCCCTCTGTCTTTGTCTTCCCCGATGCCAGCTGCCACCATTATCGTTGATTATGACCTCCCCCGGACTCCCTATGCCCTACATCGTGCTCCTGTTGATCTGATGGTCCTCTAGCACCACTCCCTTGTCTCCCTCCATCTCTATAGCTCGCTCTCACCATGATCCCACAAGCGTCACCTCTAGTCGCTGTCGTGGTTCTTGCTCCGGTGACCAAACCTGGGCGGCGCCGCCACTAAACTACTATGCGCACTCACCCGCATTTAATGCTTGCAACCCTGCTTCCCCACTATCGCCCTACTGTCATCTCGTCATAGTCCAACGTGGTCTCCTTCTCGTCGAGGTGGCACTTACTTGTCAGTCACTATGCTTTCATGTGGCCATGGCATGGGCATGGATCAGCCTTTGCAAGTGTGGCCACCTACGTGTCAATCGGGCCTAGCTGTCAGCCACTAAGGCTAGGAAGATCCTGATTAAAAAACACTTAGTCCTTGTGCTGGAGTCATAATGACGACAACCTAACATCATAAATGCTTTAATCTTTTTCAGAAATTGAGTATATACTAGAAAATTCATATCTTTTTATCTGCATTTCAAAAACTGTGCATAATAGTATCAAAATCATACATTGTTAAGCAACTTCAGTTAACAAGTTCATTAGAAGAACAAAATGACCCCCACAGGTGCATATAGGGTTTCTCTAGAAATGTCATTTTAGGGTATTCTGACCCTGCTTAAATTGTTAATCATGCCCTAGGGTTAACTTTAGCACCTTTTAATCTTGTCATATCATCATACTTTCTTAACCAATGCATTTATGCCATGTGTTGATTGTTTCTCTTTCTTTCCAATGTTTTGGTTCTTCCTGGTAGAATTCGAGAATGAGTCAGAGATCAAAGTCAGAGATCAACACCATTGAAGATCGAAGATAAATACTTGACCAATTGTGATCAAGTCAAGTACAAGGCTTCCGAAGACCTGTTTGTTGGTTATCAACGGTTAAATGCAAGCATAGCCCCACCATGTGATACAATCCTATGATTTCAAATTATTTCAATTCTTGTCATGATGCATATGATTCTACTATGGTCTTTTATCGATAGATAGAGTGTCCTATGTGTTCCATTACTCCCTTTTGAAGCCTATATTACCTGATCCACTACTCCTAGTATAAGTAGGTTTGGCACGTATGCACTGCTAGAGCTTTTATCAATGTCCTGCTTAGCCATACTTAGCTATTGAGGCTGGTTCAGATAGTTGTATCAAAGATGTATATGAATCTAGTATGATAGGAGAACGAGATATGTTGATGAGATGAGATCAGTGGTGAAGGTTAGACATGATAAGGCTTATATGGGAGGCCACGATGAGATGTGGTTTTCTTAGTCCTATACTTTCCACCCAAGGACCCGAGTTCTTGCCTTCAGAATCAAGATGAGTGTGCAACCACACAGGGCGTGGAATCCCCCCTTGACTCACTAACTTTCCTAGTTTGGATCCATGAGTCTGTAGTTTGAGATTTTGATTTGGTATCCATGTTGGAATATGTTTTGGAGATTGTGCATCACACAGGGCGTGTCCTGGGTGAAGGGTTCTTCGGGGCTTGCAACTAATGATCCTTGGAACATAGGATTGGGACCAAGCTGGGAGTGCGACCGACTATAGCAGACAGGTGGCCCTTTCTGGTGACTCGTGGATCTAGGCGAAAGTAAGGAAAAGGTCATGTTCAATCACCCTCTACCGGTGCATAAGGGAAGTACATTTACCTGGGGGCACTAAGAGAGGGTTGTTCATGTGAGTAAAGTTGTACACCCCTACTGTGTTAAATCTTTTCGAAAAGTTGTGTCCACGGTTATGGACGACTTAGGAATGAACATGGAGATCATATAGAACTTTAACCTAATTGTAAAGCTTTGCAAATCAACGTGTCCTTAAGGATGCTTCATTAGGGTATGAGGGATGATCCTAGTTGAGAGGTGATGATGGTGAGTTGGTGGATATCAAAATATGATGATCATTATAGTTAGAGTTTTCATCATCTTATCCCCTTTTAAAATGAGTTGTTTAGATGAGCATATACTCCCTCTTGTTTTACAAACAAAGATAGATTTATGCGAAATAACTCCAATATCCATAAGTCTTATGGAGTACACCTTGTACTCACCCTTGCTTTGTTTATATTTTTGTAGCAGAATAAGTGTTCCCCTGAAGATGAGTTTGGTACGACGTCGACACCGACAAGTAGCTTGGGGTTCCCCTCTTGCAGAGTACACCTTGTACTCACCCTTACTTCATTGATTTTTCATCTCACTCTTCCTCTTACCTCATGAATTCTATACTTTCCCTCTGAGAATCGTAAAATATTGGGCCTACCCATGGCTTACCCCACAAAAATTTGGAGCGTAAACAACTGCCAGCAAAATAAAAGTAAAAATCTTAGTGAAAGCGAAGTAATTGTAACATATGAGTTTCACCTTAAGGAAATGGGTAGAAGACTTCCCTTGTTTTCAGATTTTTGGGGATTATAAGTTCTCGCTCATTTATTGTCTTAATTCCCATGCGCGGTGATGGTTGATTCCTCTTGTTTTAATCTCCCATAGTGTATGTTGTTTCCTCTCCCAACTTGTCCCCTCTTTTCTCTCTCTCCTACCATGAATGTTACTCCCTCCATTAGTAGTTTTGGAGATATACGGAATTAGTAGGCTAATTTTTTTGTTAACTATCCTAATTAACTCTCATGCATGGCTTATTTCACTACAAAAATATCCCCCATACCTGGCGGATTTTGGGGCGGCATATGTGAAAAGAACCAGCAAAAGTTGGTTACACGACGAATGGGCTTTCACGACACCATTTTGTCACGGTGTCCACTTAAGACGCCGTGGCAGACATGGTACCGGCGGATTTGGGTGCCATGGTAGGTGGCATGCAAGAACAGCGCTATTCCATGCCATGCTTGGGCAACGGTGGCATTACTACTTGCGCCAGCAATTAAAGCGTCGAGTGAATTTGTCACAACGCTGAAGAGTGGTCAAATATATCCAGCTGATGGGTTAAGGTTATCTCGTTGACTAGCATGGCCCACCATAAAGCATGGACTTTATATCTCGTGCTCCCCTCCCAAATCCCTCTCCACGGATATGCATTGTGGTATTGCGGCGGACACTATAGCGGTGACCGGCGGCGACATTGCAATGGAGCCTCTGACGGGTGGTTGTTACGTAAGTTAATTATATATTGATTCTAGTCTTGATCCAATTTACCGGTTTTATTTTTTGGATATCATCTTAGGTCTCATTAACACATTTTGGGTCTTTCCCCTAGGACGATGTGGTGCCGCGTTGGATCTTTGATCCATCCTGGAACGGTGTCCATATGAGATATCGCTATAAGAAAATATGTTTATGTGACAGGTACCCGTGCAGACTCGTCGTTTGCATGGCAAGCACACCGGCCGTAGGTTCCTCGGCTACCACTTCAAAACGCCGAAGTGCCCATACTTGTTATGAATGGATCGACCACACTCAAATAAACTATGGTGTGTGTTGGTCAAAATGTCAAAGGAACCCAGGGACTGAGATCTGAGGGATAGCTCCGAGGAGGAGGAGTTCGAGAAGGAATCGAGGGAGCTAGCCAAAGAAGAAATTGGGCCTTCACTAAGGAAGATGCATGATATTTGTCTGAATCTTTCTAGATCCCTAGAGTCTGCTAGGATTGCACTAGATGGCCTATCTCTGGGTATTATTGATGATTAAGGATGTTATTATGTTGTCAAAACCATGTTTATTTATTCTACTGGAAGACAAATTGGTCGCACCTATGGGCTTATTGTGCACATGCGGCCCACTTGTTGAAGAGCCCATAAATCAAACTGTAACCAACTAAGACTCACTACTCCTCCTTATGTAATAAGCAACCCTTGCTCCTCCTTTTAACTACAACACCGCCGCTGCACTCCCCCATTCCCCATATAGGGACTCAAACCCCTAGGTCTCACTAGCTGCATGCCCACTGATCCTACCAATCTCAACCACTACTTCCGCACTTTCCACTTACAATCCGGCGCAGCTGCCCCATCGGCAAACACCTCTTCAGATCCGCGCGTGGACCAAGCTCATCCATGTGTGGTTATCGAGGTGGGCGAAACAGATCATCACGTGGTCATCACACCAGCGGTGGGAAGCAGATCGTCGTGTTGTCGTCGCGCCAGTGGTGGGCGAAGCAGATCCACGTGAGGTCGTCACGCCAGCGGTGGGTGAAGCAGATCCGTGCGAGGTTATCTCGCTAGCACTGGGCGAAGGAGATCCGTGTGTGGTCGTCGCGCCAGCGGTGGGAAAAGTAGATAGGCACGTGGTCAATAGCATTTGTATTTTGTTTAGGAATTCGTAAAATAGCAGAGTAGAGAGGCTCTCAAGAATTTAGTGTTCAGGAAATCTTCTGTTTTCGTTTTTATTTTTGAAGCAATTTGTGTAATATGTGAAAAATATAAAAATAAATATTGTGTTAAAATAAGCACACAATATATATTTCTAATATATATAAATAAACTAAAATTATCGAATCGTATTGGGATTAAAAACATAAATCAGTTAATGTTAATGTAATTAACTTTCAGTGATGCTGGAAGGTGTAACATGTCAAATAATGCGCGGTTACACGGCACTATAGTTCCGTCGTCTTTAGTAATGTAATAAGGTGCATCCTCTCTCGCGCCGCGAAAGTGCTAGGTCGGCGGATCATATTGTGCTGAGCCAAAAGATCCGTCGCCGTTGCAGAATCCCTGATCCCTGTCGGCATTTTTCGCCGTGCTAACACGAGCGCGATGACTAAGGCTATGCCTCAGAGTATATAAGCTCCAGCACCCGAGCTCCGTATTGTAGTGTTTCCTCCTAAAAAAACGTCCCAGCCTAGTACCACAATTCTCTACGTGTGCATGCACCCCAATTAACTCTCATGCATGTACACATTTCTTCTCTCCTTTTTCTAGCCAATGAGAAACCACATAGGTCCCAACATTTTGCTAATTTAACCCAATAATCCGGTATGGAGGGAGTAAACTATTGGTGCATGCATTAAATAATGTGCGTGATAGAGATTGCCCTCCTTGTTCTTAGCAAATTTCCCTATCGCCTAATAATGCATAATAAAGTAAGTACATAGGTAATTTAGAAAACTAAACCTATAATATCTATAATCATTCATAGCCAACAACTTTCTTAACCATTATACATGGAGATACACCTATTGTCTCCAAAAGGCAACACAAAATTAAATATAAGGACATAAATAGTGACCATACATGTGTTCTCTCTTGACCCGCCAGATCATGTTTTTCTTTCACCCTTGATAGATGACCACCTGGTTCCCTTGAACCTCCACCTCATAATTGTAGACTATCGGAAACTCTATATATTTATGCCTTATAATGGATAATAAAAAATAAATTCCTCTACATTGATCAAGGATCCATTTATCTCTTTCGGCCTCCCAAATTTGTTTATTGTGAGGTTACCCATAGGGTTCTATAGTGCATCACTTATATACTACTCTTCTTATGGTTGTACATCATGTGCATACATATCTGGACTTTCTAGGATTCTCAAGAATGCCAATGGATAGTTACCAACTTCCAAAAGCACCATGTTTCTACCATCCAATGCGAAGACAACATCCTCCAAAGTTTACGCTCTAATGTCGGTACTTTCTCGGTGATATATCTTGGGTTGCCCCTAACCATCAAAAAACTCAATCACAATAACTTCCAACATCTTGAGGATAATATTTCGAGCAAGTTAAATGGTCATAATAGGATGAAGAACATCGAGACCATGGAACACAGAGTATATGTTAGGTCGCTTTTAACTGTGGTCGACATCTACCACCTCACACTACTCGTGATAGCTCTTTGGGAAAATATAAATTCGAGAGAGTCTTTCCTTAGGAATGGACCATCAAGGTTTTATAGGGGAATGAAAAGTTAACTAGGAAGTTGTTTATAGGCCAACCAAGCTCATTGGACTTGGTATCCTTCATCTTGAGACGTGCCTAGAGTATAGAGTAGCGATGGCGATGGATAGAGTGGACTGCGCCTAGTGGCTAGAAACTAGGTCAGGTTGGGAAACCCATGTGATGATACTGACATGGAGTTATCCTATGCTGCCACAACAATTGATGTTGGAAATGGATAAAAGCCTAGATTCTAGAACGCGGCCTGGTTTGGGAGAAAAAGACCTAAGGATGTTTCTCCCCTCTTTTTTAAATCTCCAAGAGTAAAAAAACTTCAAGTTTTTTAGCAAGCTTTGAACCAAAACACTTGGATTAGCAACATTTTGTTTAATTATGGCCTCTCAGTTTTACCATTTTTGGTAGCTCTCTTACCTTTGGGATTTGATTCAGTCAATAAACTTAGTGCCACAAATAGAGGACATGATTACTTGGAACCTGACCGCCAAGGCTTCTTACTCCTATGCCTCTATGTATAGAGCTCAATATTTGGTGCTTCTTTGAAACTCGCATCCCATGGTATGGAAGACTTAGGCACCGTCCATATGCAAGATTTTTGCATGAATCATTATCTAGAAATGGATCTGCACTTTGAACCATCTCATGCATTACGGTATTCAAACTAATGGGGCTTTCCCTATTTGCTCTTTGCCGCCTGAGACGGTGGCTTATCAGAATTAATTGGGAACATGGTTGCAAATTGGTTTCCATCCCTCAACCTTCAGGTCAGGTACATGGCATGGTTTTAGTAACGTCAAATATTGGTGGACAAACGCCACTCTTTCCACAAGTCCTCATAAAAAGTCCATGGTGCCCATCGTAGTTCTTGTCTTGTGTGAGAACTAGAATGCGCGCAATGCTTGGGTTTTTTCGACCATTATGTTGCTAGATGCCTTCCCCGTCATTAAAATGGCCGTGCTTACTTTTTAAAATTTTAACTTATTTAATGAAAATGCATATTTTCCTGTTTCAAATGAAAGAAAAAGATCATCATATACAAGCATGTTATCCCATGAGTATAGTCTTTTGTTAGAATATTTTTTGTATATCATCCACAATATTGTTGCACTTTCATGTCTGTGTTTGGACTACCACACAAAGTTGTATTATGGAGATGGTTGGTTGGTATAGAAAATTAGGAGTACGACATGGTTTTTCACAGTGTTCAAGTAATCCATTTGTACTCTTGAGATGCAATATAAAATCTCTAAGATCAATAATGAATATCAAACATTGTTTGACTTTCTCATATTCATATCCAGATGTATTTTTCGGTGAAATTGAAATACCACAAAATACTAAATAGGGGTGTAGCTAGGAATAAAAGAGTAAGATCCAAGAACATATTACGTATGATTTAGAAAATGTAGTGGAAGCGTGTAGGATATGAGCTATCGATTAGATTGTGTGATTTTCAAATAATTTTATAAATAAATCTTCTTGAAATTTATCCAACAATTTCTAAGCTTCTTTGTTAACATTCTTGTGTTGTTGTTATGAAGCGATTTTATCTTGTAATGAAGGAAGTAACAATGCATGATATAATATTGTGACAAATAATGAAGGACATGTACTAAGTCAATATGTGCGCCCCTACTATATATATAATGTTAATTTTTATTCATTACTACAGTGCATTAATACTAAAACAATACATAGTTTAACAAAATAAGACATGAAACAAGCACTATATTAAATCATATAGAAGGTAAAATACACAGTTTCTTATAGAAGCAAATTAAATTATTGACTCTCCAACAACAAACTTTTGCCATAATTTCTTGAGCATATTATACATCTTTGGTGGAACAACCTTCAAGTTTTTTAGCAAGCTTTGAACCACAACACTTGGATTGGCAACATTTAGTGTAATTATGGCCTCTTAATTTTACAATTTTCGGTAGCTCTTTTGCCTTTGGAATTTGATTCAGATAATAAACTTAGTGCCAGAAACAGAGGACATGGTCACTTGGAACCTGACCGCCAAGGCTTCTTACTCCTCAGCCTCTAAATATAGAGTTCAATATTTGGTGCTTCTTTGAAACTCTCATCCCATGGTATGGAAGACTTAGGCACCGTCCATATGCAAGATTTTTGCATGAATCATCATCCAGAAATTGATCTGCACTTTGAACTATCTCATGCATTGTGATTGTCAAACTATGCGGCTTGCCCTACTTGCTCTTTGTCTCCTAAGACGATGGCTCATCTTCTCTTCAATGTCTTTTTTTATCATTTGGAACATGGTTGCCAATTGGTTTGCATCCCTCAACCTTCAGTCGGGTGCATGGCATGGTTTCAATAATGTCAAATGGTGGACAAACTCCACTCTTTCCACAAGAACTCATAAAAAGTCCATGGTGTCCATCGTAGTACTTGTCTTGTGTGAGAACTAGAATGCGCGCAATGCTAGGGTTTTTCCGACCATTATGTTGCTAGATGTCTTCTCCGTCATTAAAATGGCCATGCTTTTTGATTAAAATTTTAACTTATTTAATGAAAATGCATATTTTCCCGTTTCAAATGAAAGAAAAAGATCGACATATACAAGCATGTTATCTCATGAGTATAGTCTTTTGCCAAAATGTTTTTTGTATATTGTCCACAATATTGTTGCATTTTGTGTTATTCGCACCCCCCCTCGACATTTTCAATGTCGTTACCATTTCTCATTAGATGAGTGACAAATGTCCTAGTTTCTTTTAGCTTAGAGGGTTTCAATTCATCACAAACTGTTGGTTTCATGTGAGTGTTTGGACTACCACACAAACTTATAGTATGGAGATGGTTGGTTGGTATAGAAAATTAGGAGTACGACATGGTTTTTCACAGTATTCAAGTAATCCATTTGTACTCTTGAGATGCAATATAAAATCTCTAAGATTAATACTGAATATTAAACATTGTTTGAATTTCTCATATTCATATCTAGATGTATATTGCTGTGAAATTTAAATACCACAAAACACTAAATAGGGGTGAAGCTTGGAATAAAAGAGTAAGATCCAGGAACATATTATGTATGATTTACAAAATGTAGTGGAAGTCTGTAGGATATGAGCTATTCGATTAGATTGTGGGATTTTCAAATAATTTTTTAAATAAATCTTCTTGAAATTTATCCAACAAATTCTAAGCTTCTTTGTTAACGTTCTTGTGTTGTTGTTATGAAGCGATTGTATCTTGTAACGAAGGAAGTAACAATGTATGATATAATATTGTGACAAATAATGAAGGACATGTACTAAGTCAATATGTGAATTGCTACTATATATAGTGTTAATTTTTATTCATAACTACAGTGCATAGTACTAAAACAATATATAGTTTAACAAAATAAGACATGAAGCAAACACTATAATAAATCATATATAAGGTAAAATACTGAGTTTCTTATAGAAGCAAATTAAATTATTGACTCTCCAACAACAAACTTTTTCCATAATTCCTTGAGCATATTATGCATCTTTGGTGGGACAACCTTTTTGTGCATGTGACACATGCCTTATTATGGTAACATTTGAAACATGTCTCAAACTTATGATCTAATACATCATGTTCATACATTGCCCATGAGAAAGATAAGTCGGTTCTTGTTGGCAAGCATACACAAAGTCACATGTCCCCTCCATTAGAGTTGCATGAGAACCAATCATATGTTGCTCACCCCATATGGTATGTTGACTTGCTTGTTGTATAGGTGACAAGAACTGATCTTGGTCGTTCGTAATATCCGATCTCGTCGGATCCTGCGATTCAAAACTTGGGTCATTGTTGACACCGATGAAAGCGAGCGCTTGCGATGGTCCAGAATTTTTCTCTAATGTCCATGGGTCATCACCATGGAGCCCAACATCGTTGATGCTGTAACGCTGCC
This sequence comes from Avena insularis, assembly GCA_023614405.1. NCBI lineage: Eukaryota > Viridiplantae > Streptophyta > Magnoliopsida > Poales > Poaceae > Avena > Avena insularis. The sequence goes on along the minus strand of CM042692.1, from coordinate 559,127,201 downwards.
TCCCAGCTTTCCCAAACAATTTTATCTTCTCTAGCCTCTTGAAGTACTTTTGTGCATGACTTGAGACTTAGATTGCAGTCTTTGTGGTGACGAAAAACCTAGATATGTTTTTCCAGTCACCACGACCATAGGCACGCAGCCCACGAAGGAACTGCCTGAAACAACACGGTTCAAGATAAAAAAAAATAGGTTAGTTGTTGATTAGAAGATGAAGTGACAAAGTTTTTCATCAAAGCAACTTAGAGCAATTAAAAAAGAACACTTTATATACAGATTGAAAAGTATGCATGTCATAAAAAAGTTGAAACCTATTTCAACTCCACATGCTTAATTTGTTCATTATACGGTAATAAATAGTATATGTCTATATCATAAAACTTTAAGTAAACAAACATTTCTGACATTTATAACCACAACAACAACAAAATGCACCTTGCACATAAACATAACTTAATTTTTGTATGGGTAACTGATAGCTACTACTGCTATTTATCTTATCGATTAGGATCAGAGGCACATTGAATTCATTACGATGTTATTTCACAACAAAATTATACATTACTTCTGTTACTAAGGTCAAACATAATAATTAGAAAAATCATAAAGGAAATAAATACATAAGTAAATAAATGTTCACCCATCAATTTCAAACTTTGAGGGATTAGTGATTATAACAAATGAAAATTGGACAATGTCCATATATACCGTGCAAGCCATCACAAACTAAACCTACCTATCTCAGATAATAGATTCATACTATATGCTTAATTAGTATATATGCTCCTGCAAAATAAGCAACAATTAATACAACATGACAAAGAAGAATATATCAGATGAAGAACCTGTGTTCCTCCGTGGTCCAGTATCTCCCTGGATGTGGGGCAGCAATTGGTTTATTATTGGCAATGCAATTCTGTGACACCTCCATCTTGTTATTCTCTACCATCGGCACCGCCTCCTCCATCTCCATGATCTTGGTATGTTCCAGTTGATAACCGGACATCGAGAAAGTACCATCCATGTTTTTTGCCTCCTCTTGTACCCCAAAGTTGTACTCATTCATAAGGTCATCCATGGTGCAAACGGTGTGTGTACCGCTAGTACCACTCTCCTCCAACTCCCAAAAGTTACCGTTTACAAGGTTGGGAGCAGGGAAAACGGTATGTGTGTTGTCAACAATAACATGGCTCTCATCCCTCCACTGCATCACATGCAGTTCCACAACAAGATCGACGTAAAGATATGTTACCTGTTGCTTGGTCTTTGAAGGGAACAATGCACAAAGAGCATCCATGATGTCTTTATGCTTCTTGTTCCTATCATCATTGTCGTTGTAGATAATTTTATTGTTGTTGAGTGTAGCAATGAGTGATCGTGCCTCCTCTACCTCACAAGTTGTCCACTCCTGGTTGAGTGTTGGATCCATTAGACTATATTTGGATCTATGAGTATTATGAAGCTATGAACTATGGAGAGGGGTTGGATGCTGAGGGTGGAGAGAGTGGGGAGTAGCGTAGTGTACTTATAGCCCCCGTGTTGCATACCTACTTTCACTAATTAGGTCGATACATTAATAGTGTGTCAGTTTGTACAAACAAGATCCAACTATAATTAAACCAATGTTTATGACCCTTTGAACAACACCTGGAACTTTTTAAAGTTGACCTCGGCTTTTTCCATTTAATTGAGAATTATTTTGTTGGTTTGCTGATGCAAATAATTGCCGCATGCCTCCAAATATACACAAAAACTGCTACAGACAACACATGCATGCATATTGATCGGTTTGGAGAGAACACACATGTCATATGCATGCATGCCTTATTTTCGAGTGCAAGACTCAAACCACACAGGTTTCCATCCGGTTTTGGTTGCAAGCAGGGGCGGATCCACGCTTGGTGCTACAGGTGCTGTAGCACCGGCCGAGCAGCTGAACTGCAACCAGCATTTGCTAATTTTCAAGACTAAAATTAAAAAAAGCCTATGTAATTAGCACCACTAAGGAAGCATTAGCACCAGACTCGGGCGCCTTCCAGCTCCGCCCCTGGTTGCAAGTGACCATGTATCAATGTAATTTTGTTGTGTACGTACATGCAAATAATAAATATCGCTTACTGAATAAATATGCTACATATATGATGTGCTACCAGTAAAGATAAGCATATATTTTCTCTTGATATTGACGATCACATTACCCATATGTAGGAGATAAAATTTACATCATATATGGCCGATTTGTTTGGCTTCCAGTCAATGGTATTTCATCCTACATGCCCCCGGCCCATTCAGATCTAAGTTAACCCATGAAATATAGGATGGAAGCATTCGTGATCTTGGGCTCGTTAATTTCACATATCTCTCGAGAAATAATTTCTCCAGATTTTCTATATGATATGCACATTAATTTGGCATATCTTGTCAATTCTGGACAATAAATGAAAAACAAATGGTTGCTTTGAGTGCATGACCGAGCGTCTAGTTATCATATGGGACTACTTTAGTACATACCCATTGATTCATATATGCCAACATGTCGACGATGTTTTTTTTTTCAAACTTCAAGTGAGTCGAGTAACACTATGTTCTATTTACTGATTTTAATCTAGCTTTTTATATGTCGATGTGGACGAGCATCACAAACTATTTGCTGGCAAGGACACATGAGAGAAGCAAAGCACGAGCATTAGCATCTTGTTGACTATTTAGATAGATTGTTAAATTTTAAAATGGTAGGAGATTCAAAATTAAGACCGCCATTGTAAAATTTAGCTTATTACATAACCATCGAAATATGTTATTACAAAGTATGTCATATTGTCGCATGGGTTTCTTTCATACATAGCACGTGGATGCTCTGTATGTATCACACCTCTCACCTATGTGACCTATAGGTATGTTGTCAAGACACGTCTTAGTGGACAAAACAATCTTTTCTCTATGCAAAGCATATCTTTTTTCTTGGTCCAACACATTAAATAGTTTTAATTCTAAATGTTAACTGCCAATTATCACATATCTGTAGTGGCGGTGCATATACAACCAAAGGTCGATAGATCAATTTGATATGCATGAGTTATTGTTTCTTAGTGTGGTCACTCAGAGGCATTAACAAGTGTATCCCTCCATATCTAGCTCAAAATCACAAAATATAAATAAATATACACAATCAATACCATGCAATATTTATTAGATAGGAAAGAAAAAATCATTTCAAAGGTTATTTTTTCGAAGGTAAAATTGACACACTTAAGCCCAAAGGCCTACAATTACTTTTTAGATCTAGGAGCCGAAGAGAGACCCATAAGACCGAGAAAACGTGTCTGGCCCACTAGGCTCAGTATTGAACTGGGTGGCCCAAGGAATACCTATGGTGCAGATGTTTCTCAAAAAAAAAAAAAACCTATGGTGCAGATCGATGCGACGGTCCGACACGGTAGCAGCAGAGCAGGGGGGGGAGCGAGCAGCAATGGCGTCGAGCTCGAGCTTGGATTTGGGAAAGATCGTGCCCCCCGTCGGCTTCCTCCCCCACCGCCGGGCGGCCGGTTGAAGCGCCCCCGTTCTCCGAGGGAGGAGTGCGAGGGGGAGGTGCGGCCTCTCCTTCTCGGTCTCGTCCTCCAATGGTAAGTAACGTAGGTTTACCTTCACCTGTTATCCCTTCGTGTTATTTCCATTGAATTGTTTGAGCGAATGGAGTTAATTTAAATCATAAAAATACGAGGTGTTAGGGGGCGAATCTTGGTACTACTGATCTTACTGTGCCTATTTCTTAGTCCATTTTGGAGGCAAAACTGTTCAGTTGAATCCGGGGGAGGGCAATTCTCTTGAGCTGGAAAACGAAGAGATCAATTTGGAGGGGATGTAAACGGTCTCTAACCATTCATGATTTTTTTTTAGACGGTAGGCTCGAAATAAGCCCGGTTTTGAATTAACGAAGCCAAACCGGTAAGTACAGGGTGCTAATGAAACAGCTTACAGGCCACGAATAAGCAAACACAAAAGGAAAAAAAAGCTTGTCTTCGAGGTCTTCATCCATCGGAACAGGCAGAACATAGGCGAGGGAAACACCGAGAAGCACACCGCCAGAGAAGCCCCTCTTCATCATGACCCGGCTTGTCGTGCTAGCCGCCTCTACCTCTGACGAAGGCCCCAACCTTCTCCCCCTATATCGCAGGGCGCCGAACAGATAGAGTAGCTCCCCCAAGAGCGTGGATGTACACAGGGACGAAATGCCAATGAGCCGAAGCACGAACATCTCTAAACGCGAACCCCCGGACGTCGCCGTCGGCCGACGCACTGACCCCCCAGCAAGATGCAAGCTAAAAGATGGGGCCACCAACCGAAGACACGGCAAAGCCGCCACAAGTAGACCAAGAACCCCGCGCACGACAACTTCCCACGAGCCCAAGACGGTGCCTCCAAGGAAGGAACGACGACATGACGCTGCCGCCAGCCAATCTGAAGATTTAGGGTTTTCACCCGGGCATAGGAGAAGGTGGGAAGGGGAATGCACCTCGACGTCGCCTCCAAGAAGGAAAACGGCATCCAACAACGCAGCTGACACCGTGACCACCACCGTCGGTCAAGGATTTCTCCCGGTCAGATCCCCCACACCGCCACCAAGACAGGCCAGATCCGGCGAACCGAGATACCAGGCCGAAGGGTGGGAACAGCACGGGATGAGGACGCCGTCTTCAGTGCTAACGGGACCGACGGGGCGACCACTAATGTGAACGCGTGCCAATGATCCTGCCAAGGTGTAGGAGCTCATGGACAGCATCCGTGTCATCGGCCTCCAAGTACCAGTGGGCATCTTTCCTTAATACCACATGTATTTGTTTAGCCCATAATGTCTCAGGATAAATTCTGTCAGAGTTGGCTACTAAATCCAATCATCTCCAATGTTCTCTGAGAATGTCAGTGTGATGTTTGGTTGAGATTCACAGATAGGAAATACGCTTTTATATTCAACTAGCACAAATGCCCGTGCGTTGCACCGGGATGAAAAACTCTTTGCGGGATGTATACGTGAGATCCTAGCCGTTCTCACCGCTGAGTTCATGTGGATGGCATTTTTCTGTGTTGCACACATTTTCTCCATCGTTTTGTTTCACTACCACATCGTGCGGATGAACAGAACGTGTCGATGTGGTCTTGTCGTCCTCCACGCCACTTGATGCCAACAAGATCGAGTTAGAATTGTTTACAACTTAGAGTTATTCATGTGTCACTCTCCTTGTCTCGGTAGTTGGCGCCCCTGCTTCTTGTTGGGTTGTCATGGACCTAGCTAGTCTAGATGTACTCGACTTTCACTCATTGACTAATCAGCCCCATGGCACACCCTTGAGGCGATCCGCACCTCGAGAAGATCCGTGATGGATGTTGTGTTTCTGCCCAGCCTTCGAGGTTCTCCCCTCGCTGCCACTAATCGGCAGGAGATCTTCTAGTGAGGTTAATCGGAAGGAGGGAAGCTAGGGTGGTCGACATGGTCACAAATTGAAGTGAGGGAGGATGGATATTGGGGAAGAATAGGTGGCACTATCTGTTTGTCAAGAGGAGTCTGATCGGTCGGGGTGAGGTGAAGAAAAGAACCCAAACGTTTCGGTGGCATTGGTGTGTAACATGGATTTTTGTAGGAGGGTAAAATCGTAAAAAAAGTCTGCTCCCAGAAATGTTCACCTTTGTATGCAAAAGTGCACATGTGTTTGAGAAGGTTTCAATTTAATGAAACATGTGAGAGTAATATTTTTTCTATCATTGTTTCAAAAGTATGTATTTTCTTCACCCATTTTTTAATTCTCTTTGCTACCATCTACTGCCGGAAACGTTCATCTTTTTATGCAAAAGTGCGCATGTGTTTGAGCGGGTTTAAATTTAATGAAACATGTGAGAGTAATATTTTTTTCTATCATTGTTTTGGAAGTGTATATTATCTTCACTCAATTTTTAATTCTCTTTATGTATTTTCTCCACTCAATTTTTAATTCTCTTTGCTACCATCCGTGCTCACACGAGACCTGCCACGCATATGTGTATTTAGCTATGGGTCCCACTATTTAATTAAGCCGTGGTACCTATTATTTATTAAAGTCACCTTTTCTTATCCTCCACCGTCTCCTCCCATCCCGTACATGTTTTCTCTTTTCCGTTTCTCTCAAGCTCCATTGGCACTCCTCTAGAGCTTCAAATCCTTCCATCTCAGTCCAGTTGTTGTAAAATTGAAATTTATGTTTTTCTTCCCCTCCTAATCACAAGCTCATTCTCTATTTTTGGTGGCGCATAGGTGCATCTCAGGGCTTGCCATGTCCGAGCCAGGAGGCGATGACTTCATGCAGGACAGCCAAAAATCTAGCTATAATCTGGGGAGCGTCTTCAGCTGGCTCGGGTCTATCCCATCGACCTCCCTGCCGCTCACCTTCCGCTCAAGCTCCCATCACTACTTTGGCGAGCGCACCACCTGCATGGGAGCTCTCTTGGCCCTCGCTTCCCCTCCCGTGAGCCACACGCGCCTGCCTACCTCGTCGGCCCGCACACCTCAGCCGTGTGATAGAGGAGTCGTACGATGTAAGAAAGAGCCCATGCGCCGCGCGATAGAGGAGCCTTACGATGTAAGAAAGCGCCCACGCGTTGGTTGAAGGCGTAAACCGTACGGACGAAGAGAGAAGCGTTAGCCCCTTTATTATTAGGTATAGATTTAGATTGTTTACATGCATGTTTCATATACATCATTAAAGAGTTCTATCCATTTCTTTCCCACAAGAACCTGCAATATTATGTCTAGAACTAGAGCCATTGCATGTGTGTTCTTTTCACAAACCACATATGGATCCACCAGTGTCATTGCATGTGTGTTCTTTTCATTAACCATAGCTAGAGCCATTGCATGTCTATTCTTTTCACAAACCACATATGGATCCACCAGAGTCATTGCATATCTATTCTTTTCATAAACCACATATGGATCCACCGGAGTTTATTGCATGTCTATTTTTTCATAAACCACAAGAGCATGTGTGTTCTTTTCACAAACCACATATGGATCCACCAGAGTCATTGGATGTGTGTTCTTTTCATAGACCACATATGGATCCACCAGTGTCATTGCATGTGCGTTCTTTTCATAAACCACATATGGATCCATCAGTGTCATTGCATGTGTGTTCTTTTCACAAACCACATACGGATCCGCTAGTGTCATTGCATGTGTGTTCTTTTCATTAACCACAGCTAGAGTCATTGCATGTCTGTTCTTTTCACAAACCACATATGGATCCACCAGAGTCATTGCATGTCTGTTCTTTTCATAAACCATATATGGATCCACCAGAGTTCATTGCATGTCTGTTCTTTTCATAAACCACATGAGCATGTGTGTTCTTTTCACAAACCACATATGGATCCACCAGTGTCATTGAATGTGTGTTGTTTTCCTAAAACACATATGGATCCACCAGAGTCATTGCATGTGTGTTCTTTTCATGAACTACAACTAGAGTCAGTGAATGTGTGGTCTTTTTACAAACCACATATGGATCCACCAGAGTCATTGCATGTGTGTTCTTTTTATAGACCATATATGGATCCACCAGTGTCATTGCATGTGTGTTCTTTTCACAAACCACATGGATCCACCAGTGTCATTGCATGTGTGTTCTTTTCATAAACCACATATGGATCCACCAGAGTCATTACATGTCTGTTATTTTCATAAACCACATGGATCCACCAGTGTCATTGCATGTATGTTCTTTTAATAAGCCACAGCTAGAGTCATTGGATGTGTGTTCTTTTCATAAACCATAAATAGAGTCATTACATGTGTGTTATTTTCACAAACCACATATGGATCCACCAGTGTCATTGCATGTGTGTTCTTTTCACTAACCATAGCTAGAGTCATTGCATGTCTGTTCTTTTCACAAACCACATATGGATCCACCAGAGTCATTGCATGTCTGTTCTTTTCATAAACCACATATGGATCCACCAGAGTTCATTGCATGTCTGTTCTTTTCATAAACCACATGAGCATGTGTGTTCTTTTCACAAACCACATATGGATCCACCAGTGTCATTGAATGTGTGTTGTTTTCCTAAAACACATATGGATCCACCAGAGTCATTGCATGTGTGTTCTTTTCATTAACTACAACTAGAGTCAGTGAATGTGTGGTCTTTTTACAAACCACATATGGATCCACCAGAGTTATTGCATGTGTGTTCTTTTTATAGACCACATATGGATCCACTAGTGTCATTGCATGTGTGTTCTTTTCACAAACCACATATGGATCCACCAGTATCATTGCATGTGTGTTCTTTTCATAAACCACATATGGATCCACCAGAGTCATTGCATGTCTATGATTTTCATAAACCACATGGATCCACCAGTGTCATTGCATGTATGTTCTTTTAATAAGCCACAGCTAGAGTCATTGGATGTGTGTTCTTTTCATAAACCATAACTAGAGTCATTGCATGTGTGTTATTTTCACAAACCACATATGGATCCACCAGTGTCATTGCATGTGTGTTCTTTTCACTAACCATAGCTAGAGTCATTGCATGTCTGTTCTTTTCACAAACCACATATGGATCCACTAGAGTCATTGCATGTCTGTTCTTTTCATAAACCACATATGGATCAACCGGAGTTTATTGCATGTCTATTTTTTTAATAAACCACATGAGCATGTGTGTTCTTTTCACAAACCACATATAGATCCACCAGAGTCATTGCATGTGTGTTCTTTTCATAGACCACATATGGATCCACCAGTGTCATTGCATGTGTGTTTTTTTCACAAACCACATATGGATCCGCCAGTGTCATTGCATGTGTGTTCTTTTCATTAACCACAGCTACAGTCATTGCATGTCTGTTCTTTTCACAAACCACATATGGATCTACCAGAGTCATTGCATGTCTGTTTTTTTCATAAACCACATGAGCATGTGTGTTCTTTTCACAAAACACATATGGATCCACCAGTGTCATTGAATGTGTGTTCTTTTCCTAAAACACATATGGATCCACCAGAGTCATTGCATGTGTGTTCTTTTCATGAACTACAACTAGAGTTAGTGAATGTGTGTTCTTTTCACAAACCACATATGGATCCACGAGAGTCATTGCATGTGTGTTCTTTTTATAGACCACATATGGATCCACCAGTGTCATTGCATGTGTGTTCTTTTCACAAACCACATATGGATCCACCAGTTTCATTGCATGTGTGTTCTTTTTACAAACCACATATGGATCCACCAGTGTCATTGCATGTATGTTCTTTTCATGACCACATATGGATCCACCAGAGTCATTGCATGGCTGTTCTTTTCATAAACCACATGGATCCACTAGTGTCATTGCATGTATGTTCTTTTAATAAGCCACAACTAGAGTCATTGGATGTGTGTTCTTTTCATAAACCACAACTAGAGTCATTGCATGCGTGTTCTATTCACAGACCACATATGGATCCACTAGTGTCATTACATGTGTGTTCTTTTTATTAACAACAACTAAAGTCATTGCATGTCTGTTCTTTTCATAAACCACATATGGATCCATCAGAGTCATTGAATGTCTGTTCTTTTCATAAACCACATATGGATCCACTAGAGTTTATTGCATGTCTGTTATTTTCATAAACCATATGAGCATGTGTGTTCTTTTCACAAACCACATATGGGTCCACCAGTGTTATTGAATGTGTGTTCATTTCCTAAAACACATATGGATCCACCAGAGTCATTCCATGTGTGTTCTTTTCATGAACCACATGGATCCACAAGAGTCATTTGCATGTGTGTTCTTTTTATAAGCCGCATGGATCCACTAGAGTCATTTGCATGTGTGTTCTTTTCATAAACCACATGGATCCTAACCTTAGGAGAGCCCTAACCTTATCCCCCAATGGTGGCCGTTAGACCGAGTCTTCTAGAAGGAACGCCCTAACACAGTTGTTCTGCATTACGATTGTTACATACCGTTTGATCGGGGCGCTTGGACGATTGGGATGGTTCTTCGTAAGAGCGATCCGCGAGTAGGCTCTTCTATGACATGTTTGACCACGCTTATTGTCCGCTTGCTCTGGACAAAATAGCAACACCGCGCGCTCCCCTTTTGCGAGTGTCACGAGTTCCGTGGGCCATATGCCAGTGTCATGTCCCCTTTACTTCTCTTCCTCCCCATACTTCTCTTCCTTCCCCTCGAAGCCACTTTCCCACTTCTCTCCCATCCTGCCATAGCCGCAAGCCGATGGCGCCTCCAACCCAGTCCCCCACCCCCTCTCGCCATGGGTTCAAGGGGAGACGATGAGAAAATGTGTCGTGACGACAGGGATGGTGATTTCGATGTGAGTCGTCTCATCTCTATCATATGTGGCCAATTATCTATTTTGAGCTAGATCTACTCTGTTTACTCATGCACGTATGATGTATTAGGCTAACCAGACGTTGTACGACTCCGACTCTCATGGTTTAGCAGAGGAAGACAGTCCTCCACTATGTAAACATGGATATGTGCCCGCTAAATTTGTAGCATTCGAAGGACGAAATGCAGGCGGGAGGTTTTTACGTTGTCAAGGACATTGTGCAATGATGCAAGGAAGAAGTTGCGGTGTTGTCAAATGGGTAGATCCAGAGTGGCCCAAATCAATGCACAAAACGCTGGACAAACTATGGGATATGACTGTTGAGTTGAAAGAATCCATAGTCAGCTCACTTCTTGACAGTGCTAAGATGAAGCTATTTGGCCAAGTTGACACAACCAAGCTTAACCGAGATCTCAGGAGGTTGCAAGACAAGGTTAGCAAAGTCGAGAAGGAGAGGGACGTGGCGTTGGCCCTAAAGGCTAAAGCAGAGCAAGAACTGACTTAAGCAAGGAATGAACTTCACCAGGCCAAAGTCCTGCAGTTCACAACTACGAGTATTTGACAAGTGCATGAGGATAAATGTAGAGAAACAATTGAAGCTGTGCAAGGAAGATGCTAAAAGCAAGGAGCAGACGATTCGATCCTTGCTCTCGTGGGAAGATGCGCATCAGGCTAAGATTAGGAAGATCAAGGAGATGTGTGATAATTAGTTATATTTAGCTTGAGCTCCATACTTTTTTAAGTTGTAATAGTAGTACTTGTTGACCTAGCGGTCTGAACTACTGGTCTTGGAGTCCTGGGAGAAAAAAATGGTCACCCGTTAATCTGTCTTAACCCTGCATTACTTCCTTTTGTCTAATCATGGTGGTATTCTGACATTGGTGGTTTGTTTAAACGTAATCTACATGGATTGTGCCGCATGCAAATGGCACAACCATAATTTATAAAGTGGAAGCACGTACACCCTGTTACTAGAGATCCGGGAGCTTCGCCAGATGCAGGGGATGCAGGAGCAGGGAGGCGGTGAGATAGACGGGCTCAAGATTAGGCCAGAAAGTGGTACCGATTTCCTCATCATCTAGGAATTATCGGTTGCCATTGCTGTTTATGTTGTCATGTCGTTGTGCAGCAGCTGAAACAAGTTGTTGTTTCATGGAGTGTAGCAGCTTAAATAATTTATTTATGTGCCACTTACATTCCATCGAATTTGGAGACCTCCTTCCCCTCAGCAATCGTGGAACCGGTGCTGCGTGTTTTTAGATAGTAGTGGCACAATCACAATTTTGGATTCAACTACTGACTCGGATGTTTCCAAACCCTAAGTCCCGGTACATTTTACTCCGAGAACATGGGTAGATTGTTTCGCCCGACAAGTTCCACGCACATAGCTCCGGAATTTAACCGAATTACATATATAGGTTCAAGTTCAACACATTATTATGCATCTTCATTGCCAGCAGCCTTCTTCCCCCGCCTGGGTGCCAAGCCTTCACGTCCACTGGCTTCTTCATTTCCTGCCTTCTTCCTCTTCCTCGGTGCCAATTTTCTTAGCTTCACGTACTCTACATCGCCGGCACAATCAGCACTAGAATCGTGTCCAGCATCATCTTTCCACTCGTTTTTATTTTCTTCCGGTAGCAAAATGACTGACCCGGCAGTCATGTTTCTAACCTTGCGGCGCTTCCTATCAAAGAAACAGGACTGTTGCATAACTTCCTAATATATACGGAGTAAATAAAACAAAAATTACAATTCATCCCAAACATGCGAACCCCAAGATATTTTTGCTTACCAGGAGTTAATTGGGTTCGAGTGACCACCTTGTCCAAGAATAGAAGGGCGATTCCTAGTTGCAGCAGCTTCCACATCCAGTACATCACAATTCAGCTCAAATATGCAAGCCGAAGCATACCTTTTCATCAACCCAATTAGCTGATTGTCACACGTTAGAGGAACTATGATGCCTTGTTCATCCATCAAGCTGAACTTTGCAGTCTGCTTCAGCCATATTTCAGCATGATTACGCAGAGCAGCAACCATACCAGGGATAGTGCAGATCTACACAGGCGCTTCTTCCATCGTGATACAATGGTATCCATACCACTTGCCCTTCACCCTTGCTGATTTAGAGTCATACCTGAAGAGGGCTACCGTAACCAGGTAAGGGTGGTCCACGGAGATCCCACTTGACAGAAAACTATGGACAAAATATGTTTGTCAGTGTTGGGCTAACAAACAATTTTAGGTTCAGTAGCCAGCTAGCAGTTATAGTTAGTGCGAATAGCAAAACGAAGGGTAGCTCACCTGCATGTAGCCAGAACTTCTTCTTCCTTGGTGTTGGGGATATACTTTCCAGGTATCCTTACTATGCCTCACTGACCAGGGTGGCCCACTTCGGCTTAGAGCATTGCTTCACAGGCGGCCCAGTCAGGGAGAAGAGACGGAATCCAGTCCGGCTACGGGAAGTCCTAGAAGACTTACCAACATAGACATGTAGTGTTACTTGTAGTTCAAGATGTACTCTGTAACCGACTCTTAATCGTAGCCGGATAGGTGATGTCTACGCACGCTTCTATTCTTGTAGATAGTTAATGGCTCAGTGTACGGCGCCAGAAAAGTGCTGGTGCGGTGTTGATGTAGAGCTCGTTGGGAACCCCAAGAGGAAGGTATGATGAGCACAGCAGCAAGTTTTCCCTCAGTACGAAACCAAGGTTTAATCGAACTAGTAGGAGCAAGGAAACACCCCAAAGGTGTTGCTAGCTGAGCCTTGGCAGGGCGCACTACCGGTGCTAGTAGCAACGTGGAGACCTGCACAACACAACCACAGAACTTTGTCCCCAACTTGCGATGAGGTTGTCAATCTCACCGTGTTTTGCAGAAAACAAAGGATTAAACGTATCGAATGGAAAGAAGTAATAGTTTATAGAAAGTAAACACAAAGCAGTAAACAGTTTGTAGATTGTATGTAAAGAAAAGGACCGGGATCCATAGTTCACTAGAGGTGGCTCTCCTTAAGATAGATAACATCTTTGGGTGAACAAATTACAGCGAGGCAATTGACAAACATCGAGAAAGCAATACATGCATATACTAATCATCTTGACTCCTTTGAGATTCGATTGGGCATTACAACATTATACATAGACCGCCATCCAACTGCATCTATGACTAATAATCCACCTTCGGTTATCATCCGAACCCCCTCCAGATTAAGTTGCAAGCAGATTATTGCTTTACAAATGCGTGTAAAGTAAACAATACGATTGTTCTATGAACAAAGGATTGTTGTTTTCTCCTAGTAGCAACAACACATCTAGTACCTTAGAGATTTCTATCACTTCCCCAGTTACGGAGGCATGAACCCACTATCGAGCATAAATACTAACTCTTGGAGTTGCTAGCATCTACTTGGCCAAGATAGCTACTAACAACAGAAAGCATGCAAGATCACAAATAACAAAGACATGATAGAATCAATAATCAATCTGAAATAACATCTCAATATCCATCGGATCCCATAAACACAACATGCAGAATTACAAATAGATGATCTTGATCATGAGCAGCTCACAAGATCTAAACATGAAAGCACAAAGGAGGAGAACCAGCCATCTAGCTACTACATGGATCCGTAGTCCAAGGATGAACTACTCACGCACACTGCGAGGCTTGCATGGTGATGAAGAAGGCCTCGTGGTGAATTCCCTCTCCGACAGTGCCGGAAGAGCTTGAGATACCTCCGATCTAGGGATGGAGATGACGCTGACTCTGAGACTCTTCGTGGATTTTTGATCGGGTCCTTAGGGTTTTCGTCCCGAGGGAAATATATAGGCGGAAGGAGAGGTCGAGGGGGTGCCTGGGCTGGCCACACCATCCCGTGGTGCGAGCCTAGCCTGGCCGCACGGCCAGGTGGTGTGGCCGCCCTCTGGCCCCTCTCCGTCTCGTATTCTGGTATCTGATGACTTCCGGAAAAATAGGCACTTTGGCTTTTGTCCCGTCAAATTCCAAGAATATTCATTTTCTGACTTTCCTGGAACCAAAAACAATGAAACGGGCAGCTTTGTGGCTCTTGTTAATAGGTTAGTCCAAGAAATCATATGAAAACTACTCCAAAGTGTGGACAAAACACAAGAAAGTGGATAAAACTAAGCATGGAACATCAAAAATTATAGATACATTTGCAATGTATCAATAGTATTGGGCCTCCAAGTGTAGAGTTTGTAGAACAACAGCAAGTTTCCCTTAAGTGGATCACCCAAGGTTTATCGAACTCAGGGAGGAAGTGGTAAAAGGTATCTCTCTCAAGCAACCCTGCAATCAAGATACAAGAAGTCTCTTGTGTCCCCAACACACCCAATACACTTGTCAGGTGTATAGGTGCACTCGTTCGGCGAAGAGATGGCGAAATACAAGTAATATTGATGATTATAAGTGGTAATTGCAATCTGAAATATGAGTGGTATCAAGCAAACATGTAACATGACTAATTGTAAACGGTGTTTCAATTCTTATAAACAAGGCCTAGGGATCATACTTTCACTAGTGGACACTCTCATATAAATATCTTCTCTTCATTATGCTACCCTGAACTACTGTCGGTTGGACGATGTAGGGCTATAACAGCACACCTTAAGTTTGCATTCCTCATCTAGATAACCCCTCACTATCACCTTGAGTGCTAGATGGTTCCAACAAACACCACAATCTCATAGAGACATCCAACTCAAATTATACTCATGATAAGTATTTCTGTAACCTTAGCCTAAGTGCCACACGGTGTGCACACTGTCAACTTCACACACGTGGGGATAAGCTGAGATTAATTAAAGAACTTGAGTAGCATAGTAGATCTATAGATTACAAAGCTCATGATCTCAATAAGATCATGCATAGAGAGAGAGATGAACACATAGCTACTTGTAGAGCCCTTAGCCTCGAGAGATAATTACTCTCTCCTTATCATGGGAGTCAGGAACGGCGATGGAGATGGCGGTGGAGTCGATGGAGATGGATCTGGGGGCACTTCTTCTCCCGACAAATGTCGGAACAGAGACTTCTGTCCCTGAATCTCCTCTTCGGTGGCGGCAGCGCTGTGGAACTTTTTGTGGAATTCTGATCTTATCTTTAGGGTTTTCATCCTAGGAGGCTTTTATAGGCGAAGGGGCAAGGTCGGTGGAGCACCAAGGGGCCCACACCCCCTGGTGGCACGCCTAGGGCTGGTCGCGCCACCACCAGGTGTGGCCGCATCCTGGCTCCCCTTCGGCTGCCGTTCAGACTCTGTGTTACTTCGGGTAAAATATTGACTTTCGCTTTTGTTCCATCCAATTCCGAGAATATTTCTTTACTAGCTTTTCTGAAACCAAAAACAGCAGAAAACAAGCAACTGACACTATGGCATCTTGTTTATAGGTTAGTTCCATAAAATCCATAAAAATATCCCAAAGTGTGGACAAAACATAAGAAAGTAGATAGTAAACAAGCATGGAACATCAAAAATTATAGATACGTTTACGACGTATCAACATCCCCAAGCTTAACTCCTGCTCGTCCTCGAGTAGGTAAGTGATAAAAAGAATAATTTTTGAGGTGACATGCACCATCACAATCTTGATCAAGGGATTTGTAAAACATTGATAGCTGGGATCATAGTACTCTAACATAAACATGAAAGATATAGTTATAACAATAAGACAAAGCAACTATGTTGTAACATGAAAAGGTACAAACAAAAGATCATGAATAACAATGCATTGAAAGACGTTTGTTTGTTTCTCATATAGAAAACATAATAAGAGTGGTATTCAGCTTGTCCCTCATGGTATAACAAAACATAAATGCATAGGACACCTTCAAAGTTCATAAGGGTGACTAGAAACAAATAATGAAGGGAATATGCCCGAGAGGCAATAATAAAGTGGTTATTATCTTATTCCATGTTTATGATAAATGTTTATTTTGGATACTATAATTGTATTGATCGGAAAAGTCAATACATGTGTGTTTAATAAACAAAAAGGGTTCCTAGTTATGCCTCTCTTATAGACTAGCTTGTTTATTAACAATATGATCAAGGTTTCCTGATCATGGACATTGGATGTTGTTAATAACAAGGTCACAACATTAGTTGAATGATGTGATGAACATTCATCCGAAGTATAGCATTACGATCAAGTCATTATGTTTATATTGCTATAACATCATACGAAGTAATCTTTATCCTTAGACCATGAGATCATGTTAATTGCTAACACCGGAAGAGTATCTTGATAACATCAAACGTCACACCGTAACAGGGTGACTATAAAGATGGGTTCAGTGCTACGAAGGTGTTATGTTGAGGCTCATGGATCAAGAGTGGAATTTTTCAATCCCGATGAAGGATAGATATACTCTGGGCCCTCACGGTGATATCACATTAAGATAGCTTGCAAGCAAGTGATGTGATCACTAGAATGTTATATCACGGGAACAAGAAAAGAGTACATGTCGGCAACGAGATCAAACTAGGTATGGAGATACCGATGATCGAATCTCGGACATGTAATATATCGCGAGACAAAGGGATTTAGTTACTAGCGTTAAAGGTTCTCACGATCACATAAGTCATCGTTGAATGTGTAGGAATCAGTATGGATCTCCAGGTCCCGCTTTTGATTATTGATCTGAGAGGAGTCTCAATCATGTCTGCATTATTCACGAACCGTAGGGTGACACACTTAAGAGTTACCAGACACCATTTTGTAGAACATATGTTTCAGATGAAAGAATTGCAAAGCGCTGGAATTATTTCAATAGACACCGAAACTGTTTCGGGTGAAATTGCTGAAATAGGTTCTGCATGTAATATTGAAATGTTGCAGGGGGGTTATATGTGAATGTTTGTTAATTAAAGTAATTAACAAAATTCTGAATAAATTTAATAAAAGAGTTTTATTAAATGAGAGAGCATTAAACTTGGAGAATTTTAATGCATTTAAAGTAGGGACTTTAAAGGGGAATGTGAAGAGGCATTTTAATGTGGAGGGGTTACCACCACATGAATGGGGGAGGTGAGGAGTCACCCCCAATGCGCTGGCCATGAAGGAGGGCACCTCCTCCTATAAAAGGCCACCCTCTTCCTCCTTCTTCCACACACCTCCTTGTGAAGGATCTCTCTCCCCCTCTAGAATTATTCCCCCATGGTCTCGGATTAGCGAGATACATGTTCCCGGTGGCATTTCATCTGGAAGGAGTTGTTGCTTCCGCTGGATCACTGGAGCGAGGAGGTGGAGGTTGTCCGGTGGCTTGAACGTGTGTGCAAGTACGGATGCGCTGCTGAGTTGCGGCGCTCGGACTTCCTCACGATCTTGAGATCGGCAAGTGTACGACTACATCAACCACGAGTTCCTACTCATTAACAAAACTCGTTGTCTTCGAGGGTAAGTTTTCGTTGGATGTATGTCCACCCGTTGCTTTGTACCTAGTAGATAGATCTTAGCGTGTAGTTCTCATCATAGGAAATTTTTTGTTTTCTATGCTGCGGACCCAACAGTGGTATCAGAGCCCGAACTATGCGTAGGTGCTTTGCACGGGTAGTACACATATGTTTATATATGGGCGATGATGATCATGTTATTGCATCTTCTATGTATTTTGGATATTGGTGGCATAGTGGGATGAAGCGGCCCGGACCAACCTTACATGTCATCGTACATGAGACCGGTTCCACGACTGACATGCAACTTGTTTTGCATAAGTGGCTGGCGGGTGTCTGTCTCTCCTACTATAGTCAATATCTTATTTACAACGAGTTGCTAATAACTTGGTTATCCTCGTTGTGGTTCATGTTCGTAGGTGAGAACGGTTCTATCTCCGAAAGCCCTAAGCCACGTAAAACTTGCAATTGATAAATTAGAGGCGTCTAGTTTAGATCGTTGCTAGGCTAGTGTATTGATATGGTATTGTTGTAAGTAGATGTATGATAGATACTCTTACAACACATTCAACGTGTAAGTTCCATAGACCTTGGCCTTACACACAAAGAAATGATAGAGATCATACCACGATGCAAATGATAGAGATCAAATGCATGGACCATATCATCTCACTTTACACATTAGATGTTACCATCTTATACTGCTAGTTTGGCGCTTTTTGTAGCATTGTAAGATGATCCCTCATTTAGATATCAAGATAAAATTGTGTTCTTCCTTAAGTATGCACCGTTCTATGGATCGTGTTTCGAGACATCACGTGATGATCGGGTGTACTCGACTCTACGCTTTCATACAATGGGTGTAAGACAGTTTTACACATGCGAGTACTAAGGTTCTTACTTGGCGAGCGTGGCATGTACAGACATGGCCTCGGAACACGGACCGAAAGGTTAAGCATGAGTCATATAGTTGATATGATGCCCATATAGATGCTCGCCTTTGAAGCTACACCGACTCACGTGATGATCGGACTTGGTGTAGTGGATTTGGTTCATGTAATCACCAAAAAGGCACGAGGGATGTCGTTTTTGAGTGGGAGTTCATTTCTAATTTGGATTAGTCGAACTCAATTTGTCATAAACTAAATTGAAGTGAATTTGCATAATTTGTTGTAGTCATTGGCATTTGTTCACTACCTTATGCTTAGTTTTAATTGAGATAATAGAACTATAGAATTCTGGATATTTACTTTACGAACTGGTATCGTATTGTTTTGAATGTCAATTTAAAGTTTATAAGTCCTATTGCAAACTTTCAGCAAACTCTATTTACTCCATGAAGTTTAATAAGTAGTATTAAATCAAGAGTAAGAGTTCCAATGTTAGTATCTAAAGTATCATGTTTGCCTCCATGATTATTGATATTCAAAAGTTGTTTTAATATCAAGATTATATAGGAGCTGAAAATTGTTTCAGAAACCATCATGTGTAAAAAGATATTGTGATATCCGAAACAATGTTTTTGATTGCATTATGATAGAGTATAATTTATCAAAATACATGTTCTCATATTGTATGAGAATTTGTGATGGATGGAGATGTTAAGCATCCGAATCTCCCAAAAAGGTTGTGGGAACTAACATTATACTCGCGATTCTTCCTTATAGGCTATATTAGCTTGATCATTAAAGTTGGCATGATAAGGATGAATAGAAGATGTAAGTAAAATGTTTACTACACTAATAGATTACTAAAGAATGGATATATGAAAGAACACCAAACATTTGATGATGGTGATCCACTTCAAAGTGCAAGTTCAAAGGTATTAGTATTTGACTATATACACTTTGTACTATGTGTCATGTGAATGACACCACTATTGATGTTGATAGATTCTTTTAAAAGGAAAAGGAATTGCTAAAAGAGAATCTATAAAATATTTGGCAGAAACGAAAAGGTTGGAGATGTCAAACTTAGGTATATAGAAGATATACATGTTATGGATGTATTCCTTGCTTGTTAAACAATGTGGTTCTGAGGTATTGGATACCGGTATTGGATACCAAATTGGTTGGTATGAAGTGTCATACAGGACAATGCAATTCATGAACTGCAATGGCCTAAGTAACTAGCAAGAGAATAAGTGATGATGTTCATCGAAAACAAATAAAGTGTTATTGTGTTTTTCGTTGTCATCAAACCTAGCCTTCAAGATTTGTTCTAATAATTGTTATTTTGTTCCGATATTATGAGAACAATGGTTATTCAAATAATTACCGTATTCCATAAAGGATGGATGAACTTTTACAAGTCTAGTGGGAGAAAGCACATCCATAAACACTATTGCTAAAATGTCGCAAGACAAATGATTGAAAGATCACTTATGAAGTGACATCGCTATTTAAATTATATTGGAAAGAAAACATGAAGAAACTCCATGTTGATGGATTTTTGGAGTCTTTGATTTTGATCAATTTACGCATGTGAGACTTTCCTCGAGATAATTGAAACTCCGTTCATAGGCCAAAGAGGAACGGATGACTAGCTTATTGAAAATTGTGCATGCTGATGTGCATAGTCCATTATATGTAGCCATATGCGATGGATCTTTTTGCTTCATAAGCTTTCTCCAGAAATTTGAGTGAATATATTTATATATTTACTTAATAAGGAATAAGTATGAAACATTTGAAAATTGTTCAAAGACTTTCAAGATGAAGTGTAAAATCATTGTAACAAGAAAATAAAGAGTTTATGATTCGATCATAAAGGAAAATATTTGAGTTACATGTTTAGCAAAACACCTAAGATTTGCGGAATTGTTCCATGATTTATGTTTCCCAATAAACCATAGGAGTATGGCATATTCGAGAGATGAAATCAAACCATGTTTGACATGGTAAGATCAAAGGTGTCATTTATAAAACTGCCATTATGTTTTAAGGATTGAAGCTTTAGAGACTACCGCTTTTACACTAAAAAGAGCACCATCGTGATCCGTTGAAATGACACCATATAAGTTATGGTTTGGGATAAAACCCGAATTGTCTTTTCTTAAATTTTGGTATGCTATGCATAAGTAAAATGTTTACAACCAAAGTCGGATAAGCACGTCTTTGTAGGTTATCCCAAAGAATTTGTTGGGAATTTCTCCATAACACCAAGGACAAAAGAGTTTGTTACTTGGAACGTCAAGTTTCTTGAGAAGGAATTTTTCGTGAAAAGTTAAGTGGGAGGACAATAGAACTTTGATAAGGTTGTTGAACCTTAGCTATATGTGCTAAGTAGCACAGCGCCGGAAAGTGTCCCGGTGGCGGCCATAATGCTCATGGCTCCCATGATTACAAAGGGTGTGATCTCAGAGATTAGAGTTCCTATTGAACCATGTGGGTCGGTAAGAATCAAATAGTGTGATTTGATAAGCAATTCGTTATTGTTTTGACAATGATGAAGCGACTACATGCAAAGAAGCGATGATGGGCCCTGACTCCATAAAATGACTAGAAGTCATAGAATCCGTCATAGTATCCATACACGAGAAATCAAGTTTCTGAACTTGGAAGACCCTCCGGAAAGGCATGAAGCCTATCGGTCATGCTTGGATCTATAAAGAAATAAGACATGGATGTTTAACATCTGTGAAATAATCGACATGTCGGAAAGAAGTTTACGGCAATGTTCAAGGAGTTGACTATGACAAGATTTGATCTTTCATAGTGATATTTAGTCTTGACGAATTAATGTAGCAACCACTACATATAATTTGGTATATGGTAGTTGAATAAACAAAACAAGGTTCTTCTAATAGAATGGTTACCTAGGACGTGTACATGACACGGTCCGAAGGGTTTTGTTAATTCAAAGGGTGCTAAAAGGGCATGCAAACTTCAATAGTTGAAATAAGCATAGCGGAGTCGGAATCTTCACCATGATGAAATTGTTAAAGAGTTTAAATTCATCGGAGATGATGAAGATGCTTGCATTTGCAAGAAATTAAGTGGGAGCGCTGAGACATATTTCTAATACATTATGTAGAGGACATATTGTTGATTGGAAATGATGTATCTTGTATTGACACAAGTTAAGAATTTCATTAAAATAAGATTTCGATGAAAGACTTGGGCAAACCTAGAATATTTGGCATCAATATCTATATGGATAGGTTAAGGCGCTAATATGGTTGTGCCAGACATACATATATGAGATATTGAAAGGGTTCAATATGAGATATTGAAAGGGTTCAATATGGAAACAACAAGAAAGGTTCTTGCTGCATGGAAAGAATTGTATCAAGATTCAAGTGTTTCAACACTTGGTGAGTAAAATCATATGAAGATTTTGATTGATTATACCATGATATGTATATATCCAAAATGTCCTATGCTCTAAATGTTATGAGCACATACCAGAATGATTCATAAGATGATCATTGGACGATAGAAAAGATATTCTTATGAGCTTTGGAAGAACTAAGAATATATCATGTATAAGTGACAAATAGTTAAAGGTAGTTCATTGTAAAGTGTTACATTGATACTAGTTTTGTCACAAGATACAAATTAAATTTATCTCAATTTAGACTATGGGTGGCACAATGTAATGGAAAGGATGTTCCATGATGGATTTGGATGAGTTCCAAAGTTGAGACATTGTGATGGATACTACAACAAAAGGCTAAGTATATAACTGCTATAGTAGCAGCAAAGGAGGGCATTTGTGTTAAGTAGTTTGTTATCAAACTAGGTGTGGTTCAAAGTGGGCTAATACTATGAAGATATATTGTGTGACAATAATATCAACATATTTTAACCCGAACAAACTAAAGGTCTCACTAGAGGACCAAATTTATACAATGCCATCTCATTTGAGAATGAGTGATGCGTAGAGACGCAAAGACATGCAAATACACACAGACCTGAAACTGTCAGATCCGGAGATTATGTTAACCACTAGCAATAGCGTATATGCAACACCAGAAAGCCATAGGTGTTCAATACGCAAAGTTTTTCAAACTAAATTGTTGACTCTAGTGCAAGTGGGAGACTGAAGGGAATATGCCCGAGAGGCAATAATAAAGTGGTTATTATCTTATTCCATGTTTATGATAAATGTTTATTTTGCATGCTATAATTGTATTGATCGGAAACGTTAATACATGTGTGTTTAATAAACAAAAAGGGTTCCTAGTTATGCCTCTCTTATAGACTAGCTTGTTGATTAACAAGATGATCAAGGTTTCCTGATCATGGACATTGGATGTTGTTAATAACAAGGTCACAACATTAGTTGAATGATGTGATGAACATTCATCCGAAGTATAGCATTACAATCAAGTCATTATGTTTATATTTCTATAACATCATACGAAGTAATCTTTATCCTTAAACCATGAGATCATGTTAATTGCTAACACCGGAAGAGTATCTTGATAACATCAAACGTCACACTGTAACATTGTGACTATAAAGATGGGTTCAGTGCTACGAAGGTGTTATGTTGAGGTCATGGATCAAGAGTGGAATTTTTCAATCCCGATGACGAATAGATATACTCTGGGCCCTCTCGGTGATATCATATTAAGATAGCTTGCAAGCAAGTGATGTGATCACTAGAATGTTATATCACGGGAACGAGAAAAGAGTACATGTCGGCAACAAGATCAAACTAGGTATGGTGATACCGATGATCGAATCTCGGACATGTAATATATCGCGAGACAAAGGGATTTAGTTACAAGCGTTAAAGGTTCTCACGATCACAGAAGTCATCGTTGAATGTGTAGGAATCAGTATGGATCTCCAGGTCCCGCTTCTGATTATTGATCTGAGAGGAGTCCCAATCATGTCTGCATTATTCGTGAACCGTAGGGTGACACACTTAAGAGTTACCGGACACCATTTTGGAGCACATATGTTTCAGACAAAAGAATTGCAAAGCGCTGGAATTATTTCAATGGACACCGAAACTGTTTCGGGTGAAATTGCTGAAATTGGTTCTTCATGTAATATTGAAATGTTGCAGGGGGGTTATATGTGAATGTTTGTTAATTAAAGTAATTAACAAAATTCTGAATAAATTTAATAAAAGAGTTTTATTAAATGAGAGAGCATTAAACTTGGAGAATTTTAATGCATTTAAAGTAGGGACTTTAAAGGGGAATGTGAAGAGGCATTTTAATGTGGAGGGGTTACCACCACATGAATGGGGGAGGTGAGGAGTCACCCCCCATGCACCGGACATGAAGGAGGGGCACCCCCCTTCCTCATATAAAAGGCCACCCTCTTCCTCCTTCTTCCACACACCTCCTTGTGAAGGATCTCTCTCCCCCTCTAGAATTATTCCCCCATGGTCTCAGATTAGCGAGATACATGTTCCCGGTGGAATTTCGTCTGGAAGGAGTTGCTGCTTCCGCTGGATCGCTGGAGCGAGGAGGTGGAGGTTGTCCGGTGGCTTGAACGTGTGTGCGAGTACGATGCGCTGCTGAGTTGCGGCGCTCGGACTTCCTCACGATCTTGAGATCGGCAAGTGTACGACTACATCAACCACGAGTTCCTACTCGTTAACAAAACTCGTTGTCTTCGAGGGTAAGTTCTCGTTGGATGTATGTCCACCCGTTGCTTTGTACCTAGTAGATAGATCTTGGCGTGTAGTTCTCATCATAGGAAATTTTTTGTTTTCTATACTGTGGACCCAACAAATAATTTAAGAACAAGCAATATCAAAGTTATGAATCAATCAACAAGTTTTGGGACAATGCACATTAAACTAAGAATGACCACTATGCTCTCTCAATAGGTGCATAAAGATAGAAGATGGAGACTCAACATAAAAGTAAAAAAGAAAGTCCCTTCACAAAGGGAAGCAGAGATTCAAGTTTCATAAAGAGCTTCCAAAAATTATGGTACTTATTAGCTTTCAGCTCTCATTGCCCCTATCATAAGCATCTTGAGGTGATTAAGGTTAAAGTTACACAAATATGAAGATATGCTTGACAAGTTATAAGTTGAAAATCTCATGCCCCGTGCTTACGAGTACCGAACCTCATGCTACTCAACTTTAGTCACAAGTAAGTTCTTGTCATTGTAAGTACATGTGTATCATAGAGAACCGCCAACGGGGTACCCCTTGCCCCATGATACAGGAGCTATCCCATATCAAAATGACAAGGCAACAGACAATGAGCATCTCAGCGATTTTTTTATTTGCTATTTGCATAGGTTTTTATTGAGGATGCTTCATATAATGCTCACTATGGTTATGCTGCAAATTTCCACCATGATTAGGCATGGCTTAGACTAGCTGCCCAGGCGTTTCTCTAATACAGAAACAAATTCCATGAGCTTACAAGCTCCACTTTTATTTCACACCACCGGGATCCATAAGAAAAAGATCATGATATCAATTGAATAATAAGTGCAGTGTTGAAAGCATTCCCCATGACAGCATGGTTCTGCTAATTCACAACTTATAAAGTGCAAGCATATAAGCAACATAGATGGACCCAATGGTTCAAGTTTATTAAATACAAGAAAGTAAAGTGTTCCATCAAGTTCGTGAGAGCTTTAATCACTAATTTTCACATAACAAGTTTAATTTGGAAGGTAGATAAAAGCATGAATATACTTGGAATGGTGTAACAGACCATGCATAGGAATTTATAGTGGACTCTATGGAACAACTTGGTTTTCTTGGGGGTTGGATGCATGAGTGGAACTCATACTTGGTACATGTGGAGGCTAGCAAAAGACTGGGAGCGACCAACTAAGAGAGCACTAATGGCCATAATCATGCAAAGCGACAAAACATTATTAATTAAAGCATAAAGTGATATTACAAGTCAAAAAACTAAATGATCATAGAGGCTAAGGTGACTGGTTCATAGTCTTAACATGGTGTAAGCATGTGCCAAGTCAACCCAAATAAAGCATAGAAGGAGAATACCACTATATTATGCTTTTGTATGCTAGAATAACGCATGATTCTTTCAAGGCACATTATGCAATCTTTTTTTTGAAACAAGTCATGCTACAACAATAATCACTAAGAATATGGTCAAAGAAACATCTAGCATGACATGATAAAGTCTAAGTCACAGTCAAAACAAGCTTTCTTTTGTACCACTATAAGCATGAAACTTCCTACTCTTTTCCAACGCCAATCGAAAACTAAAGCTAACGCAGTGCTAGCAAAGGAGAGCACTCACAGAATAATAAGAGTGAAAACTAGAGTGTTCTAGGCAATGAATAACAGGGTGTGTCTCTCTCCAAAACAAGTGTGTTGGGATCCAACCAAATTATTTAAGCAAACCAAACAAAACAAAACTAAAAACAAAGACGCTCCAATAACAACACATAGTGCATAAAGTAACAAAAATAAAGTGTCTTGAAAGAAGACCTGAGATTATTGATGAAGAAGGGGATGCCTTGGGCATCCCCAAGCTTTGACGCTTGTACTTCTTGAATATTTATTTGGGTGACATGGGTGGCATCCCCAAGCTTGAGCTTTTGTTCATACTTCATCTCATCACATTGTCCTTCCCTACACTTTAAAATTTCCTTCATACAAAACTTCACACAATCTTCATTAGCAACATTAGTGTATTCAAGATAATAAGTCTTTAGGTTCAGTTTCAACACAAGTAAAACTTTCATTAAAACACAAGCTACTGTAGCAATTCCTTCTAAAAGCTCAAGTGATCAAAGATAACTCAAAGAGAAAGAGATTAAGAGGCAAATGCAAATAATGGCAGAAATCTGTCAAAACAGACCAACAGGTAAAAACCTATTTTTTTGAAGACCTTCTGTTGCTCAAATCGAAAAGTGCAAAACTAACGAATAAAACCATTGTTGAGATACATAAAACCATGTTTCCCTCTCTCATAATAACTTTCAGTAGCATCATGAATAAAATTAACAATATAAATATCACATAAAACATTCTTATCATGAGCCACATGCATAAAATAATTATTACTCTCCCTATAAGCATAGTCATTCTTATTAATCGTAGTGGGATAAAATTCAACAAAATAGCTATCATTATTATTCTCATAACAATAATCATCAAATATAGGAGGCATATTGTAATCATAATTAATTTTCTCCTCAATAGTAGGTGGACTGAAAATAGCATATTCATCATTGTAATCATCATATATTGGAGGTATAGTATCATCAAAGTAAATTTTCTCCTCCATGCTGGGGAACTAAAAAGATCATTTTCATAAAAACTAGCTTCCCCAAGCTTAGACGTTTCCATAGCATTAGTAACAAAGGTGTTCAAAAAATTCATACTAATAACATTGATATTAGCATGCGAATAAAGTTCCATAGGTTTTTTAATTTTCTCTTCAAACACTTCATGTCCTAACTCAAGATAAATACTATAAAAGCTCTCTAATTTTTTTGTTGTTTTCCATTAAGCCTAACTAGTGAAAATAAAAACAAGAAACAAAAGGATATAATTGCGGAATCTAAAGGAAATAACTTTGAGCACTCACACTGAAGGGTTCGTAGCATGGAAAACAAAAAATTTCTACCGCAAGAACGAACAAAACCCAGATCTAATCTAGATAAAAGCCAAGATCTAATCTACTAGACATGAGCAACGAGATAGATCGGTACTAACCCTCGTAGAACCGAAAGCGTTAACGAGATTAGATCTCGTGGATGATGTAGTCGATCACTTGCCAATCTCAAGATCGAGTAGACGATCCTTCCAGGCCAGCGTTCAGCGCTGCAGACGGTCACACGCGAGTCGAAGGCAGACCTTCCTCTCCCGTTCAATGACAGCGGAGGTAGTAGATCTTCTCCACGCAATCCCAGCAGCACGACGTGGTGGTGGTGGTGGTGGAGTAGAAATCTCTGAGGCTTCGCCAAAGCCGAGCAGATGGAAGGAGGAAGAGAGAGGCGCTAGGGTTTGGAGTGGGAAGGGCAGGAGGGTGGCGCCCACCCTCTATATAGAGGGAGGTGTGGCCTAGGGTTCCCACCCCTAGGCCCACCCCTTAGGGTCAAGACTAGGGAGCTTGGGGAGAGTCCTTCCCCCAAGTTTCCCTTTAAACTCCCCTTATCTTATCTTATCTCGGTTTTCAAATAAACTCCAAGATATCTTCTAGAACCTTCCGGAACATTCCGAAACCTTCTAGAATCCCCATACAAACCCTCTGGAACATTTCCTAACTTAGAAAATGATCCCCATTATATGAATCTTATTCTCCGGACAATTCCGGATCTCCTCGTGATGTCCCGTATCCAATCCGAGACTCCGAACAACATTCGGTCTCCAACGCACATTCAGTATCTACTTAAAACAACTTCGAACCTTAAGTGTGTCACCCTACGGTTCGTGAATATGCAGACATGATGAAGACACCTCTCCGATCAATAACCATCAGCGGGATCTGGAGATCCATAACAGCTCCCACATACTCAACGATGACTTCGTGATCGATAGAACCATTAACATACGAAAAACAATTCCCTTTGTCACGCGATACTCTACTCATCCAAGGTTTGATCATCGGTATCTCCATACCTAGTTCTACCTTGTTACTGATAAGTACTCTTTACTCGTTCCGTGTTATGCCATCCCTTGTGACCTAGTCACATGCTTGCAAGCTAACTAGATGACATTCCACCGAGAGGGCCCAGAGCATATCTATCCGTCATATGGATGGACAAATCCCAATCTTGGTCCATGCGCTTCAACACATACTTTCAGAATACCCAATGATACCTTTATAACCACCCAGTTATGAAGTGGTGTTTGATGTCATCAAAGTACCCATCCGGTGATGGTGATTAACACAACCTCATGGTCGAAGGATTAGGTTACTATGTATCGAAAGCTAATAGCAATGTGAACTTAATGACTTGATCTTATGCTATGCTTACTATGGGTGTGTGTGTCCATTACATCATTCTCCTAATGATATAACCTTGTTATTAATGACATCCAATGTCCATGATCAGGAAACCATGATCATCAATTAATCAACAAGCTAGTTTAACAAGAGGCTTACTAGGGACCCTTTTATGTTTACAAAACACACATGTATTAGTGTTTCCTTATAATACAATTATAGCATGGGATGCAAACATTCATCATAAACACAAAGATATAATAATAACCACTCTTATTATTGCCTCTTGGGCATATCTCCAATAGTCTCCCACTTGCACTAGAGTCAATAATCTAGATTACATGGTAATATACCTAACACCCATGGCGTTCTGGTGTTGGTCATGCTTTGCTCTAGGGAGAGGTTTAGTCAACGGATCTGCCACATTCAGATCAGTGTGTACTTTGCAAATCCTTATGTCACCATCTTGGACATACTCGCGAATGGCATGGAAACGTAGTTTGATGTGCTTCAGCTTGCTATGTGACCTTGGCTCTGGCATTAGCTATGGCACCTGTTGTCACGAGATGGCCATCGGGTCCAACGCACTAGGAACCACGCCAAGTTCAAGAATGAACTCCTTCATCCATATGGCTTCTTGTGCAGCCTCAAGCGCTATGTATTCCGATTCATTGAAGATTTCGCCACAACACTTTGCTTGGCACTCCTCCAGCTCACTGCAGCACCATTCAAAATAAATACGATCCGCATCGTGACTTGAGTCATCTGGATTGGTGTTCCAACTAGCATCGATGTAACTGTTTACAACAAGCTGTTCATCACCTCCATAAGAAAGAACCATATCCTTAGTCCTAATCAGTACTTAAGGATATTCTTGATCATGTCCAAAGGCTCCATTCCAGGATCACTTTGATATACGCTAGTCAAACTAACGACATGTGCTATATCCGGTCTTGTACACAAAATGGCATACATGATAGAACCTATGGCTGAGGCATAGGGAACATTATTCATCTTCTCTCTATCTTCTGCCGTAGCTGGACTTTGAGTCTTACTCAAGGTCTTACCTGACAACATGGGCACGAACTCTTTCTTGCTCTCTTCCATTCTAAACTTCTTTAGAACTTTGTCTAGGTATGTACTTTGTGAAAGCGCTAGCAGGCGTCTTGATCTATCTCTATAAATCTTGATGCCTAGAATATATGCCACTTCGCCAAGATCCTTCATTGAAAAACTATTATTCAAATAGGCTTTGACGCTATTAAGAAGTTCTATATCATTCCCAATCAACAATATGTCATCTACATATAGTACTAGGAATGCTACAGAGCTCCCACTCACTTTCTTGTAAATACAAGCTTCTCCATAAGTTTGTATAAAACCAAAAATTTTGATTACTTTATCAAAACGTTGATTCCAACTCCGGATGCTTGCTTGGTCCATAAATGGAGCGCTGAAGTTTGCATACCTTGTCAGCATCACTAGGATCGACAAAACCCTTGGGTTGTACCATGTACAACCCTTCCTCAATGTCACCATTAAGGAACGCTGTTTTGACATCCATCTGCCATATCTCATAATCGAAATATGCAGCAATTGCTAACAAAATCCTCACAGACTTTAGCTTCGCTACTGGTGAGAAAGTCTCATCATAGTCAACTCCTTGAATTTGTCGGAACCCTTTCGTGACAAGTCGAGCTTTATAGACAGTAACATTACCATCAGCATCTGTTTTTCTTTTGAAAATCCATTTGTTCTCGACAGCCTTACGGCCATCCGGTAAGTCCACCAAAGTCCATACTTGGTTTTCGTACATGGATCCCATTTTGGATTTCATGGCTTCTAGCCATTTGTCGGAATCTGGGCTCACCATAGCTTCTTCATACGTCGCAGGTCATCGTGTTGTCCACCAACATGACGTTCAAGGCAGAGTCATACCACTCAGGAGTGGTACGAACCCTCGTTGACCTGCGAGGTTCAGTAGTAACTTCGTTCGAAGTTTCATGATCACCATCATTAGCTTCCTCTCCAGTTGGTGCAGGCGGCACGAAAACATCTTCCGGTGCTGCGCTACTCTCAACCCCGAGAGAAGGTTCAATAACCTCGTCGAGTTCTACTTTCCTTCCAGTCACTTCTTTCGAGAGAAACTCCTTCTCAAGAAAGGATCCATTCTTGGCAACGAAAACTTTGCCTTCGGATCTTTGACAGAAGGTATACCCAATTGTTTCTTTAGGGTATCCTATGAAGACGCATTTCTCCGCTTTGGGTTCTAGCTTATCAGGTTGTAACTTCTTTACATACGCTTCGCAACCCCAAACTTTAAGGAACGACAATTTAGGTTTCTTGCCAAACCACAATTCGTACGATGTCGTTTCAACGGATTTAGATGGTGCCCTATTTAAAGTGAATGCGGCTGTCTCTAATGCATAGCCCCAAAACGATAGCGGTAAATCTGTAAGAGACATCATAGACCGAACCATATCTAAGAGAGTTCGACATTACGTTCGGACACACCATTACGCTGTGGTGTTCCCGGCGGTGTCAACTGCGAAAGTATTCCACATTTCTTCAAATGCATGCCAAACTCATAACTTAGATATTCACCTCCACGGTCAGAACGCAGAAACTTAATCTTCTTGTTACGATGATTTTCCACTTCACTCTGAAATTCCTTAAACTTCTCGAAAGTTTCGGACTTATGTTTCATAAAGTAGACATACCCATATCTACTTAAGTCATCTGTGAAAGTGAGAACATAACGATATCCACCACGCGATGCTACACTCATTGGACCGCAAACATCGGTATGTATTATTTCCAATAAGTCTATAGCTCGCTCCATTATTCTAGAGAATGGAGTCTTAGTCATTTTTCCCATTAGACATGCTTCGCATCTTTCAAGTGATTCAAAATCAAGTGATTCAAGAAGTCCATCAGAATGGAGTTTCTTCATACGCTTCACTCCAATGTGACCAAGACGACAGTGCCACATGTATGTAGAATTATCATTCAGTTTTGTTCGTTTAGCATCTATGTTGTGAACATGTGTATCACTACTATCGAGATTCAGTAAGAATAAACCATTCATCTCAGGTGCATTACCATAAAAGATATTACTCATATAAATCGAACAACCTTTATTCTCGGACTTAAACGACTAACCGTCTCGCAATAAACAAGATCCAGATATAATCTTCATGCTTAACGCAGGCACCAAATAACAATTATTCAAATTTAAAACTAATCCCGAAGGTAGATGTAGAGGGAGCGTGCCGACGGAGATCACATCAACCTTGGAGCCATTTCCAACGCGCATCGTCACCTCGTCTCTCGCCAGTCTTCGTTTATTTCGCAGCTCCTGTTTCGAGTTACAAATAAGAGCAACCGAACCAGTATCAAATACCCAGGCACTACTACGATTACTAGTAAGATACACATCAATAACATGTATATCGAATATACCTTTCTTCTTGATGTTGCCGTTCTTCAGATCTGCCAGGTACTTGGGGCAGTTGCGCTTCCAGTGACCAGCACCCTTGCAGTAGAAGCATTCAGTTTTAGGCTTAGGACCAGCCTTGGGCTTCTTAGCAGGTGCGGCAGCTTTCTTGCCGTCCTTCTTGAAGTTGCCCTTGTTCTTAGGCTTGCCCTGTTTCTTGAAATTGGTGGTCTTATTGACCATCAACACTTGGTGCTCCTTCTTGATCTCCACTTCAGCAGTTTTCAGCATGGACGATAGTTCAGGCAACGTCTTGTTCATGCAGTGCATATTGTAGTTCATCACAAAGTTCTTATAACTCGGTGACAGTGATTGGAGGACACGGTGAATCCCTAACTCATTAGGAATCGTTATCCCCAACTCTTGGAGCTTGTTTGCGTGCCCAGACAAGGTGAGCACGTGCTCGCTGACGGAGCTTCCTTCTTCCATCTTGCAGGTAAAGAACTTTTCCGAGGCCTCATAGCTCTCCACGGCCGCGTGAGTCTCAAAAATGAGCTTGAGCTCCTTAATGATCTCGAACGGGTCGTGGTGCTCAAAGCGCTTCTGAAGCTCCGTTTCCAAACCATACAGGATGGCACACCGAACTATGGAGTAATGATTTTTCCGAGTGGCGTAAACATTTTTTACGTCATCGGTGGCATCTTCTGCAGGTGGGTCACCTAGCGGTGCATCGAGCACATAGGTCATCTGACCAGCCCTGAGGACAATCTTCAGACCACGGAGCCAGTCCGTGAAGTTGCTTCCATTGTTCTTAAGTTTTTCTTTCTCTAGGAACGCATTGAAATTGATGGAGAGGTTCGCCATAATCTACAACAAATTTGCAAGTAGTTTAGACTAAGTTTATGATAAATTGAGTTCAATTTTAATTCTTAAATTAACTAGGTGAACTCCCACTCAAAAACAACATCCCTCACATTGTTTCAGTGATTACACAAACCAGGTCCACTACACCAAGTCCGATCTTCACGAGAGAAGATGTAGTTTCATCGGCGAACAATCTTCATGTTCATCATATCATTCATATGACTCGTGCTCTACCTTTCGGTATTCCGTGTTCCGAGACCATGTCTGTACATGCTAGGCTCATCAAGATTAACCTTAGTTTCCGCATGTGCAAATCTGGCTTGCACCTGTTGTATGCACACGTAGAATCTATCACACCCGATCATCACGAGATGCTTCAAAGCATTTAGTCTTAGCAACGGTGCCAACTAAGGACGAACACTTTTATTACTTGATATTTAGTGAGAGGGATCATCTTATAATGCTACCGTCGCGATCTAAGCAATACAAGATGCATAAAGGATTAACATCACATGCAATTCATAATTAGTGTGATATGATATGGCCCTTTCTTCTTGTGCCTTCGATCTCCATCTCCAAAGCACGGACATGATCTCCATCATCACCAGCATTGCGTCAAGGTCAGTGGCGCCGCTTCATGGTTGTCCATCATCACAAGTAACTATTACAGCTACTTGGAATAAAGCTATTACAAGATGAATAGACATGCAGGTCTTAACAGAATTAAAGACAACCATTAGGCTCCTGCCGGTTGTCATATTACAACAAGGATCATTGCATACATCAAATATAATCACAATCACATGATGGCCATATCACATCACAAAACCCCAAAAAACAAGTTAGACGCCTCTAATTTTCTTTTGCAAGTTTTACGGTTTGGGGCTTTAATAAGAACGGATCTTACCTCTGAAACTGAACCACAACATTGATACAAGTGCTATCAAGTGCAAAGTGTAGATTTGATCTATACTATGATGGGAGAGACAGACACCAAGAAGCCACTTGTGCAAAGCAAGTTGCACGTCAGCGTGGAGCAAGTCTCATGTGCGATGACATGTAATGTTAGCGAGCCGCTTCATCCCACCATACCGCAAGATGCAAAGTACACAAGAAAAGACGACGAGCACCAACGCCCACAACACCATTGTGTTCTACTCGTGCAACAGATCTACGCATAGACAAGGCTCGATACCACCGAAGGGTTAAGTAGCATGGAAAACAAAAATTTCTACCGCAAGAACGAACAAAACCCAGATCTAATCTAGATAAAAGCCAAGATCTAATCTACTAGACATGAGAAGCGAGATAGATCGGTACTAACCCTCGTAGAACCGAAAGCTAACGAGATTAGATCTCGTGGATGATGTAGTCGATCACTTGCCGATCTCAAGATCGAGTAGACGATCCTTCCCGCCAAGATTCCTAAGCGCTTCATGACGGTCACACGTGCGGAGTCGAAGCAGACCTTCCTCTCCCGCTCCAATGAAGCGGAGGTAGTAGATCTTCTCCACGCAATCCCAGCACGACGGCGTGGTGGTGGTGGTGGAGTAGAGAACTGCAGGCTTCGCCTAAGCCGGAGCAGATGGAAGGAGGAAGAGAGAGGCGGCTAGGGTTTGGAGTGGGAAGGGGCAAGGAGGGGTGGCGCCTCCACCACTCTAGATATAGAGGGAGGGGTGAGGCCTAGGGTTCCCACCCCTAGGCCCACCCCTTAGGCCGGCAAGACTAGGGAGCTTGGGGGAGAGTCCTTCCCCCCCAAGTTTCCCCTTTAAACTCCCCTTATCTTATCTTATCTTATCTCGGTTTTCAAATAAACTCCAAGATATCTTCTAGAACCTTCCGGAACATTCTGAAACATTCTAGAATCCCCATACAAACCCTCTGGAACATTTCCTAACTTAGAAAATGATCCCCATTATATGAATCTTATTCTCCGGACAATTCCGGATCTCCTCGTGATGTCCCGGATCCAATCTGAGACTCCGAACAACATTCGGTCTCCAACGCACATTCAATATCTACTTAAAACAACTTCGAACCTTAAGTGTGTCACCCTACGGTTCGTGAATATGCAGACATGATGAAGACACCTCTCCGATCAATAACCATCAGCGGGATCTGGAGATCCATAACGGCTCCCACATACTCAACGATGACTTCGTGATCGATAGAACCATTAACATACGAAAAACAATTCCCTTTGTCACGCGATACTCTACTCATCCAAGGTTTGATCATCGGTATCTCCATACCTAGTTCTACCTTGTTACTGATAAGTACTCTTTACTCGTTCCGTGTTATGCCATCCCTTGTGACCTAGTCACATGCTTGCAAGCTAACTAGATGACATTCCACCGAGAGGGCCCAGAGCATATCTATCCGTCATATGGATGGACAAATCCCAATCTTGGTCCATGCGCTTCAACACATACTTTCAGAATACCCAATGATACCTTTATAACCACCCAGTTACGAAGTGGTGTTTGATGTCATCAAAGTACCCATCCGGTGATGGTGATTAACACAACCTCATGGTCGAAGGATTAGGTTACTATGTATCGAAAGCTAATAGCAATGTGAACTTAATGACTTGATCTTATGCTATGCTTACTATGGGTGTGTGTGTCCTTTACATCATTCTCCTAATGATATAACCTTGTTATTAATGACATCCAATGTCCATGATCAGGAAACCATGATCATCAATTAATCAACAAGCTAGTTTAACAAGAGGCTTACTAGGGACCCTTTTATGTTTACAAAACACACATGTATTAGTGTTTCCTTATAATACAATTATAGCATGGGATGCAAACATTGATCATAAACACAAAGATATAATAATAACCACTTTTATTATTGCCTCTTGGGCATATCTCCAACACACACACCAACAACAGTACTAGAAGATAGCTTAGTAGCCAGAGGATGTGAGTACCTTTTTGTTGGGTCCGCAGCATAGAAAACAAAAAAATTCCTACGGTGTGAACTACACGCCAAGATCTATCTACTAGGTACAAAGCAACGGGTGGATATACATCCCACGAGAACTTACCCTCGAAGACAACGAGTTTTGTTAACGAGTAGGAACTCGTGGTTGATGTAGTCATACACTTGCCGATCTCAAGATCGTGAGGAAGTCCGAGCGCCGCAACTCAGCAGCGCATCCGTACTCGCACACACGTTCAAGCCACCGGACAACCTCCACCTCCTCGCTCTAGTGATCCAGCGGAAGCAGCAACTCCTTCCAGACGAAATGCCACCGGGAACATGTATCTCGCTAATCCGAGACCATGGGGGAATAATTCTAGAGGGGGAGAGAGATCCTTCACAAGGAGGTGTGAGGATGAAGGAGGGAATGGGTGGCCTTTTATAGGAGGAGGGGGTGCCCCTCCTCTCCATGGCCGGCGCATGGGGGGGTGACCCCTCACCTCCCCCATTCATGTGGTGGTAACCCCTCTACATTAAAATGCCTCTTCACATTCCCTTTTAAAGTCTCCACTTTAAATGCATTAAAATTCTCCAAGTTTAATGCTCTCTCATTTAATAAAACTTTTTTATTAAATTTATTCAGAATTTTGTTAATTACTTTAATTAACAAACATTCACATATAGCCCCTTGCAATATTTCAATATCACATGCAGAACCACTTTCTGCAATTTCACCCGAAACAATTTCCGGTTTCTATTGAAACAATTCCTGCGCTTTGCAATTCTTTCGTCTGAAACATATGTGCTCCAAAATGGTGTCCGGTAACTCTTAAGTGTGTCACCCTACGGTTCGCGAATAATGCAGACATGATCGAGACCCTTCTCCGATCAATAATCAGCAACGGGACCTGGAGATCCGTACTGACTCCTACACATTCAACGATATCTTCTATGATCGTGAGAGCCTTTAACGCTTGTAACTAAATCCCTTTGTCTCGCGATATATTACATGTCCGAGATTCGATCATCGGTATCTCCATACCTAGTTTGATCTCGTTACCGACATGCACTCTTTTCTCGTTCCCGTGATATAACATTCTGGTGATCACATCACTTCCTTTCAAGCTATCTCAATGTGATATCACCGAGAGGGCCCAGAGTATATCTATCCGTCATCGGGATTGACAAATTCCACTCTTGATCCATGAGCCTCAACATAACACCTTCGTAGTACTGAACCCATCTTTATAGTCACCCTGTTACGGTGTGACGTTTGATGTTATCAAGATACTCTTCCGGTGTTAGCAATTAACATGATCTCATGGTCTAAGGATAAAGATTACTTTGTATGATGTTATAGAAATATAGACATAATGACTTGATCATAATGCTATACTTCGAATGAATGTTCATCACATCATTCCACCAATGGTGTGACCTTGTTATTAACAACATCCAATGTCCATGATCAGGAAACCTTGATCATCTTGTTAATCAACAAGCTAGTCTATAAGAGAGGCATAACTAGGAACCCTTTTTGTTTATTAAACACACATGTATTGATGTTTCTGATCAATACAATTCTAGCATGCAAAATAAACATCTATCATATATAAGGAATACATAATAACAACTTTATTATTGCCTCTCAGGGCATATTTCCTTCAGTCTCCCACTTGCACTAGAGACAATAATCTAGTTCACATTGTGATAAATCTAACACCCATGGAGTTCTGGTGTTGATCATGTTTTGCCCTAGGGAGAACTTTAGTCAATAGATCTGCTACATTTAGGTCCGTGTGTACTTTAAAAATCTTTATATCTCCATTCTTGACATGCTCGCGGATGGAGTGAAACCGGCGCTTAATATGCTTGGAATTCTTGTGAGACCTCGGTTCCTTTGCGTTGGCTATGGCTCCATTTTTGTCACTATAGATCACCATTGGGTCCAATGCACTAGGAACCACACCTAGTTTCGTAATGAACTCTTTCATCCAAACCGCTTCCTGCGCTGCTTCTAAAGCAGCAACATATTCCGCCTCCATCGTTGATCCAGCCACCACAGGTTGTTTGGAACTCCTCCAACTAACTGCTGCTCCGTTCAAGAGAAATACGTATCCGGATTGAGACTTAGAGTCATCCGGATCGGTCTCAAAGCTAGCATCGACATAACACTTAGCGACTAGCTCTTCTTCACCTCCGTATATAAGAAACATATCCCTAGTTCTTCTCAAGTACTTGAGGATGTTCTTTACCGCTATCCAGTGTTCTGAACCTGGATCAGATTGGTACCTACTAGTCAAACTAATAGCATGTGCCACATTCGGTCTTGTACATAGCATGGCATACATAATAGAGCCTATGGGCGAGGTATAGGGGATCTTATCCATCATCTCTCTTTCTTCCGCCGTAGCCGTACTTTGAGTCTTACTCAATGTCTTGCCTTGCAACATAGGTAAGAACCCCTTCTTACTTTATTCCATATTAAACTTCTTTAATATCTTATCAAGGTATGTACTCTACGATAGCCCAATTAGGCGCCTTGATCTATCTCTATAGATTTTAATGCCTAATATATATGACGCTTCACCAAGGTCTTTCATCGAAAATTTGCTGTTTAGATAACTTTTAACACTGTTTAAAAGATCTATATCATTTCCAATCAATAATATGTCATCCACATATAATATCAGAAATGCCACATTGCTCCCACTCACTTTCTTGTAAATACAAGCCTCTGCATAAGTTTGGACAAATCCAAACTCTTTGATCACCTCATCAAAGCGGAGATTCCAACTCCGGGATGCTTGCTTTAGTCCATAGATGGATCGCTGAAGTTTGCATACCTTATTAGCATCCTAAGGATCGACAAAACCCTTAGGTTGTATAATATACAACTCTTCTTCAATATTACCATTGAGGAACGCAGTATTGACATCCATCTGCCATATTTCATAATCGAAATATGCAGCAATTGCTAACATAATCCTAACTGACTTAAGCATCGCTATGGGAGAGAATGTCTCATCATAGTCAACTCCTTGAATTTGTCGAAACCCCTTTGCGACAAGTCGAGCCTTATATATGGTCACATTACCATCAGCATCAGTTTTTCTTTTAAAAATCCATTTATTCTGAACGGCCTTTTGATCGTGAGGTAAGTCAACCAAGGTCCAAACTTGGTTCTCGTACATGGATTCCATTTCGGATTTCATGGCTTCTAGCCATTTGTTGGAATCCGGGCTCATCATCGCTTCTTCATACATCACAGGGTCATCCATTTCATCAACCATGAAATTCACAACAGGATTGCCATACGATTCGGGACGCACGTGTCACCTTGACCTGCGAGGTTTGATAGTTTCCTCTTTCGGAGTTTCATGATCAATATCATTAGCTCTCTCTTCATTAGGTGAAGTCAACTTTGAAACAACTTCGATGCTGCGCCACTCGCAATTTCATGAAGAGAAGGTTCAATAACCTCTTCGAGTTCTACCTTCTGACTACTCACACCTTTCGCGAGAAACTCCTTCTCAAGAAAGGATCCATTCTTGGCAACAAAAACCTTGCCCTCGAATCTGTGATAGAAGGTATACCCAATCGTTTCCTTAGGGTATCCTATGAAGACACATTTTTCCGCTTTGGGTTCGAGCTTATCCGGTTGAAGTTTCTTCACATAAACATCACATCCCCAAACTTTAAGAAATGACAGCTTAGGTTTGTTTCCAAACCATAATTCATACGGTGTCGTTTCAATGGATTTAGATGGTGCACGATTTAAAGTGAATGCAGCTGTTTCCAGTGCATAACCCCAAAATGATAGTGGCAAGTCAGTCAGAGACATCATAGACCGAACCATATCCAATAAGGTACGATTTAATCCGACACACAATTATGTTGTGGTGTTCCGGCAGGCGTGAGTTGTGAAACTATTCCACACTCTTTCATGTGTGTGCTAAACTCGTAACTTAGATACTCTCCTCCATGGTCAGACCGTAGAAATTTGATCTTTCTATTACGATGATTTTCCACTTCATTCTGAAATTCCTTGAACTTTTCAAAAGTTTCAGACTTGTGTTTCATCAAATAGATATACCCGTATCTACTCAAATCATCCGTGAAAGTAACAAAATAACGATATCCACCTCGCGCCGACACACTCATTGGTCCACACACATCAATATGTATGATTTCCAATAGATCTGTCGCCCGTTCCATTGAACCGAAAAACGGCATTCTAGTCATCTTGCCCATAAGGCATGGCTCACATGTATCAAATGATTCAAAATCAAGTGATTCCAAAAGTCCATCGGAATGGAGTTTCTTCATGCGTTTAACGCCAATATGACCTAGACGGCAGTGCCACATATATGCAGATATATCATCATCAAGTTTAATCTTTTTAGCATTAACATTATGAATGTGCGTAATATTACTATCGAGATCCATCAGAAATAAACCATTCAACATAGGTGCATGACCATAAAAGATATTATCCATATAAATCGAACAACCATTGTTTTCAAATTTAAACGAATAACCACGTTGCATCAAACATGATCCGGATACAGTGTTCATGCTAAGTGCAGGCACCAAATAACAATTATTTAGGTTTATGACTAATCTCAATGGCATATGGAGAGGCAGCGTTCCGACGGTGATCACATCAACTCTTGATGCATTGCCGACCCGCATCGTGACCTCATCCCTTGCTAGTTGTCGCTTGTTCCGCAGCCCCTGAATCGAGTTACATATATTAGCAACTGATCCCGTATCAAATACCCAGGTGCTACTGCGAGTACTAGTAAAGTACACATCAATAACATGTATATCATATATACCTTTGTTTGCCTTGCCGGACTTCTTGTCCGCCAAATACTTGGGGCGATTAAACTTCAATGGCTGTCCCTTGCAATAGTAGCACTCGGTATCGGACTTAGGGCCAGCTCGGGGTTTCTTTTCAGGCGCGGCAACAGATTTGCCACCCTTATTTCCCTTGTGCTTGCCTTTCTTGTCCTTCTTGAAACCGGTGGTCCTATTGATCATCAACACTTGATGTTCTTTCCTAATCTCCACTTCTGTAGTCTTAAGCATTGACAGAAGCTCGGGAAGAGTCTTCTTCATGCCCTGCATATTATAGTTCATCATGAAGCTCTTGTAGCTAGGTGGCAGAGATTGGAGAACACGATGTATGCCCAAGTCATTGGGAATCATTATTCCCAAGGACACAAGCTTATCGGCGTACCCAGACATTTTGAGTACGTGCTCACTAACGGAGCTGTTTTCCTCCATTTTGCAGCTGAAGAAGTTTTCAGAAGCATTATAACTCTCTACGGCAGCATGGGTATCGAAAATCATTTTCAATTCTCCCATGGTATCAAAGGCATTGCCATTTCAAGTTACGGCTCTAGCACACACAGTATGCCGCAATGAACTAAGTTGTGGTCCTCCTGACGAGTCACATAGACATTCTTTTCCTCGTCAGGGGCATCAGGAGCTGGTGGGGGGCATAGTGGCGCATCTAGCACATATTGCTTTTGTGCAGCAGTGAGGAGAATCCTCAAATTCATAGCCCAGTTGGTGAAGTTCTTACCATTCGCAGCAAGTTTCTCTTTCTCCATGAACACATTGAAATTAAAAGCAGGTGGTGCCATCTACAACAGAATTTGTAAAGTTTATTTAGACTAAGTTTATGATAGATTGAGTTCAACTAATCCAAATTACTAATGAACTCCCACACAAAAATGACATCCCTCGTGTCCTTTTGGTGATTACATGAACCAAATCCACTACACCAAGTCCGATCATCACGTGAGTCGGTGTAGCTTCAAAGGCGAGCATCTATATGGGCATCATATCAACTATATGACTCATGCTTAACCTTTCGGTCCGTGTTCCGAGGCCATGTCTGTACATGCTAGGCTCGTCAAGTAAGAACCTTAGTATTTGCGTGTGTAAAACTGTCTTACACCCGTTGTATGAAAGCGTAGAGTTGAAAACACCCGATCATCACGTGATGCCTAAATGAGGGATCATCTTACAATGCTACCAAAAGCGCCAAACTAGCAGTATAAGATGCTAACATCTAATGTGTAAAGTGAGATGATATGGTCCATGCATTTGATCTCTATCATTTACATCGTGGTCTGATCTCTATCATTCCTTTGTGTGTAAGGCCAAGGTCTATGGAACTTACACGTTGAATGTGTTGTAAGAGTATCTATCATACATCTACTAACAACAATACCATATCAATACACTAGCCCAGCAACGATCTGAACTAGACGCCTCTAATTTATCAATTGCAAGTTTTACGTGGCTTAGGACTTTCAGAGATAGAAACGTTCTTACCTATGAACATGAACCACAACAAGGATAACTAAGTTATTAGTAACTCGTTGTAAATCAGATATTGACTATAGTAGGAGAGACAGACACCCGCCAGCCACTTATGCAAAACAAGTTGCATGTCAGTCGTGGAACCGGTCTCATGTACGATGACATGTAAGGTTGGTCCGGGCCGCTTTATCCCACTATGTCACCAATATCCAAAATACATAGAAGATGCAATAACATGATCATCATCGCCCACATATAAACATATGTGTACTACCCGTGAAAAGCACCTACGCATAGATCAGGCTCTGATACCACTGTTGGGTCCGCAGCATAGAAAACAAAAAAAATCCTACGGTGTGAACTACACGCCAAGATCTATCTACTAGGTACAAAGCAACGGGTGGATATACATCCCATGAGAACTTACCCTCGAAGACAACGAGTTTTGTTAACGAGTAGGAACTCGTGGTTGATGTAGTCGTACACTTGCCGATCTCAAGATCGTGAGGAAGTCCGAGCGCCGCAACTCAGCAGCGCATCCGTACTCGCACACACGTTCAAGCCACCGGACAACCTCCACCTCCTCGCTCCAGCGATCCAGTGGAAGCAACAACTCCTTCAGACGAAATGCCACGGGAACATGTATCTCGCTAATCCGAGACCATGGGGAATAATTCTAGAGGAGAGAGATCCTTCACAAGGAGGTGTAAGGATGAAGGAGGGAATGGGTGGCCTTTTATAGGAGGGGTGCCCTCCTCCATGGCTTGGCATGGTGGGGTGGCCCCTCACCTCTCCCATTCATGTGGTGGTAACCCCTCCACATTAAAATGCCTCTTCACATTCCCTTTTAAAGTCTCCACTTTAAATGCATTAAAATTCTCCAAGTTTAATGCTCTCTCATTTAATAAAACTCTTTTATTAAATTTATTCAGAATTTTGTTAATTACTTTAATTAACAAACATTCACATATAGCCCCTTGCAATATTTCAATATCACATGCAGAACCACTTTCTGCAATTTCACCCGAAACAATTTCCGGTTTCTATTGAAATAATTCCCGCGCTTTGCAA
Source organism: Avena insularis (assembly GCA_023614405.1). Taxonomy (NCBI): domain Eukaryota; kingdom Viridiplantae; phylum Streptophyta; class Magnoliopsida; order Poales; family Poaceae; genus Avena; species Avena insularis. The sequence goes on along the minus strand of CM042692.1, from coordinate 559,083,906 downwards.
TTCTTTCGTCTAAAACATATGCGCTCCAAAGTGGTGTCCGGTAACTCTTAAGTGTGTCACCCTACGGTTCACGAATAATGCAGACATGATCGAGACCCTTCTCCGATCAATAATCGTGCGGGACACGGAGATCCATCGACTCCTACACATTCAACGATGACTTCTGTGATCGTGAGAACCTTTAACGCTTGTAACTAAATCCCTTTGTCTCGCGATATATTACATGTCCGAGATTCGATCATCGGTATATCCATACCTAGTTTGATCTCGTTACCGACATGCACTCTTTTCTTGTTCCCGTGATATAACATTCTAGTGATCATATCACTTGCTTGCAAGCTATCTCAATGTGATATCACCGAGAGGGCCCAGAGTATATCTATCCGTCATCGGGATTGACAAATTCCACTCTTGATCCATGAGCCTCAACATAACACCTTCGTAGTACTGAACCCATCTTTATAGTCACAATGTTACGGTGTGACGTTTGATGTTATCAAGATACTCTTCCGGTGTTAGCAATTAACATGATCTCATGGTCTAAGGATAAAGATTACTTCGTATGATGTTATAACAATATAAACATAATGACTTGATCGTAATGCTATACTTCGGATGAATGTTCATCACATCATTCCACCAATGGTGTGACCTTGTTATTAACAACATCCAATGTCCATGATCAGGAAACCTTGATCATCTTGTTAATCAACAAGCTAGTCTATAAGAGAGGTATAACTAGGAACCCTTTTTGTTTATTAAACACACATGTATTGATGTTTCCGATCAATACAATTCTAGCATGCAAAATAAACATCTATCATATATAAGGAATACATAATAACAATTTTATTATTGCCTCTCAGGGCATATTTCCTTCACCCTCATGGCGTAATTGTCATAAATCCGACGACACTTGGTAGTAGGATCTACCATCCTCTGAGCTGCTCAGCTCGTCGGCGGCGGAGGCGGGCTAGAGCCTCGCAACAGCGGCTACGACATGCGCCATTGGAGCTTGGGATCAGCGAATGGGCGCAGCAACTTGGCGCCAGAAGTCAAATGTCCGAAGGGATTGTTCTGCCTGGAGGGTGGATTTTGACGCCGTCGGTGCTAAGGGAAAGGAGGGAATGGATTTGTGAAATTGGTCAACGCATCCAAGCCACTTAGTTCCTCGATTTGCCTAAGAGGTTGGCGCTTTGGCGCTCACACCGCGGATAGATGACCTACATGTGGGTCCCGACCGTCTACTTCACGGGGCAGTTTAACGGAATGTTTGAATTTGGTAGGGGTGAGATGAGTTTGCCTCGAAATGGCCCCTCTCGGTAGTTGGTAGCCCAACTTTGCAAAACGTGGCAATTGTAGGCAAGTTGGGTACCGTGGTGCACTCGTTCGGGACTTTTGGGCCGCAAACCAACAAGCCCCTCCGGAATGCCCAACGTTATTGTCACCCATTTACAGACATGACGTTTGATGCAATCAAAGCATCCTCGGGTAAAAGTAATTAATATGATCTCACGGTCAAAAGAGAAGGATACTTCGTTTCTAACTATTGCAACGATGAACCTGTGACTTGATCGTGTTGCAATACTTATATTGGGTAATATCCATCACAACATTTGGTAATGATATGACTTTATTATCAATTGACATAAATGCACCATGATCAGGAAACCTTGATCATCATCTGCCCAATGAACTAGTTAAATAGAGGCTACTAGGGACATTTTGTTTGTTTACATACCACACCTGTATCAGTGTTTCCTCTTGATACAGTTATAGCATGATGTAAAACTATTATAAACTAATGAGATATAATAATAAACATATTTATTATTTGCCTCTACGGCATATCTCTTTTAGTCTCCTACTTGCACTAGAGTATAAATAATCTAGTTGCATTGCTGCTAATCATAAACCTTATCATATATGTGTTTATTGATTATGCTTGCTCATGGAAAACTTCATGTCCTAGATCTGTGTTACCACATCCGCTTAGTCTTTTGCAAATCATTAATGTCGTCTATTTTGACATTAACACCATTAGGATATAATGTGCTGAAGCATTTGTCTTAGTGACAGAGTGAGACTTTTTTCTAGTGTATACAATGATGGTCTATCAGCCAAATGAACTTTCAATGTTGTTATGTATACCTATAAACACACTCAATCGAAAGTTGAACTTTCTTTAAACCAACATCATACTTGCAAATACTAAAGTATTCTAATACTTCTATATCTACGTAGATTTAATCAAAATGCAATACTTGTGGCTTTCATGTCCAACCATACTTCCTTTGCATTTAAACTGAACTCTGATTCACCGATTAACTCAGAAATCACTTTGGAATTTGTTCTTTACAACTAATAACTTGGGTCACATTATGTCAATTATACAACATGGCTTCACATGGAAAAACTATGGCTAAGGCATAGGTGATACAATGCATCATTTTTCCTCTATTTTAACCATCTATCTTTTTTTTGAAGTATCTATCTATTCTATATTAAAAGTACATTACGGGGCTACCCGAATTAAGAGAAATAGCCTATAAAATCCCATAATAATCAGAAACATCCAACCATTAATTCGTCTGTAAAGCCAATGGGAGCTGATAGATTTTAGAAATTATTTACTGACATCAAAATTCTACAAAAATTACCCACCAATACCCTTTGTTACTTTTCTCCTACCCCTTGACATCTTACGGGCTTGTCAGTTTTGTTTAAAAGAAAATCCTTATGCCGGCCGCCCCCGTATTCACATTGATGACTCCAGCCAGTCGACCTCCCCTTATTTTTTTCTCACAGCGATGCACATGTACCCACCACGGCTGAATCCACGAAACGGCCATGCATGCATGGAAATTATCCGGCGACTAGAAGGTATGCAACGACCGTCTAGTTGATCGTAGATTATCTGCCAAGAGTTGTCTTATACGTATCATTGGAAGGCATGCAACGAACCTAGCTGATTGTAGATGAGATTTGCAATCTTAGATCACAATGGTTTTTTTTTTCTTGATTCGTTGGGTATCTGTCAGGTATTGTTCAATATGTAATCCCGTGATTTTCTAGATGTGACCGCACGATCAAGATTCTGTACAACTAAGACGGTGATGCGGCAGCCAAATCGGCATAATCTTGAATAAGCGCCGTTTTGGCATCAACCACCAGTAGGCAGTCGAGCGATGCCGACCGTATCCTTAAACACGCCAACATCTACAACGAAGCAAGCGCCAGCCATTACATGCCCCGTGCGGCGCCTCATGATCCGGAATTAGTCACCACTAGATCTCATGTTGGTGCGCGTTGCCGCATCCCGTTTATTTTTACAATAACAATAGAACGATAGGAGTTCTTCAGGTTATGATATTATGAAAGATAAATTTCTTGTAATTCATCCATGCCTCTATCTTTGGCTCAAAAAAATATTATTTTCCGATTTTCACTGCACATAGCCTTGAGAAAACACACACACGGTTGTAGGCCAAAAGTCATCTCGACTTGGACTTGCACCCTATATATTTTATACCGTACGTGTTGACCTCACTACCTTGTTCTTTCGACGAAGGTAGTGTTGAGTGGTGAGTTGAGGTTCTTTTCTTGTGCATTAACGTGACCTGGTCATGAGGGAGCAGACTTGTGCTTTCGCAACTGTTTAGAGCAGCTGAAAGAGTTCACTTACTTGAGGCTGGATTGTCAGCTTGTTTGCAATGTTCCATACCCTTGAAAAAGCACGCACACTAACCAATTAGAGAGCATTACTATCAAATGAAAAATACACCGTAGGCATTCTCTCCTACAGTTTTACAGTAAAAAAACTAATTAGAGAGAAAAACAGTAACGCCTAATATATTATCATCATCTAGCACTACACTATTCATACCTGAAACTGGTCCGCATGATATAGAGAAAGATAACTCATATGATGAGCAAAGATAAATTCTGGATACTGATATATAATGCAACATAGAGTTATAATGCTGATACCATTATATTGTATACTTGACGATAGTTCGCTAAATCCTGCATATATAGACATTATTTTACTTATAGTCAATAGATCAGCAGCAACAGAGGGGAATAAAAAGGTATGAAGAGAGCATATGGTAAGTATTAAAAGGACATGGGAAATACTACTTAGATGTCCAATGAAATGTATTACCTGCAACAGATTTCCGTTCTGCCATGTAGATGACTCGTAAGATTTGTTCCCACGTCTAGGCTTCCCTTCACTCAAAGACGATAATATGTGATACAGAGGTATATGAATTTCTACGACCGGAATAGCAAGATAGATTAAAAATATGAGACAAATATATGGTATTATGGTCATAAGGTCAGATACATAGATCCGTGTATGCGGGTTATGTCAAGCTGTTGTAGAATTGCTCGTAACAACAAGTAAGAAAGCATACATGCGCCCACCTAAGAATGGATCTCTCAATTATTCTTTTCCTCTTCACAAGCAAATTGTACCTCTGTTGGAAACTTGAAATAATATAAGTGTGCATTCAAAAGCCTGCAAATATGAGAACTGAATGGAGTACTGGAGATGGCAACAACAATGAAACCAAAAAAATCGCCAGAAAGAAGATAACTTCATTGTTCCTAGGTGTCTAATCCCTGAAGATTATCATGTCCATCAATACAGCCCTAATCAGCTAAAAAATATTGACAGAACAATTCTACAGGAAGACTTTACTTGCCTTCAGCTCACTTTGGCAGTCATCATCATTCATCAAAGAAAATAAACAGCATGTTAGATCGGAAATTCCATGTTTCATCTAAGAAAACAAACAACCTGCTGAGTACCCTCCTAATCGACACTTACAAATTCAGAAAGAACCTTCTCATGTTGTCGTGTTTCCATGGGATGTTTTTTGTAGTGCTTTGCTGCCGTCATCGTGTGTTGAGTCCAGCATGTGAATGGACACACGGAGGAGTGGAGATACACAAGGCACGATCCACCTCTGGAATCTGATTGTTATAGGACTAATAGCCTCATCAAATATGAAACACACCAAGAGAGAATGAGACAAGGAGCAGTGGTGGGATACGGATACCTCTGTCGGTGGACGAGCGAGACCATGGGCTATGTCATCAGGGTCCGGCAGGAGGGAAACATATGGGGACTGGAAAGGCGTCGAACTGTCGTCCTCTGAGAAAATCACGGTGTCACCGCTTATCGAAGGTGCGGCGGGTCGCCATGCCATCGTCGTCACCGCGGCTGCGCCGCTAGAGGTCGATATCGGATGGAGAGGCGGGGCGCTCGAGCACACCTTAAACTGCGGCGGCGGGAGCGCAGCTAGACACTACCTCACGTCCGGGTTTACAAGGCAATATAATAGTGGCACTTATTTAACTGCCTTCAAATGTTCCTTTTTAAGGCACTTTGATGTAGGATGCCTTAAAAGATTAAGAAATGCAAGGAAATTTTTTGATGTGCCTCTAAAAATACATTATTGAAGGCAAAAAATAAGAGTGCCTCCAATAAACCATCTTTGAAGGCACTTTCACAACTTGTAGGCAAAAAACCTTTCGAGGCAATTTTATGAAAGTGCCTCTAAAGTTTAACAACTATAGGTAATATCGTGAATGCATTTAAATATTAATCTTTAGTGGCACTTTCATCACATGTAGGCAAAAATCTTTCAAGGCAATTCTGTGAAAGTGCCTCTAAAGGTTAACAACTACAGGCAATATTGAGAATGCTTCTAAATGTTAACCTTTAGTGGCACTTTCACAACTTGTAGGCAAAAACCTTTCGAGGCAATTCTATGAAAGTGCCTCTAAAGGTTACCAAATAAGGCAATATCGAGAATGCCTCTAAATGTTAACCTTTAGTGGCACTATCATAACATGTAGGCGAAATTTTTTTGAGGCAATCCTATTAAAGTGCTTCTAAAGGTTAGAAAAATATTAATTCCGTGGTTGATGCGCGCAATATACGTCACATGAAAAGATCTCCGTGCGTCTAGGTAATGCTACACACGGAAACAAGCTCGACACACGGGGGAAGACGAAAGTAACTCCCCGAAACAACAAGGCGGGCACCGTCGAGTAGCTATGTTGTGCATGCATGACAAAATCTACGAATAAAGGAAATTAACTAAGTTTTTCATCCAAAATCCACATCTGATCCAAAACCCGGAGAGTTTGGGAGGTAGCTAAGTGAAAGTTTTTTTTTCATGTTAACACGCGCGTGTGGAGTCTCACGAGATGAAAACGTAGCAAGTGGCTCCAGGAGGTTGATTACGCCATACACACGTAGTACTACCAGATCGACCACGCTGCAGCAGCACGCGTTAAACGAAAATTTCAACCAGCGCAACGAATATTTTTTTTTCTGCCGAGCGAGAGGGAACTTGTGGCCCAATTTTGACAGAATTTTGGCCCAGCACAAAAGCGTGGCTCTATGACCCAGCTCGAGCCTTACCCTTCTCGCAGACCATCTCCTTCTCCTCGCTCGCGTCCTCTCCCCACCCAGCGACGGCGATCCCTATTGTCGCCGGCTGGCTCCAGCGAGTCCTCGCGCCACTTATCCCCGCCCCGAAACCACCTCGCGCCACTTATCCCCGCCCCGAAACCACCCCCTCTTCCTCTCTAATTCCATGGCGCGGAACCTTCGATCCGCCGCCCCTACCGCAAACCCTAGCCGCGCTGGATCCCCGCCGTACAGGAGGGTTGGCTCCCGACGAGAGAGAGGTGGCGCCCAGGTCGCCCAGGAACCACGACATCCCGGACGGCTTGCTCTCCGGCACGCGCGTGCATCGGTAGCACGACGCGCGGCGCTCCGTCGAGCTCGCCGGACCGCGTCGCGCCCGTGGACGAGGGAGCGTGCTGCATTCCGGTGGTGGGGCGCCGGCCACCAGGACGCAGAAGGGGCGACGCGATCCGAGGATGGCTACTACTGCCGTCCTCCCCCACGCGACCACAGTGGGGACCTAGTCATCGGTCCGACGACAATCCATTGCCGGTTGATTCCACGAGCTGGTGAGCGCTGTCAGGCTACTGGTTCGGTTTAGTCCGATCTATTACATTTGCTGGCTCGATTCGACCTAGTACTACGAATTCTACTACAGTTGATTGATATACTACTCCTTATAGATAGATAGATAGATAGATAGATATACGGATATCCTGTACAGAGAGAAATTGCAAAAAATAAATGAAAAACAGCAGGACAGACTAGCTATCTTGAGGGTAGCAGGCTGCTAGCCATCTGCATGTTCTCTTCGAATTATTAGCTCCAAACGACCATGCAATGAACGAAGAAATTCCAAGCTGATTAAGTTGAATAAAGCTGCACAACCTGATGCATCTGCATCTTCATGGATGCCAAACAGTTGGGATTAATTGGTAATACTACCCGATTCCGTCAAGTACTCAGGTGGTAGATACATTTACGTCAAGTACTCAAGTGAAGAAATAGAACCCTTTAGTTAAGTAGTAATGTAAGGAGGACAGTTTTGAGAAAGAACGAACAAAATATTTCTTATTGACATGTACACCCAGATCCTTATTTATTTTTGTTATGTTTCTTGGGAGAGAATATTTTTATATCTGGATCTTACGAATAGTTAAGCTGGAGACCTACATCCAGAGTAGTGATATCAAGCTATGTCTGGTCCTTGAGCCCTTAGTATGTGTAGTAGATCAGCAAGACCTTCCTTTCCCTGTGGTATAAGAGCATGTTTAACTTTTCAGTCACAAATTAACCCTCTTCTAATAACAACGAATCAGTTTTAACTTGTATCAACTCCAAAGAGTTTACTAAGTATTGTATACCACAACATATTTTTTATCACCATTTCAGTAATCTTTGCACCTCTCCAGCTCTCCTTGTTTGAATTGTTGGAAATAGGAAGCAGAAGGTCCAGAGATGGCAATAACTATGTTTTTTTCATCTTGCAAGAGAAGTAACACCCATATGGGGAATTTTGGGTCCAATGTTTGTTCCATGAAAAATATCCTCTCTGAAAGTCAGATGTAGGTAGTTTGTATATTCTGTGTCATGCCATATTTAACCAAGATATTCCCCAGTTGAGGAAAATACTTTGCTTGTAGGCTATTGCACAAGAGGTCCACAATCTTCTAAAATTTGGCAGAAGAAAAGAGGCTCTTCTGTATTCAGCTGACGAAAGTCTCATCCAAAGTACAAATTCAGCTAGGAGAAATTGATATGAGCTAAACTGATGACATCCTGTTTCTAGCAGAATCCTCTATGTATGTATATGTGTTCATGCTTTGTTAGTACATACTAACATGCTGATGACCTATTTCTGCAGAAAATGGAGCAAGAGAAGTTGCAGAAGCTTGCACGCAAGGTATGCCAACATATAGTTTCTTGAACCACTGAACTAGGCAGTGGTTGTTGGTGTTTTACTTCCATAAGTATACTCTTGTCATGATGTCGTGTCCAGCAATTTTTCTAAGTTGAAATGCAGTATATATGTTCTTTGTTGTACAGAAAGTTAGCATCCTCGTTATATTTCTATTGGAATTAATGCTTTAACTTCCTGTATATATGCTCTGTCTGTACAGCAAACTAGCATCCTTCTTGCACAAAGTTGGATATGTCCAATAAATAGCTTCCTAGGTTGATATATGATTTGTGTCACTATGGGTATCGAAAAAGTACTTACAGGAGCTGTAAATCCTTGGAGGGCCCCAGCACACGAGAGCATGCTCCGACCAGCCCAAGCTATGCAGTGAGCAACGTGAAGGCCGCAGGCGGCACCGGCCCAACGTCATCCGCATCCACTAGCGAGTCGACCAACAAGAACAGGAACTACGCCGTGCTGGCGGGCACCATCGTTGGCCTGAGCGCCATGGGCTGGTACCTCCTGTCGAAGGAGCCCAAGAAGACAGAGGAGGTCGTCAACTGAATGGATCTGTCCTTGTCTTGCTGCACATGGACCCGTGCTTTTGTTGTGATGATGATGAGTTTTGATGTCGCCGAACTGATTTCTGTAGGTAGCTTCGAGTAGGCACCTGATCAAGGGCTTTATCAGTTTCCTTGCATTCAGATACGTTCTGCACTTGCGTCCATAACATTTGTGTTTCTTATTAGCTGATGTTATAAACAACTACATGGATAAAAGTTGTCCATAAATACACTACTAGCATAATTTCAGAAAATTACTGATTGCAACTTATGTTTTTATGCAGTATTTTACAGTATGATTGAACTTGATATTATTTACAGTATGATTGAACCTAATATTATATATAGTATGATCGACCAAATAATTAGGAATACGGTTTATGTTTGTTCTTTGGGCAACATAATAATTAGGATACGGTTTATGTTTGTTCTTTGGGCATCATATCTGAACAAAGTACTTTTATCTGTGGAATTTCTTGGCATAAAGCCGTGAGCTGGTTATGACAACTCCTTTTTTTTCACTGGCACCAAAGCATATGCACTGATTTTTGCAGTTTGGTGTGACGATCTTCATCCTAACATCGTTTAGAGACACGTGCTACATCGAAATCCTCCCCACGTTCAGAAATCAAATAAAGGTACTCCTGTTAATGTTACTAAACTGATATCTTGATACACCAAATATTGATTTCAGTCTGTGTGTGTCTAAAGCTTATCGTGTATCCTTTGTGGACTCCAGTTATGTGTTTGAGTTTCAGATACATGGAAGTTGAGATTATTAGGTTCATCTTGATGTGGTGGACTGAAGTTGAGATCAGGTGCTGACAATGTCCGGGCAAGCTTTAGGACATTGACCACATGTGGTCGATCGGTAGTCTCGGAGAGGTTGCAGGCAGGGGACTTGGGGCTCCTCCGCTTTGGAAAGGAGCAAGCGGCTGGGGCCGACAGCTACAAGGACGTCCGTAAAATAGTCTGGAGTTTTTTTTACAAAATCAGTTTTGTTCGAAGTTGCTGACAAGTAAAACGGGCCTAGGGGTATGTTTAGAGAATGTACCTCTATTGCTGTCATTGGAATTAGTTTGTCCAATTCAGTATAATTTTAATAGTTGTATCCAGTACTGTTGTGTGTGCATGTTTGTTGTTGTCATTATATACTGAACGTTTACATATTTAAGAGTGTGTCATTTTAATTTATGGGCACTTATTTACATTTGTAACCACTATTTTAGTACTGCGCTTATTTGCATTTCCGGGCACTTCCCGGAAATGCCAGAAAATGTAATCAAAGGCATTTAAAAAAGTGCCTCTAAATTTGCTGGCACTTTGCCAAAACTGCCTCCAAAGAAATTTGCAGGCACTTTGCTAAAACTGCCTCCAAAGAAATTTACTGGCATTATCAAATGTGCTTAAAAACTACTTTACAAGGCACTATTGGATATGCCTTACATAAGAAATAAAGGCATTAGCAAATGTGCCTACAAAACTACTTTACAAGGCACTATTTAAATATGCCTTACATGAGAAAAAGAGGCATTAGCAAATGTGCCTACAAAACTACTTTACAAGGCGGTATGCCTCCAAATACATTTAATGACCCTAGTGCATTTGGCATTATATTTTTTGCCCTAAAAAGCTATTAAGGCAATTTGTCTACTTTCGGAGGCACTTTTCAATGCCTTCTATTTAAGAACGTGATGTAGTGAGAGGTCGATACCGAAAGGGAAGGCGACATGTTGGAGGAAAGGGGAGAGGGAGGTCGGGAAGCTGAGGAAACTGCATCTCGTTGAACTGATTTTATCTTTTCCAGAACTTCAGATCGGCCTTAGTATATGGGCTTCCGTGGATTTTTCTGGCCCAATTAACCACGACACCCCAATTTGTTTGGTAGAGTTGCTTCCCTAGAGATATTTTGGCCCACTGCGTGATTAGATAAAATTAAACGGCCAGAAACTCTAAGTAAGAGTGATCGGATGGTCTAAAACAGCTAGGTGAGAGGATGCCTAGTTGGCTCAGTTATAATATCCCTAGGGATATTTTGGCCCACTGCGTGATTAGATAAAATTAAACGGCCAGAAACTCTAAGTAAGAGTGATCGGATGGCCTAAAACAGCTAGGTGAGAGGCTGCCTAGTTGGCTCAGTTATAATATCCCTAATGAGCTTTTTCCAATCTCATCAGACATGTGAAGCAGTAACAAAGGCTATATGAACTTTGTTGTGCTCCTCTGGATCAGTCTTAGTTCAAATGGAGTGTATCATATTTCAGAATCAACCTTCTTATAGCTATAGTCATGGCTTTGTGAGCACTAACATAAATTTTAGTTCATGTAGGGTGCTGTTTAACAAGATCCTGCTTGCCGCTCTTGATTGATGTGAAACCGTTGTGCAAGTTGGGACTTGTTATGCAAAATAGATTTACTTCCCTATTTTTAACGTTTTTGTTTGCCATTTGTTTTGAGCTATCCTGATTATGCTTGTTTGTTGTGATTCCAACTTCATCCCTTATTCACCTTAAACAAACAAAAGGCGATAGTTGAACTTCATTCTGGTTTCTTAACTGCGGCATCATTTTGAAATGGTACTTACCAGGTTCAATTTGTTGAAATTACAGATTGACGTGCTGGAGGTCGACGGAGTCTACTATGGTATTTTTGTTCAGACCCGAATTGGTCACTTCCCACTCCAAAATCTATGCCCATTTCCCTCTTGCTGACTAAGCCCGCACATGATTCCTTAGGTTTCTCTAGATGCCACCGCTACGAGGCTCACCAGCGCCTAGGACTCCTAACCATCCGCTGCAAAGTCCGTCGGGGGACAAGAGAAACACTAAGGTGAGACCTTGGCTATGGCTCCATTGTTGTCACAATAGATCACCATTGGGTCCAACGCACTAGGAACCACACCTAGTTTAGTTATAAACTCCTTCATCCAAACCGCTTCCCACGTCGCTTCTGAAGTAGCACATATTCCGCATATGTTGTTGATCCCACCACCACGGGTTGTTTTGAGCTCCTCCCACCAACTGTTACTCTGTTCATGAGAAACACGTACCTGGATTGATACTTAGAGTCATTTGGATCGTTGTCAAAGCTACCATCGACATAACACTTAGCAACGAGATCTTCTTCACCTCCGTACACGAGAGACATGTCCTTAGTCCTTCTTAAGTATGTAAGGATATTCTTGACCGCTATCTAGTGTTCCAAACCTGGATCATATTGGTACCTGCTAGTCAAACTAATAGCATGTGCCACATCTGGTCTTGTACATAGCATGTCATACATAATAGAACCTATGGCTGAGGTATAGGGGATCTTATCCATTATCTCTCTATCTTCTATCGTAGACGGACTTTGAGTCTTACTCAATACCTTGAATTGCAACATAGGTAAGAACCCTTTCTTACTTTCGTTCATACTAAACTTTTTCAATATCTTGTCAAGGTATGTACTTTGTGATAGCCCAATTAGCCGTTTTGATCTATGTCTATAGATCTTGATGCCTAGTATGTATGAAGCTTCATCAAGGTCCTTCATTGAAAAATTGTTGTTTAGATAACTTTTAACACTATTTAAAAGATCTATATTATTTCCAATCAATAATATGTCACTCGCATATAATATTAGAAATGCCACATAGCTCCCACTCACTTTCTTGTAAATACAAGCTTCTCTGTAAGTTTGGACAAATCCAAACCATTTGATCACCTCATTAAAGCGGATATTCCAACTCTAGGATGCTTGCTTCAGTCCATAGATGGATTGCTGAAGCTTGCATACCTTATCAGCATCCTTAGGATCGACAAAGCCCTTTGGTTGTACCATATACAACTCTTCTTCAATATTACCATTGAGAAAATCGGTTTTGACATCCATCTGCCAAATTTCATAATCGAAAAATGCAGCAATTGCTAACATAATCCTAACTGACTTTAGCATCACTACGGGAGCGAAAGTATAATCGTAGTCAGCTCCTTGAAATTGTCGAAACCCCTTTGTGACAAGTCGAGCTTTATAGATGGTCACATTACCATCAGCGTCAGTTTTATTCCTGAAAATCCATTTATTACAACCTTTCGGTTGTGAGGTAAGTCCACCAAGGTCCAAACCTGGTTTTCGTACATGGATCCCATCTCGGATTGCATGGCTTCTAGACATTTGTTGGAATCCAGGCTCATGATCTCTTCTTCATACGTCGCAGGGTTATCATTTCCATCTACCATGAAATTCATGACAGGATTTCCGTACAGTTCAGGAACTGCACGTGTCCTACTTGACCTGCGAGGTTCAGTTGTGTCCTCATTTGGAATTTCATGATCTTTATCATTAGTTCCCTCTTCATCCGGTGAAGTCAACTCTGGAATAATTTCCGGTGCTGCGCCACTTGCCATTTCATGAAAAAAGGTTCAATAACCTCTTCGAGTTCTACCTTCCGACTACTCACACCTTTCGCGAGAAACTCCTTCTCTAGAAAGGATCCATTCTTGGCAACGAAAACCTTGCCCACGGATTTGTGATAGAAGGAATACCAATTGTTTCTTTAGGTATCCTATGAAGACACATATTTCCACTTTGGGTTCGAGTTTATCAGGTTGAAGTTTCTTCACGTAAACATCACATCCCCATACTTTCAGAAATGATAGCTTTGGTTTGTTTCCAAACCATAATTCATACAGTGTCTTTTCAATGGATTTGGACGGTGCCCTGTTTAAAGTGAATGCAGATGTTTCTAGTGCATAACCCCAAAATGAAAGTGGAAAGTCAGTCAGAGACATCATAGATCGAACCATATCCAATAAGGTACGATTATAATGCTTTGATACACCATTACACTATGGTGTTCTATCATGCGTGAGTTGTGAAACTATTCCACACTTTCTCATGTGTGTGCCAAACTCGTAACTTAGATACTCACCTCCACGATCGGAATGCAGAAATTTAATCTTTCTATTACAATGATTTATCACTTCACTTTGAAATTCTTTGAACTTTTCAAAGGTTTCATACTTGCGTTTCATCAAATAGATATACCTATATCTACTCAAACCATCCATGAAAGTAACAAAATAATGATATCCACCTTGCGTCGACACACTCATTGGACCACATACATCAGTATGTATGATTTCCAATAAATCTGTCGACCGTTCCTGTTGGGGGATACCCCCGGGTAGGGTCCCGCGCCGGGGTATAAAGGCCGAGTTAGCCGAGGGTCGGCAAGGCTAAAGCGGATGCTGGCCGGGTCACCTCAAGGCAGGCCGAATCACGGGATAACCCGGACCAGGGGGCGTCCACCTAACTAGGTCTCAACCGACTTAAGCCGTAAGTCGGAATGGCGTATTTAACTTGTATGCGGGAACGGGTGTGGCCAGATCAATTATGATCCGGGTCATATCTAGATTCTAGGAGAAGGAAGGAATCTCGCTGGTCAAAAGAAGCCCCGGTACGCACTGCGTGAGCGAAGCAAAAGAGGGCAGGACCACCGAGGCGTGGGTGACAGAGGTGAAGACGCCCGTGTCGGCTGACGCAGGCGCCGCAGAGGCTCACGTAGCCTCTGCATGGGTGACGCGGGGGAAAAGAACCCCGGTCGGTTTGCTATTTTGGGAGGAGGCATATTCCCTGGAATATGCCTCCACGTATGCCCTAAGTGGAGACCTAGCCACTCCTATATAAGGAGGGCTAGGGCCTCTGTAGAAGGGGTTCCTCTATTCTGTAAGGTTCTAGGTTATAAGGGTCTTGTACGGGTTAACTGTGGGTGAGAGTAAGAGAGCTCCTTCTTCCTCCTCTCGCCAATACAGCTCTAGGAGCACTTGTAATCTGTGAACTGAATCGAATACAAAGCTTCTGCGTGGGGAATCACCTCACTATCCCTCCCTGGATTCCCCTAGTGCTATTAGTCCCCACCTTTAGCCTATCCATGACATCTGCCATGACACCACCACGACAGTTGGCGCCCACCGTGGGGCTAGCGGCGCTAGCAGGGGTGAAGATCCGGACGGGAAACCTCATCGGCACCGGCGAACGCATCGTCTCCGGGCTTGTTCAGCGCTTTGGAGCGCTGGACTTTGTCAGCAACAACGCTGGCTACTTCGGCACGCACCCACTTCCGTGCAACGACCTCTTCGTCAAGCTTGGTGCGCACAAGGTCTACGTTGCTGTGGACGTATCATGCGTTCATCCGCGGCACGTCGTCGAGGCAGGGGAGCCACCCCTTAGCGTGGTTCATGGGGCGCGTATCACTCGCTCCCCGGACCGTGCTGAGGTGATGATGATTGCGCCAGGTGCAGGCGCAAGCAAGGATCCAGCACCGGATCCGGAGGTAACACCTAAGGCACCAAGGAAAGGTAGATGACCTCCACTAGAGAGGCCTGAAAATGTACTGAGAGAAGCTATGGATAGCTTGGCAAACTCGGCTCAGGCACAGGCCGAGCTAGAGGAAACTAGGCAGAAAATTCTAGAGGCAAAAAAGATTGCTACAACTCAGCAGTCGTTGAACATGACGCTGCGTGAGTATGCAAAGGCAAATAAAGTAGATGCTGTAAAAGTGAAGGGGAGAAATCTCATGAGTGAAATGAACAAAGAAGGGGATACTCGGATTGAGGAGTCAGAAAACTGTTTGTCCGTGGGCTGCCAAGCACAAGACTCGGCGAAAACTCGAGCAGCGGATGCGCTACATCCGAAGTAGAGGGTCTGACGGGTGAAGCCCGTCGAGACAAAGAAGATCGGGTCAATGAGTTGGTTCGGATCGCGAACAGGCAAAATGAGGAACTGCTCAGGGCAAACCCGGAGAGAGCTGGGGCCTCCAAGATCGTTCATTCGGCGGTGGGTAACCCAGAGAAATCCGCTGGAGCCGCATCGTCTCCTCATGGTGGTCCTAGGAGAGAGGAGGTAGTAACCTCGGCCAGGAGAAACAAGCAGATTGTTCCGTATGACCCGACAAGGGCAGGAAAAGCAAAAGAGGTACAAAGAAACAACGATCAACGGAGTGTAAGCCGAGGTGAAGCTGGCCGAGGTAACCGTGACCAAGGCAATACCGGTCGAGGAAACGTTGTTAACGGCAATGCCGGACAGTGCAACTCTGCAGGACAACCACAACAGCGGAATATACCAAGGCAAGAGCAAAGCGCTGGCCGAGGTATGCAACAGAGAGATGCGCCACGAGAGCGAGACCGGTATAACGATGGAGATTCGGAAATGGTCAATGCAGGATACCCAAGGCCAGACTATCATGTGATAGGGTCGAGATTGGGAAGCAGGGATTTGATGTCGGATGATGCCAGGTTGAAACTGGATCGATTGTATAGGTCAGAGCAGATTGAAAGTCAAGGTCCTCCGGGTCCTGCATGTTTTGGACCCCGGATCATGAAAGAGCCACCGGTACCTAACTTCCAGTTACCTAGAGGCACGAAGATGTATGACGACAGCACTAAGCCGGAGGATTGGTTGATAAATTATGCTACGGCTGTGAAAATTGCTACAGGTAACTTGCGATGGGCTGTGAGATACGTATCCCAGATGTTGGAGGGGCCAGCAAGGGTATGGTTGAACAATTTTCCACCCGGAAGTATTAACTGCTGGATCAATTTTGAGGAAATGTTCATCAGCAATTTCTCGAGTACGTATCAGAGGCCAAATAGGCCACAGACCCTAGCTATGTGCAAGCAAATACTGAATGAGACGGACCGGGAGTTTTTGACCCGGTGTTGTACCGTGAGAAACTCGTGTGAGGGCGTGATAGAGTCACAGGCCATAGCGTGGTTTGCGCAAGGATGCAGGTATGCAAGCGAACTGTGGCAAAAGTTGCAAAGGAAAATGCCAACTATGTTGGCAAAGATGATCCGGATTGCTGATTCGTATGCTTTGGGTGATCCGACTCAACCTAGGATCGTGTCCAACGAGTCGAATGAGGAGTACTACCAGAGAGATGGAGCCGGATCCTCTCGGAGGAACGATTACAGAGGTAAAAGGAGAGATGATAGACCGGATCACCGGTACAGTTTGCAACAAGTTGCAGCTGTGAGTCAAGATCAGCCAGGAACAGGGAGCAATCAACGTCAGAAAACTGGAGGGCAACAATGGACACCAAGGAATGATGGTAAGAAAACTTGGATGCCAGAACAGAAGAAACAGTGGAAAGAAAAGAAGGACCGTCCGAGGTACACTTATGAGTCGATGTTGGATCAGCCATGTAAATTTCACACGCCAAATCCGAGTAACCAGGGGGTCATACAACGAGGCAATGTGAGTGGATGCGTAAGATAGAACAAGGTGGTTCGGGGAATGCTCAGGCACCCCGGAACGATCAACCTCGGCAGGAGTTACCCCGGCAGCAATTGCTCTCTGGAGCAAACATGCAACAACTAATGTTGCCTCCCCCTCCGCCGAGGTATGATAACCATGAGAGAAGGGATGCAGTGCATCAAGTAGAAAACCAGCATCAGCCGGATCAGAGGTACCCCAGAAATGAGGGGAGAAATGAGTACAGGGAGCATCATCAGAGTTACTATGTGTTTACCACCGAGGAGACAGATAATAAGAGCTTGCAGCGCCGACATATGGAGGTCAATGCGGTAATGCCAGCGGTGACAAGGTATATGCCTTGGTCGGACAAAGAAATTACTTGGAACATCAAAGATCATCCCAAGCTTATGCTGAGTCCTGGTTCGTATGCATTAGTGCTGGACCCGACATTCATTGGGCCTAACATCAATGTGAGGTTCTCCAAGGTACTGATTGACAATGGCAGTAGCATTAACATCATGTATGCGGATACAATGCGCAAGTTGGGTATCTCGGAGAACATGCTCCAAGCCACACGAACAACTTTCCATGGTATTGTACCAGGCATTTCTTATGAGCCCATAGGCAAAGTCCGGGTTGACGTGTTATTCGGCACGAGAGATAACTGCCGAACTGAGAATCTGGAGTTTGAAGTGGTGAACTTGGAAAGTGCGTATCACGCATTACTCGGAAGACCGGCATTGAACAAGTTCATGGCGAGCTGCCACATCAGTTATCTGAAGATGAAGTTGCCCGGGCCAAATGGAGTGATTACTATTGCTGGAGATTTCTGACGTTCCATTGAGTGTGCCTCAACCGGGTCTAACCTAGCCGAGTCACTTGTGATTGCGCAAGAGAAAAGAAAAATCCAAGAGGTGGCGGCATTAGCTCAGTCCGCGCAGCAGTATATGCCGGGGTTGAGTAACCCGCATGGTAGTGTTTCGTTCCAAGCCGCAAAGGATACTAAGAAAGTGCCTGTTGATGATATGTTCCCAGAGCGCACTGTAACAATTGGTGCCGGGTTGAATGATAAATAGGAAAGCGAGCTCGTCAACTTCCTCCGTGAGAATCGGGATATTTTTGCTTGGTCTACACAGGACTTGCAAGGTGTTCCGAGGGAGTTGGCCGAGCACTCTTTAAACGTCAGACCCGGAGCAAGGCCGGTGAAGCAACCTCTCCACCGCTTCGCCGAGGATAGGAGAAAAGCCATTGGAGACGAGATAGCTCGGTTGCTAGCAGCAGGATTTATCATGGAAGTACTCTATCCGGATTGGCTCTCTAATCCGGTGCTGGTGGAAAAGAAGAAGGATGACCCGAACGTGGCAGTAGTTTGGCGTATGTGTATCGATTACACGAACCTGAACAAGGCGTGTCCAAAAGATCCATTTCTACTGCCGAGGATAGATCAGGTCATAGACTCAACCGCGGGATGTGAACTGTTGTCATTCATTGATGCATATTTTGGTTTCCACCAGATACCTTTGAATCCGGATGATCAAATAAAGACCGCATTTATCACCCCGTATGGGGCTTATTGCTATCGCACCATGCCATTTGGTTTACGTAAGGCAGGTGCAACGTACCAAAGATGTATGCAAAAATGTTTGCACGACCAAATAGGTCAAAATGTACAAGTGTATGTGGATGATGTGGTTATCAAGACCAAGGAAAGCAAAACGCTCCTTGACGACATCAGGCAGACATTCGCGAACTTAAGAAGGTTCCGAATGAAGCTTAACCCGGAAAAATGTACCTTCGGTGTCCCGGCTGGAAAATTACTCGGATTTCTCGTCTCCAGCCGAGGTATCGAAGTTCATCCAACTAAGATCCGGGCCATTGAACGAATGGAGCTGCCGAAGTGTCTTAACGATGTCCAGAAGTTCACTGGGTGCCAGGCATCGTTAAGTCGGTTTGTATGTCGGTTGGGAGAAAAGGCATTGCCTCTCTACCAACTCATGAAAAAGTTGGATAAGTTCGTTTGGACGCCACAGGCCGATGAAGCCTTTGCCCACTTAAAGAAGATGTTAGCCACTGCACCAGTGTTAGCCTCTCCACTATCAAAGGAGCCAATGTTGCTCTACATAGCCGCAACCAACCGAGTTGTAAGTGCAGTGATTGTGGTAGAGCGCGAAGAAGAGGGTAAGTCGGTGCAGAGGCCAGTGTATTACTTGAGCGACGTATTATCTGCCTCAAAGCAGAACTACCCACACTTTCAAAAGGTGGCATATGGTGTCTATATGGCAGCTAAGAAGTTAAAGCATTAATTTGAGGAGCACCCCATCAAAGTAATATGTGAAGCTCCCATATCCGAGATAATGGGTAACAAGGATGCAAGTGGTCGAATCGCAAAATGGGCAATCGAACTAGCTCCTTATGCATACAATATGATGAAGAGAAGCAATCAAGTCTCAGGCTATGGCGGACTTTTTTGTGGACTGGGCCGAGGTACAATACGAACCACCACCACCAGATCCGAACTACTGGAGGATGCATTTTGACGGGTCAAAAACAAAAACCGGGCTAGGCGCCGGAGTTGTGCTTACCTCGCCAAAGAAGGACTAGCTGAAGTATGTGCTGCAAATCCATTTCGCAGCATCGAACAATGTCGCTGAGTATGAAGCACTTGTGCATGGGCTCAAAGTGGCAAAAGAGATTGGGATATGTCGGATACTATGCTTTGGCGACTCGGATTTGGTAATATAGCAAGTGTCGGGGTTGTGGGACGCGATGGATCCAAACATGGCTCTATACAGATTTCATGTGCAGAAGATATCTGGTTACTTTGAGGGGTGTGAATTTCACCATGTACCCCGGGTGGAAAATGAGGCTGCCGACATGCTGTCGAAGCTCGGATCAACCCGACAAGCAATTCCACCGGGTGTAGCATTGGAACACCTCAGAAAACCATCTATCAGGCCGTCCCCAGGAACCGAGTCAATCTATGTCCCGGAAGATACAGAATCCGGTCCTGAGCCCATGGACATTGACATGGGAGGTGGTGCGCAAAACCCGGGGACCGCATCAGCAAACCCGGGGACTGCCTCAGCGAACCCGGGGACTGCCTCGCAGGACCCGGGGACTTCTCAGCGTGATCCGGTTGAAGTTATGCCGGTGGATCAGATGGAAATTGATGAGGATGTGTTCCCTGTGCGAGCAATACCAGCTTGGGCACTTCCTATATTTCAATTCCTGAAAGATGGAACATTACCCACTGAGGAGGTGTTATCCAGGCAAACTCAGAGGAGAGCAAAGGCATACACAATTATCAATTCTGAGCTGTACAAACGGAGTGTGGCGAATGTCCTCCAGCGATGCGTTGACCCGGAAGAAGGGCTTGACATCCTCCGAGATATACATCAAGGGGAGTGCGGGCATCATGCCTCGTCCCGAGCCTTGGTGGCAAAAGCGTTCTGGCATGGATTCTACTGGCCAAGTGCCTTAGAACAAGCAGAAGATCTGGTGAGAAAATGCAATGGTTGTCAGAGGTATGCTACCAAGACACATATGCCAATGTCAGAACTCAAGACCATACCAATTACATGGCCATTTGCCGTATGGTGCTTGGATATGGTTGGCCCATTTAAACCAGCAAGGGGAAATATGACTCACATCTTGGTCATGGTGGACAAGTTTACAAAATGGATTTAAGTGAAGCCTATAAGAAAATGTGATGGAGCTACGGCCGTAACATTTCTCAAAGACATTATCTTGAGATATGGTTATCCTCACAGTATCATAACTGATAATGGCACAAATTTTGCTGAAGGAGCATTTGTGCGATTCTGCCGGGATAAGAAGATCCGGCTGGACGTTGCCTCGGTAGCCCACCCCGCATCGAACGGACAGGTTGAAAGATCCAATGGATTAGTGTTATCCGGGATAAAACCCCGGCTCGTCGAGCCACTGCAAAGATCAGCGGGGTGCTAGATATAAGAACTACCAGCGGTACTGTGGAGTTTAAGAACAACTCCGAATCTATCAACAGGCTATACGCTGTTTTTTCTGGTATATGGGGCAGAAGCTGTATTACCAGCCGACATAGCGCATGATTTGACTAGGGTCACCCAATACACAGAAGCCGAAGTGCAAGAAGCCTGGCAAAATGATGTTGATCTGTTGGAAGAAGCGAGAGAATTGGCATTGTCCAGATCCACCATATATCAGCAAACTCTCCGACGCTATCATAGCCAGAAAGTAAGCCCCCGAGTCTTTCGGGAAGGCGATCTGGTGCTCCGGTTGGTACAACGTACTGCTGGCATGCATAAATTATCCCCCCATGGGAAGGGCCATTCATTGTGAGCAAAGCATTGCACAATGATTCTTATTATCTTATCGATGCAAAGCCACAGGAAAAGAACAAGGCGGACAGGTCCGGCGAGGAATCTAAGCGTCCATGGAACGTAGCCCTACTTCATCCTTTCTACACTTAGCAGAGAAGTGTATGTATCCGAGTCTTCTCATATGTCGGTATGTATGCCGACAATGAGCTTATCAATGAAATGTTGGCACCTCGGGCAGTAACTCGGGGACCGCCTTAATAATATTTGTTGTCTTTTATCATTTATACGTCAGCTGGAGTAAGTTGTTCTACTTAACTCGGATTAGTAATGTGTGAGCACCAAAAGCCCAACTCTTCGACTTGCTGCTGTCCAACAAGAATTGGCTTCATGGCAAGCAAGAGAACAAGTTTGGAATTGCGTAGCACATGAAAAACGACTAAGGAAAGGAACTTAATCGAGCCGACGTTTGTTTTTCGGACTAACCTTGTATTTACTTTCAAATTATTATGCTGAATTATTTTGAGCTAAGCCTAAAAGTTTCTAAGTATTGTTAAAACAATTTTTGAAGCTCGGATTCGTAAGTTGTAAAACCGAATCAAGGTAGACACGAACCGAGCCAGAAGATTGGACGAACAAGAAAATGGAACTCGGGGACTACGCCCAAGTTAATCCGGCATACAAACTTAGTAGCAAAATATCACATGAGTATGGGATACAATTCCACCCGGCATACCGGGGATCTGATAAGTTTTCAAGTGTTTTTACTTAAGGAGCAGCAGGAGGAGGAAGTTCGGCGTCATCTTCGCCTTCTTCGATATCCGAGGCATCGTCATCTCCATCCTCGTCCGAACGATCTTCAACATTTTCGACCTCTTCATCACCAGCGGCTTCCAGGAAGCTCGGACCCTCAGTCCATTCATGAATGGGAGCATATTCAATGAGACTATGGGCGCAAGCCTGGCGCCGAGCTACCCATTCCGGGTCATTGGTCCACCTGGATCCGGTCTTGTTGAGCGTCAGGAGGCTGAGATCGATCTTCTCATACCACGTGAGTATGTGGTGAAGAACGGTCTCAGCTGCAGCACGTCCAGCGGACTCTCTCCAAAGGTCGAGCTGGGTCTCGATCTCCGTCAGATTTTTAGCAAGGATTGCGATTCTCTCTGGAGTGTCCTCGCTAGGCCAGAACATGTTGAAGACTCGGACTGAAACATCGAGGAGATCCTTGCCGTAGTTCTTGATGATTTCCACGCGAGATGACAGGCTGACCAACAGGTCCTCCATGTCATAGGGAATGTCCTCACCGTCAGGAGCGACGGGAGTACCCCTCTCTCGGCGGAAATTGGCAACAGCGGCGCTCGCAATGGGAGTACCCTCTGGAAATTTGCCTAAAAACGGGACAAGAGAAGCAAGTAATGAAAAGACATGTGAGATAACCCGGAGAAATATGCCGGATAAGGAAAAGGAACTTACGTAAAATGTGGCTGTGGATCCGGGTCAACTCATTGATGCAATTATCGTGTCTTTGACGGAGCTACACCAGTTCAGCGTTCGCCGACTCGAGTTTGACGTCGGTCTCCTGGAGAAGTTCTCGATCCTTGGCGATTTGGAGATTGAGGCGCTCGCGCTCTTCGATGAAGTCCTGGCCAGCCTTTTCAAGCTCGGTTTGGTGCTGCGCCTTCATCTTCTTCATTTCTGCCTTTAACTTGGCAATCTCGTCGTTCTTGGTTCGGAGGAGGGCAAGCTCATCGTCTTTCTTTTTGAGCTCGGCCTGATGCTGCCCTGCTTGTTCGAGAAAATGCAGCATCATGTCAGGCACGGGCACACTATCTTCAAGAGATGCTGAAATAGCGTGTTGACCCGGCAGAGCCGAGGTATGAATGTTTGCAGAGCCAAGAAGAAAAGGAGATGGAAAGCAAAGCAGGGTCAGACAAAAGTAGCTTACCCTTAATCTGATCCAGATTCTTCCTCATGAGCTTGTTGTCAGCCTCCACCCCAGCTGCGAAAACCGAATGACGGATTAGTTCTGCAGAAAAAGATGAAGGAAAACAGAAAAATGTGAAGAAGGGAACTTACCCCTTTTCTCATGCTCAGCGAGATGTGCATTGTGCTTTGCGAGCAGCATCTTGTGGGTATCCAGGAGACGTTGGAACTCAACGCTCCGGCGGTTGGTGGTCACCTGAAAAGAATACAAAAATTTGTCTTAAGCCTTGTGCATATTCTAAGTGTACAAGATCCGGGCCAAGTGGAACTTAACCCTGCTCTAGGTGTGTGCATATTCGAAGTGTACAAGATCCGAGCCAAGTAGGACTTAACCTGGCTCTAGGTGTGTGCATATTCGAAGTGTACAAGATCCGGGCCAAGTCGAACTTAACCCGGCTCTAGGTGTGTGCATATTCGAAGTGTACAAGATCCGGGCCAAGTGGAACTTAACCCGGCTCTAGGTGTGTGCATATTCGAAGTGTACAAGATCCGGGCCAAGTGGAACTTAACCCGGCTCTAGGTGTGTGCATATTTGAAGTGTACAAGATCCGGGCCAAGTGGAACTTAACCCGGCTCTAGGTGTGTGCATATTCGAAGTGTACAAGATCCGGGCCAAGTGGAACTTAACCCGACTCTAGGTGTGTGCATATTCGAAGTGTACAAGATCCGGGCCAAGTGGAACTTAACCCGGCTCTAGGTGTCTGCATATTTGAAGTTGTCAGGGAGCTATGTTAGTTTTCTAAGGAGCATCTGGCCGAGTAACAAGTTACTCCCCCGGAGGCTCGGGGACTAATGGTTATATCGCTAGTGCATGCTAAGGAAAAGGTGAAGTAACGTACCTCCATCATCCGGCCCGTGAGGTTAATCACCTTAGCGGCTGTGTTCATCTGAGCAGCGAACTCGGCGAGACCAAACTTCTCCAGGAGATTGTCATTGTAGACGAACTCCGCCTTGTTCCAGTTGTTCATAAACTCGATCAAGGTCGGAGGATATCGCTCACTGCTGAGCATGTGGGGCGCCACCAAGCCCTTCGCATGTGCCTCTCTCCTCTCAACCTGAGCAAGGGCCGGACTAGTGTGCAGAACAAGTTACTGCGCACTAGTTGGCTCAGCAGGGGCGTCCTTCAGTGCTGGAGCTTTCTGGGCAAGCATGGACGCGAGGGTGCGCTATCCAGACCCGGTGGACGCTGCCTTGGTGACGTCAGGGGTTTTCTTGCCTTTGGCTTGCTGAGAGGAGGAAGTGGTTGCGGCAGATTTTCCCTTAGGAGCTGCCTGGGTACTTCCTCGCCGAGACTGAGAAGACTCGGACGAGGCAGAGGAGCTTGGCGCTGGTGCCGTTGTTGCTGGAGCTGGTGCTGCTGCTGAAGTCCTTGCTGCCGGAGTTGGTGCTGGTGCCGGAATTAGTGCTGGTGCTGGTGCGGAGGTAGTCTCGGTAGTTGCTGGTTGTGGCAGAGCCGAAGTCGTGGATGCCGCTGCCTCGGCTGGGTCCGTCTCCCCCGCTCCGGGGTTGCCCCCCTCTTGACGAGGCGAGCTGGAACCCGGAGCAGCCGCAGAACCCTCTGGAATAGGGCTCAGCGGGCGTGACTCATCGTCACGAGGAGGAGAAGGGCTAGGTCGGAGAGGTGAAGAGATGCTAGATCCACTCTGGGAACATCCTCTGCAGCACTGCCAAATCAAATAATGTCAGAAGAGAGACTAAAACAGTGCAAGGAAGAATAAGTTGCAGAGGGAAAAGAGGCTTACGCATCCGAGGTCAGGGGCTCCTTGGGTTTCTGAGCCCTTCGTGCTGGGGCCTTGCCTGCTGGCTTGGAAGCAGTTTTGTCTCCGGACTTCTTTCGCCTTTTGGAGGGCTGAGAAGGTCCGGAGGAGGAACTTGATGCAGCTCCACGCCTCTTCTTCGACGCT
Source organism: Avena insularis (assembly GCA_023614405.1). Taxonomy (NCBI): domain Eukaryota; kingdom Viridiplantae; phylum Streptophyta; class Magnoliopsida; order Poales; family Poaceae; genus Avena; species Avena insularis. Next base: position 559,058,575 of record CM042692.1, on the reverse strand, counting down.
GCTGGAACAGGTTCACCCGTGGCAAGGGGAGGGTCCTCGTGGATCTGCCCACCGGGGTTAGCTGATGCCGGAAAAGCATAAGAAAGGGGGACAACGTCAACAACTTCCATCACCTCAATATCCGAGTCATCCTCATCGTCGGGCCAATCTCTAATACAAGAGAGTTTACCGGTGGGTCGCTTGGTCGCATCGTACATTGGGAGGAACATCTCCTGGTCCGGTTCTTCCTCGTCCGAGCTCTCCCGGTCAGGTGCGCATTTGAGGGTAGGGTCGGCGCCATCCTCAATTGTCTGCTGAAGGAATTGCTAAAGGAGAAAAAAGATAACGGAGTTAAAAATAAGACGGCAACCGACATAAGATCTAATCCGGAGAGAGTTGGTGGCACAAAGCTTACCACGGGAGGAAGCCTATCCCGGCAATAATGCTCAATTCCCCATGTCCACTCGGAGGAGAAGTCCTTGTGGGTGGTGAAGAGCGCCTTGACCCGGCGGTAGATTTCGGTGTTGCTAAGCTTGAAGGACGAGGTCCGGTTGGGGTCGTGACCCCAGCTCATGTGGCACACCTTGTGAGTGCGCTTCCGGAGAGGGGAGATCCGGTTGCGGACAAATGTGATCATGGCATCCTCGTTGCGCAACCCGAGATGCTTCAGCTCCTTGAACCTTTTGTTGACCTGATTGGCCAATACTGTGGGCTTCTTGGGGACAACTGATGGGTTCGTAGCATGGAAAACAAAAAATTCTACCGCAAGAACGAACAAAACCCAGATCTAATCTAGATAAAAGCCAAGATCTAATCTATTAGACATGAGCAACGAGATAGATCTGTACTAACCCTCATAGAACCGAAAGCGTTACGAGATTAGATCTCGGGGTTGATGTAGTCGATCACTTGCCGATCTCAAGATCGTGTGGACGATCCTTCCGGCAACGTGTTCCGACAGCGCTTCCGCAGTCGGTCACACGTGCGGAGTCGAAGCAGACCTTCCTGTCCCCATTCTAGCGAGCAGCGGAGGTAGTAGATCTTCTCCACGGAATCCCAGCAGCACGACGGTGTGGTGGTGGAGGAGAGAATTCTGCAGGGCTTCGCCTAAGTCGGAGCAGAGCGAAGGCAGTGGAGAGAGGCGGCGGCTAGAGCTTGTTATGAGAGAGGGCTAGGAGGGGGCGCCCCCTCCCTTCTATTTAAAGGAGGCAGGCGCGCCTGGGGAGGGGGAGTCCTAGTAGGACTCCCCTCCTAAGGACGGCGGGTTGGGAAGGGGGGGAGGAGTCCTCCTCCCCCACGAATCCGTGTCTCGCCCCACAAGGTTTCCTTTAACCCTTTCTTGGTTTTCAAGCAAACACCAAGAACTCTTCTAGAACCTTCCAGAACATTCCGAAACCTTCTAGAATCTCCATACAAACACTCCGGAACATTTCCTAACTTAGAAAATGATCCCCAATATATGAATCTTATTCTCCAGACCATTCTGGATCTCCTCGTGATGTCCCGGATCCAATTCGAGACTCCGAACAACATTCGGTCTCCAACGCATATTCCATATCTACTTAAAACAACTCCGAACCTTAAGTGTGTCACCCTACGGTTCGTGAATATACAGACATGATGAAGACACCTCTCCGATCAATAACCATCAGCGAGATCTGGAGATCCATAATGGCTCCCACATATTCAACGATGACTTCGTGATCGATAGAACCATTTACATATGAAACCAATTCCCTTTGTCACGCGATATTCTACTTATCCGAGGTTTGATCGTCGGTATCTTCATACCTAGTTCTACCTCGTTACCGATAAGTACTCTTTACTCGTTCCATGTTATGTCATCCCTTGTGACCCAGTCACATGCTTGCAAGCTATCTAGATGACATTCCACCGAGAGGGCCCTGAGCATATCTATCCGTCATATGGATGGACAAATCCCAATCTTGGTTCATGCGCTTCAACACATACTTTCAGAATACCCAATGACACCTTTATAACCACCCAGTTACAAAGTGGTGTTTGATGTCATCAAAGTACCCATCCGGTGATGGTGATTAACATAACCTCATGGTCGAAGGATTAGGTTACTATGCATTTGAAAGCTTACAGCAATACGAACTTAATGACTTGATCTTATGCTATGCTTACTATGGGTGTGTGTCCATCACATCATTCTCCTAATGATATAACCTTGTTATTAATGACATCCAATGTCCATGATCAGGAAACCATGATCATCATTCAATCAACAAGCTAGTTCCACAAGAGGCTTACTAGGGACTCTTTTATGTTTACAAAACACACATGTATTAGTGTTTCCTTATAATACAATTATAGCATGGGATGTAAACATTCATCATAAACACAAAGATATAATAATAACCACTCTTATTATTGCCTCTTGGGCATATCTCCAACAACAACGTCCCACAATTCCGGGTTAGGTGGACCTGGAGCATAGGGAAGCAGCCGGATCAAGTCTTCAGTGCCCTTGTTCCGGACATAAAAGAAAGTCCGGGCCCATCCTTTGCAGGAGTCCAGCCTGGTGACTCGGGGGAAAACGGATAGCCTCCGGGGCGAGATGGATGCAGCTCCGAATTGAGTGAGCTTCTTGTCCTTCGGATCGAGTTGAATATTCGGAATGACATTACGACGAAGGCCGAAAAACAGATCCATAGCTCCTTCATGGGCCATAATCCGGCATAGCCCTCGATCGTAGAGGCAAAAGCAGAAAAGGAAGTGATTGGGTTGGCAGGAAGATGGTGTGGCCGGAGTTTGTATGTGCTTAACCAGTCATGGAAGAAATCGCTGACCGGCAAACCAAACCCCCGTTGGAAGTGAGACAAGAACACAACGTACTCACCTGGATTGGGTGAGGGGGCGAGTTCGGCGGAGGCGAGGCGCACGATGACTCCGGCGGGAATGCATCTGGTGCGGTAGAGCCAGTCCAGGTCGTCTTCGCAGACCTAGGACCCGGCCTACGCACCACGGTCCGCCATGGCGGTGTCTTCCTCCATTTCTTGCTCGGCGACGGCGAGCTCCTCCTCTGTCATCTCTACTTCGTTTCCCTCGCTGTCGCTAGCAGCAGTGGGGGCAGTGGCCTAGATTGGCAACGACCCATGGCGGAGGAGGCGCGTAGCGGTGGCGGTGACGCAGAGGCGGGAAGCGCAGTAAGCAGCGCTGCTACTTGGAAGCGATGGCGGCTGTCGGGAAGACGAAGAAGAAGAAGTGCTAGAGGCAGAGGGGCGCGGAAGGGGGAAAAGACCTAAGGGTGCGCCCCTCCCCTATTTAACCACTCCCTCGAGGGGGTAGTGGGATCGTGTCAAACGGGTACGCCGCATGGTGTGGCCGTGTATTGCCCGCGTCGACCAATCAGCAGCAAGCCACACGGAGGGCCACAGGGTGTAACAGATCCCGTGACGTGACGCACTGATGTGGTTAATGAGGAGGCAGGCCAGACGTGACGTGCGCCACAGTGGTAACTGACAAATTACTTCGGCAGTTACTGTGGCTGGCCCTTAAAATGAGGCAATCTAATGATTGGCCTCCATGTGGGCTAGCGTACGAGAGAAGGAAAGAAGACCCGGATGAGACCGTGGTAACCCGGCCAGCAAGTCAAAACTTGGAATGTGCCACGGGAAAGTAAAACCATGAGGTCCGAGTTAGGGTGGTAACCCGGCCAGCAAGTGAGAGCTTGGAACGTGCCAAGGGAAAGTAAATCCAGAGAATCTGAGACAAGGAGGAAACTCGGAGAAGGAGCACAAAGCTCGGTGGAATTGAACCTGCTGTAGCCTTAGTGGCTAAGGCAGCTAAGACCGCACTAGCTCCGGGGACTAATGTTGGGGGGATACCCCCGGGTAGGGTCGCACCAGGGTATAAAGGCCGAGTTAGCCGAGGGTCGGCAAGGCTAAAGCGGATGCTGGCCGGGTCACCTCAAGGCAGGCCGAATCACGGGGTAACTCGGACCAAGGGGTGTCCACCTAACTAGGTCTCAACCGACTTAAGCCGTAAATCGGAATGGTGTATTTAACTTGTATGCAGGAACGGGTGTGGCCAGATCAATTATGATCCGGGTCATATCTAGCTTCTAGGAGAAGGAAGGAATCTCGCTGGTCAAAAGAAGCCCCGGTACGCACTGCATGAGCGAAGCAAAAGAGGGCAGGACCACCGAGGCGTGGCCGGCAGAGGTGACGACGCCCATGTCGGCTGACGCAGGCGCCGCAGAGGCTCATGTAGCCTCTGCATGGGTGACGTGGGGGAAAAGAACCCCGGTCGGTTTGCTATTTTGGGAGGAGGCATATTCCCTGGAATATGCCTCCACGTATGCCCTAAGTGGAGACCTAGCCACTCCTATATAAGGAGGGCTAGGGCCTCTGTAGAAGGGGTTCCTCTATTTTGTAAGGTTCTAGGTTCTAAGGGTCTTGTACGGGTTAACTGTGGGTGAGAGTAAGAGAGCTCCTTCTTCCTCCTCTCGCCAATACAGCTCTAGGAGCACTTGTAATCTGTGAACTGAATCGAATACAAAGCTTCTGTGTGAGGAATCACCTCACTATCCCTCCCTGGATTCCCCTAGTGCTATTAGTCCCCACCTTTAGCCTATCCATGGCATCTGCCGTGACACCACCACGACAGTTCCATTGTACTAGAAAATGGGGTTCTAGTCATCTTACCGATAAGGCATGGCCCACATGTATCAAATGATTCAAAATCAAGTGATTCTAATCCATCAGAATGGAGCTTCTTCATGCGCTTTACACCAATATGATCTAGACAGCAGTGCCACATATATGTAGATATATTATTATCAAGTTTAATGCTTTTTCCATCAACATTATGAATATGTGTATTACTACTATCGAGATTTAAAAGAAATAAACCATTCATCATAGGTGCATGACCATAAAAGATATTATTCATATAAATCGAATAACCATTGTTTTATGACTTAAAGGAATAACCGTATTGCAGTAAACACGACCCGGATACAATGTTCATGCTCAACGTAGGCACCGAATAACAATTATTAAGTTTTAAAACTAATCCAGATGGTAAATGGAGAGGCAGCATTCCGATGGCGATCACATCAATTCTTGATCCATTGCCGACATGCATCGTGACTTCATCCCTTGCTAGTGGTCTCTTGTTCCGCAGCCCCTGATTTGAGTTACCTATATTAGCAACCGATCTAGTGTCAAATACCTAGGTCCTACTTCGAGTAGTAGTAAAGTACACATCAATAACATGTATATCAAATATAACTTTGTTCATCTTGCCAGCCTTCTTGTCTGGCAGATATTTGGGGCAGTTGCGCTTCTAGTGGCCAGTCCCCATAGAGCAACTCTAACAATGCATGTAAACCGCCAACTGGCAAACCTTAAGTACAGGCTTCCAAAAACAGAAAACATGTCGCATTTCTCGTGGTGTAGAATGATAATTGTAAAACATGAACTGCATATTCGAATTTGAAGATATCGTGGCATAGTTCATCGACCAGAGAAGATTTTGGCGTGAATTAGTTCTAATTACACATAGTGTAGCTTCACAAAAGCTACAATTTACAAAGAAAATCTACTAGTGGTGGACTCCCAGCAACCTAGACCAAAATTGAGCTCTGGCGATGGCGGGGCTGCGGGTTGTGGTGGCGTTTGGGATGGCGTCGACCTCAGTTTATGAGGTCGATAAAGTCCACAAGCTCCATCTTGACGACTGGCACGGTGGCGCGCTCCCTCGCCAAGCGCTCCTCCTCCCTCTCCCGCGCCAGCCGTGCCTCAACGAGCTTCACTGCCCGACGCGCATCA